>CM075979.1:66985630-67327905 GCA_038087875.1 Malacoraja senta | reverse complement strand
ACATGCCCCTCGGAACACCCCATAAATCAGAGTCCTCTGTTGCACAGCTACTCAGGATGAACCTGAGCAAGTGAACAAGTCACAATGCTTCTTTCTCTAGACCTTCCTTACATATATAGTCCAGAGGTGGGTGTCTGTTTCGTCCTTATCACAACCGTAAAGATGGTGTATTAGGAGTGTGATTCTGACCAATGCAGGAATGATCGGACAGGGAGGGCCCTTCTCACCAATAGCCAAGCATGGGTGGATGCCTGTTTCGTCCTTATCACAACCTTAAAGGCCTTGGTGTTGTTGAGTTCTGGTATTGAGGTATTCTGTTTAGGGAATCACTTCATGTTTCAAATTGAGATGTTGCATCAGGATTGAGAGTGGAGAGAGAAAATAGGCAGTACAGAGCCAAGATCTTTGGTATAGAGTGAGACAGGGGTGGGTAGGTGATAGGTGGACTGAGGCGGGCCAAAGGATGATGGGTAGAAGGGAAAAGAATTGAAGTTGGTAAACAGAGAGCACCATGGGCAATAGTGAAAGTAGACATGGGAAAAAATGATAAAGGCTGGTAGGGGGAGGGTGATAAGGGACACAAGGGCTACAAGTGCTAGAATTTTATAAAGGAAATAATGGGAATCATTAAGGCAGGGGCAAAGGGCAGATAGAACAGATAGGTAAGGGGTGACAGCGGAAGAAGTGCGTGGGTAGTAGACAGACAGGAAGGGGATAAAAATATAATCTGATTTTCTCTCAAGACTTTATTTCCTATAAAGCCTTACAAGAATTAAAATGACTGTAGCAAACCAAGCCGAGCCAAATTCTGGAACCAATCTATTCAAATGTGAAGGTGTTAAATGGAACTGTGGGTGTTGCAAGGTTTAATGTTCACCTCCCCTAGAAGATAATCTGGAAAGTTTCATCTAAAACATATCAAATTATAGAGGTAATAAGTACAGGCAAAAAATCTTGTCAAATGTTCAAGTATGTTAAATATAACAGAATGGTAGACCACTGGAAGACAATCCTTCAAAATGAATTGAAATAAAACTGAAAAAGCTCTAAAATTGCAGATTAAAAATGAGTAATTCTATGAGATTATTCAGAAAAAGTTATGTACTAGAAGAATACCAAATAAAGCTGCCCGAGTTCTATTACATGCATTTTATGCTTGAAATAGATATGAAAAATAATTATTTCTATTCTAAGAGCAATTCATAACTACTAAAACCAAATTCTAGAATAATTCTCCAATGATGTGAATTTTCTCAAGGGTTTTCACATATACAATTTTCTTCAGAATTTTAACTCCATGCCAGACATAAAATCAGGACAAGACCACTAACTTTCAAAAGCTTCACCACGTAATGTTTACTTGTAATTCAATTAACTAGTCTGGATTTAATCCCAAAAAAGTGGAAGTATATTTTTAAAAATTGTAAATCAAACACTTTTATGCTTATTAAGAGGTGATGTAGCTCAAGAAGCCCCGGCAGGTTAGGTATTACACACAGCTGTATATAAATTCAGTTTGCAAAACAACATTCTTACTTCCTTTGCTATCTAGTCAGTCACAACAATGTAATTCAAGACAGGCTCATACTCTACTGTGCAGGTAATTTACACATCCTACAATTTTCTCTGGAAACAAAACAAATAATTTACCATTGGACGCTCACATTTTTAAAGTAAAACTTACATGGATAATCCATTGTTAATACAAACAGCGTTTCATCTTTGTGGTATTTAGATTCAGGAACTTTGGAAGAGAGTTTATTAAATCACCTCAATTCGCCAAATTCATCCAACTCACAACAAACATTCAGAAGGATTATTTTAAAATACTTTTGAAAATGCACCATTGGTGAATCTTTTGCAATCAAATTTTATCCACCAATAAATCATTTAGGTCAATACAAATTTTCTTCATTCACCCCCCCCCCCCCCCTGTATTAATTACATTTTTTATTATTTCAACCATGACACAGTTGACATATTCAGCCATTCCTCCGAGTCAATTGGCTTCATTTTCATATGCGTTCAGGTTACACCAGTTATTCTGGGTGCCTGTTTTGATGCCTCCAACCACTGTCCCAACTCACGCAAGGTAATGGCAAAGTTGATTTACTGCAAGAAATTCAAGGTAAGTACATGTCAAAAATAATACACGTCCCTAATATCAGAAGGTGGTTCACAGCCACTTACTCTGAATTTCTAAACAATGTAACTTAACCTCTTACCATCCTGACCACCTGTGCCAGGCAAACAGCTGTGAATCCCTTGTACAATTACTGAATCACATTTACATAATGTTGATGTAATCGCTGTACATATCAAATGCCCCTACCCAAAGAAAAGAAACAAGACCTTGCTTGATATTAAAAACTGCTTTAATTTGAAGAAATGGCAATACAATGTTAGTTAATACAAATTACATTAATTCCAGATATGTACTTCAAATTAAACTTGATAGCATCGGTGCAGTTTTAACAGGTTAATAAGTTAACAGCAAACTTAACATCCTATAAATAATTGGCATGTAATTTGGTTCGCTGCCCTACTCAGGGCCGTAATCATTTTGTTACTGCATTGCAAGAAACAAATATTGATTAAAAGTTCATGGGAGAAGGGAAGCTATGTAAACAGTGGCAAAGAGTAGATGGTCTGTTTGGAGATACAAGGAGCTGCAGAAGGTAGAATCTTGAGCAAAGAGGAGTGACTCAGCAGGTCAGGAAGCATCCACGCAGGGAATGCAAAGGCGAGGTTTTGAGTCAGGGCTCTGCTTCAGACTGATTCTACAAGGAACGGCATATGCTGGATCTTTTGTTTATTCCCTGGTCCATACAACATGGCTTATAAAACATCCTCGCATTGAAATAAAGTCTCTCTAAATTGGTCTTTGCCACAAAATACAGTGCCTTTAAAAAAAAATGTCGTCTTTGGAAGCACACACATTTATAACAGGCTAAATAAAACAAAGGACCACGAAGAATCATACTTGACATAAATCAAATAACCCATAACATCCTATGACTGGAATTTGTGTAGGATAGGGGTCAAGCACAGGCCTACAAACAACCGGTGTTGCAAATCGCAAAATTTTTAGAAAAGCAAAACATAAATCCCGTGCAATGCACAATACAATTAGTTTAAACTTGCAAAGAGAAAAGTCCAAATATAGAATATGAGACGAATTACTCTGACAGCCAGTGGATGTTGCAATGGTGTCTCGGAGGAGTCAATCACCAGCACTAGCAAGGCAGTAGCTTGCGCAGTTATCTCCATACTGGGCAGTGTCACAGACCCTTCCAACAACACAAACTACTACCTCAGCCAGTGGACTGGTTTAAAAATCACACGTTCACAAACATGGGAGGGAAAGAGAGCATCCCGTTACAGCTCGTCGTCTTCCTCCTCAAGCAGCAGCAGCTCTTTCAAAACGTCCACTCCCTGCATCATACAGTCCACAGACATAAATCCCCAACCTCCTCCACTGCCACCACCTGAAAGCCGCAAGGTTCATTTTCAAAAGACATCACATTTTAAAAGAAAATCAACAACATGCAACCATGACGGCGAGCTGGTGAATGCAATCACCGCAGTGCTCTCCCTCCCTCCCTCCCTCCCTCCCTCCCTCTCCCTCTCATTGAATGCAACCCTTTGTAAACCCAACCCATTGTCAGCTTCACGATCCTCTGGGACAAGCGTAATTTTTTTTTCTGAGGGGAAAATTACCGAGTGGTAATTTCTTTACGGCTGGGGAAGACAGAAAAAAGGACAAAATGCAATTTGTAAAGCGTCCAGCGAACCCGAAAAAAAAATAAAACCAATCGTACCTCAGACGGTCGACGCAGCGACGATCGCCCCGCTAACGATCGTCGTCTACTGATGGACGACGACCTCCCCCCCCCCCCCCTCCTCGCGTGCGAGGCGAGCAGCGCAACGGCTCAGGGCGCGCGAGCCCGCCACCGCCGCCCGGCCCGGCCCGGTGACACGTGCCCACCCACCCTCGCGGCAGCCGCAGTCGCCGCCGCAGGGAGCGGGTGACGGTCGTCAACCGCCCGCAGGTGAAAGGAAATAATAAATCAGAGATATCATTTATTTATATATATATATATAGAGAGAGAGTAACAGAACGAGAGAGTGACAGAGAAAGAGAGTAAGATAGATCGCGCCCAAAAAGCTGAGGGAATGAAGGCGGCGGAAAGGAATAATTCCCGCCCATCGAGGAACCGGCTCTCACCGCCCAACTCACCCGTCGTTTGCCGGCTCTCCACGAGTCCCCGTCACCGCGATCAGTCACTTTATAATAATATTTTTTTTGTACGTGTGTGGAGGAAAGAAAGAATGCGAGTGTGACGACCGGCGGGCGGGCTGGCGTCCGTTATCCATTCTTTTTCCCTCTCGCTCTGCGTCAGGCGACCTCTCCCCCCACCGGCCCACAAGCCACCCCCACTCCCCCCGCGCGTCACTCCTTGGCCAATCGGGCTCGCGGCCGCCGACACGCCCCCTCTCTCCGCCCGTGACGTCAGGGATTCACCCCGCAGTCCCCGCGCCGGCCCGTCACGTGGCCCTCCCCAGAAGCGCGCCATTTTCGCACCATTAAAACCAAAGATACTAGAGGAGCATAATCTTTGATTAAAACTTTGGCTTTGTGCTCACGGCGAACTAAATCGATGTTCCTACCAAACCCAAAGGAAAAAAAACCCGGTGAATTCAAATTAAATGCTAATATAGACGTGGAAAGGGGTACAGAATCTATCTGCATCAAAATGTGTCAGTCACTAGCCAAATTAGCAATATAAAATATACGTATTATAAATATTTACTCATTTTGTAAACCATCATCTGTGGTCCTTTGTATCCACTCCATACGTATTTTCTTACCCTTTATGACTATTTTAATTGTTCTCATTCTATATTGCATTGGCTCAATTAGTTGCTCATACTGAGCTAATGTTTGCACAGTTTTACAGCAGGATTCATTTGCAAGTAGATGCAAGAATACTGGATGATTTTCCTTTTAGAAACCCAGAGGACTAAACTAACAATCCAGAGGTATGAGTTCATATCCCAACGTGGCAGCTGTGGAATTTAATGATCTGGAATTTACAAACCAACTGGTCTTGAAACCACCGGACAGTTGTGGAAACTCATCTGGTTCACAAATGCCCTTTATCTCAAATCAAAAGATTTTCAGTGAGACTCATCCACTCATCCACAGATGCAGCTCCTGTCTATTGCATGTGTCTTCTGCAAGAATGATGCTTCCTGGTTAGGCCAATGTGACTAGGGACCTTCAACTCTAAATGTAAGTCTCAATGTGACTAGGGACCTTCAACTCGAAATGTAAGTCTCAATGTGACTAGGGACCTTCAAGGATTTAGCTTATAGACCACTGGGATCTCTTCTGGGGTAGGGGTGACCTGTACAAGTTCAAGTTCAAGTTACATTTATCTTCACATGCACCAATTGGTACAGTGAGATTTGAGTTATACAGCCATACAAATAAAAAGAACACAATACACGATAGAATTTAACATGAACATCCCCCACAGCGGAATCAGCGTTTCCCACTGATGGAAGGCAATAAAGATCAGTCATCTTCCTCTTTGTTGTTCACCCATGGTCGGGGGACTTTGAGCCCTCCGCAGTCGCCGCTAAGGACGGCCCGATGTACAAGCCCTCTCGCTGGGATGATCGGAGCTCTGACGTCGGAACGGAAGAACACACTCAGTGGCTTGGAGTTTCCGAACCGGCCGCTTCCTACCGGAGACCGCGGGCTTCCGAAGTCCACAGGCCGAGCTGGGCGGAGCTCCAACACTGGCGATCCCCGGCAAGGGATCCCAGGCCTCCCCGATGTTAAAGTCAGCGCCGCGCCCGCGGCTGGAAGCTCCGCAGACCACAGCTCCACCGTGTTAAAGGGATGGATTACATCTTAACTGGAGGGGGGCCAACGTTCTGGCAGGCAGGCTTGCTAGTGCTACACGTGTGGGTTTAAACAAAATAGTGGGGGGGAGGGATTGACAAATTGGGAGTATAAAGATGGAGTTAAAGGGAAAGCGAGTACAGGAAAAGTTACATAAGACTCCCAAAGTATTGAGAAGCAGAGTTCGAGAAGGGACAAGAGAGTAATTTCATGGACAATAGTGGGAGAGGGGAGGTGAATACCGAAGTCAAGGTGTTGTTTATGAATGCACAAAGTATAAGAAATAAAGTGGATGAGCTTGAGGCTCAGTTAGAAATTGGCAAGTATGATGTTGTGGGAATTACAAGAGACATGGCTGCAAGAGGACCAGAGCTGAGAACTGAATATTCAAGGGTGGACGTCCTATCGAAAAGACAGGCGGGTGGGTAGCTCTGTTAGTGAGGAATGAAATTCAGTCCCTTGAGAGGGGTGACATAGAATCAGGAGATGCAGAGTCAGTATGGATAGAACTGAGGAATGGTAAGGGTAAATGGACCTGAATGGGACTTATCTACAGGCCCCCATACAGTAGCCTGGATATAGGGTGCAAATTGAATCGTTAAAATTGGCATGTCATAAGGGTAATACTACGGTTGTTATGGGGGATTTCAACATGCAGGTAGACTGGGTAAATCAGGTTGGTACTGGACCCCAAGAAAGGGAGTTTGTCGATTATAGGAAAGATGTCAACAAAATAGAGAGAGTACAGAGGAGATTTACTAGAATGTTGCCTGTGTTTCAGCAACTAAGTTACAGAGAAAGGTTGAACAAGTTAGGTCTTTATTCTTTGGAGCGCAGAAGGTTAAGGGGGGACTTGATAGAGGTCTTTAAAATGATGAGCGGGTTAGACAGAGTTGACGTGGATAAGCTTTTCCCATTGAGAGTAGGGAAGATTCAAACAAGGGGACATGACTTGAGAATTAAGGGACAGAAGTTTAGGGGTAACATGAGGGGGAACTTCTTTACTCAGAGAGTGGTAGCTGTGTGGAATGAGCTTCCAGTGGAAGTGGTGGAGGCAGGTTCGATTTTATCATTTAAAAATAAATTGGATAGGTATATGGACGGGAAAGAAATGGAGGGTTATGGTCTGAGTGTAGGTAGATGGGACTAGGGGAGAATAAGTGTTCGGCACGCACTAGAAGGGCCGAGATGGCCTGTTTCCGTGCTGTAATTGTTATATGGTTATATGGAGTGCCTCCGTGATGGATTCTTAGAGCAGCTTGTACTGGAGCCTCCCAGGGAGAAGGCAATTCTGGATTTAGTCATTGTGTAATGAACCGGATTTTATAAGGGAACTTGAGGGTAAGGAGCCTTAGGAGGTAGTGGCCATAATATGATAAGTTTTAATCTACAATTTGAGAGGGAGAAGGGTAAATCGGAGGTGTCAGTATTACAATTGAATAAAGGGGACCATGGAGCCATGAGGGAGGAGCTGGCCAAAGTTGACTGGAAAGATACCCTAGCAGGGATGACAGTGGAACAACAATGGCAGGTATTTCTGGGAATAATACAGAAGGTGCAGGATCAGTTCATTTCAAAGAGAAAGAAAGATTCCAAGGGGAGTAAGGGGCGACCATGGCTGACAATGGAAGTCAGGGATAGTATAAAAATAAATGAGAAGTACAACAGAGCAAAGATGAGCAGGAAGCCAAAGATGAGGATTGGGTAACGTTTAACGAGCAACAGAAAAAAGGCAATACGGGGAGAAAAGATGAGGTACGAAGGTAAGCTAGCCAAGATTATAAAGGAGGATAGTAAAAGCTTCTTTAGGTATGTGAAGAGGAAAAAAATTAGTTAAGACCAAAGTTGAACCCTTAAAGACTGAAAAGGGTAAATTGATTATGGGGAACAAGGAAATGGCAGATGAGTTGAACAGGTACTTTGGATCCGTCTTCACTAAGGAGGACACAAATAATCTTCCTGATTCAGGATCAGTTCCTGTGGATTGGAGGGTAGCTAATGTTATCCAACTTTTAAAGAAAGGCGGGAGAGAGAAAACGGAATTATAGACCAGTTGGCCTGACATCGGTGGTGGGGAAGATGCTGGAGTCAATCATAAAAGATGAAATAGCGGCACATTTGGATAGCAGTAACAGGATCGGTCCAAGTCAGCATGGATTTACAAAGGGGAAATCATGCTTGACTAATCTTCTGGAATTTTTTGAGGATGTAACTTGGAAAATGAACAAGGGAGAGCCCAGCCGCTCCATTCTCAAGTAGTGTACCTGGACTTTCAGAAAGCATTTGATAAGGTCCCACATAGGAGATTAGTGGGCAAAATTAGGGCACATGGTATTGGGGGTAGAGTGCTGACATGGATAGAAAATTGGTTGGCAGACAGGAAACAAAGAGTAGGGATTAACGGGTCCCTTTCAGAATGGCACACAGTGACTAGTGGGGTACCGCAAGGCTCGGCGCTGGGACCGCAACTATTTACAATATACATCAATGATTTAGATGAAGGGATTCAAAGTAACATTAGCAAATGTGCAGATGACACAAAGCTGGGTGGCAGTGTGAACTGTGAGGAGGATGCTATGAGAATGCAGGGTGACTTGGACAGGTTGGGTGAGTGGGCACATGCATGGCAGATGCAGTTTAATGTGGATAAATGTGAGGTTATCCACTTTGGTAGCAAAAACAGGAAGGCAGATTATTATCTAAATGGTGTCAAGTTGGGAAAAGGGGAAGTACAACAGGATCTGGGGGGGTCCTTGTTCATTAGTCAATGAAAATAAGTATGCAGGCAGTGAAGAAAGCGAATGGCATGTTGGCCTTCATTACGAGGAGTTGAGTATAGGAGCAAAGAGGTCCTTCTGCAGTTGTACAGGCCCCTAGTGAGACCACACCTGAAGTATTGTGTGCAGTTTTGGTCTCCAAATTTGAGGAAGGACATTCTTGCTATTGAGGGAGTGCAGCGTAGGTTCACAAGGTTAATTCCCGGGATGGCGGGACTGTCATATGCTGAGAGAAAGGAGCGGCTGGGCTTGTATACTCTGGAATTTAGAAGGATGAGAGGGTATCTTATTGAAACATATAAGATTATTAAGGGTTTGGACACGCTAAAGGCAGGAAACATGTTCCCGATGTTGGGGGAGTCCAGAACCAGGGGCCACAGTTTAAGAATAAGGGGTAAGCCATTAAGAACAGAGATGGGGAAACACTTTTTCACACAGAGAGTTGTGAGTCTGTGGAATTCTCTGCCTCAGAGGGCAGTGGAGGCCGGTTCTCTGGATACTTTCAGGAGAGAGCTAGATAGGGCTCTTAAAGATAGCGGAGTCAGGGGATATGGGGGGAAGGCAGGAACGGTGTACTGATTGGGGATGATCAGCCATGATCATATTGAATGGCGGTGCTGGCTCAAAGGGCCAAATGGCCTACTCCTGCACCTATTGTCTATTTTCTAAATAGTTCTTAAATAGTCAAGCAATCCACTCAGTTGTAGCATTACTGCTACATTACATTCCCACAGAGCTACTGTTTCATATCCCAGCAATTCAGATTCAACCCTGATCTCCAGTGACTCCGAATGCACTGGTTTCCTTCCATATTCCAATGTTGGGTTCATTGGCTGTTGTAAATTTCTCCTATTGCATAATACCAGAATCTAGGGGATTTGATGAGACTATAGGGAGAATATAACAGGATTTGTGTAGAATTAATGTGCTTGATGGCCAATGTGGACTGTGGACAGAAAGACCTATATCCTGCTTATGATTCTACGATGCAAAAAAGAATACATTTAGACAGAAAATTGGAATCAACTTTGGCATAAAATTTGGATATGGTAAAATAAGTCATGGTCCAGCCAATCCTGCAAAGTCTTTTTTGCAAACAACTGAGGACATGTCTATATTGGAAGATTCATCCATCATAGTTCTTCTTATTGCATATGGCATGCACAGCCTAAAGTTGTAGGACAACTTGTTCTATTTGATCTTATTTGATTGTGCATGCCAGGTTGATTGCATTCATTGAAACAGGGCGGCCCACGTGAAGGTTGCAATCTCCCACCCCATCCATCACAGTTGCTGGATTGTAAGACAGAACCACCAGAGGAATCAATGGGGAGTGAGGCATGCTTATGGAGCATTAATTGGAGATAGTAACCCTGAACACACTTTGGGCAGACCATGAAGTCTCTTGGCATCAAGTCAAGCGTACTGATTATTAGCTTTTTTCCTTCCCCCGGAAAACAAAGGTGACGAGGATGGGGCGAGGAGAGGACGTTGGTTGCGGGTCGTCCTGGGTTGCACTGCAGAGCTGAAGCTGAGCGGGAGGCCGCAGAGAGCAGAAAGGGACCCGGCATGGGGCCGTCGAGAGCAAAGAGGGACCTGGCATGGGGCTGCCGAGAGCAAAGAGGGACCCAGCAGGGGGCTACCCAAAACAAAGAAGGACCTGGCGGACAGGCTGCCGAGAGAGGATAAGACTGTACTAAGAACTTTTATAACTTTGTTGGTGCCAGAAACGTTTCTCAGTACTGCGTAGGTGAACTCTGCTATATGATTTTATCAGATTGCTTACAGAAAAAAAAATGTCACTGTACCTAAGTACATGTGACAATAAAGTGTCATTGAATCCTTAGGTGATGGAAGTGTACAGCAGATGAGTTCTAGAATCAAGGATGATGAATTCCAATCAAGTGCTAAATGTCTGATCCCACAGTAACTAATGCCCTCATTATAATGTCAACAAATAGCTGAAAGCACTGGATGTGGTAAAGGCTAATTGACCTGACAACCCTCACCTTAATTTGGTATACTCCGCATGTTGGGGGGTGGGGCACTTCACAGTTTGAGAACCTGGGTTTTGTCTTCCCCACTTAGGATCTCCAGCCTTGGTTACTATCGCCATCCTTCTCCCCCCCCCCCCCCCCCCCCCCCCCACACCTGACTCATCTGCCATTCACCAACCCCTCCTTGCCTGGATACACATCACTTGCCAGCTCTTGGCCCACTCGTTCCCCTCAAATCTTTCTAACAACTATCTCCCCTCTACTCCATCAGTCTGAAGAAGAGTCCTCACCCATAAAGCTGCCTGTCGCTTTCTCTGCACAGATGTTGCTGACCCACTGAGTTCCTCCAGCAGTTAGTTTTTTGCAAAGGGAAATCCCTGGACTTTACACCAATCAAATTTAAACTGGCAGAAATGCCTTGCCAAAGAAGCAACATTTTCCACTAACTGCAAACATTATGTGGCACAATTAATAATTCCCCTTTTATGCCCTAAAGATTAATGGATAGATTAATTATTCCAAAATATGCAGATGCAGGTTTCCATTTAGAGATCAATGAGAGATAATGAGAGCTTCTTCAGTGCTGATTGGATTTGATGTATGGCCTACTTGTGCTTTAATTTTCTATATTAATGTTCTGTGGAAAATAGACAGCCTGGCATTGAATCAAACCACACAAAATGATGAAAATTCAGATTCTATTTCAGAAAATAGACATGGATCATGTGGAGGCAGATGAGATCAGTTCAGTTAGGATTCATATTTGCCGCATACATCGTGGGCTGAAGGGCCCGTTCCTGTGCTGTAATATGTTCTGTTCTAAAATAGAGTTGGTGCAAAGTTACTTACTTGAGTTAACATTAAGGTTGCTTTGATGGCACTAGCTTAGGGAGTGAAACATTCGCAAGTAAATTTCTGATCATAAAACCACTATACCTTCTTCATCCTAACTAAAACCTTTATGGTATTGGGGGTAGGGTGTTGACATGGATAGAAAATTGGTTGGCAGAGTAGGAGTGAACGAGTCCTTTTCAGAATGGCAGGCAGTGGCGAGTGGAGTGCCGCAAGGCTCGGTGTTGGGGCCGCAACTGTTTACCATATACAGTGGCTTGCAAAAGTTTTCATACCCCTTGAACTTTTCCACATTTTGTCACGTTACAACCACAAACGTAAATGTATTTTATTGGGATTTTATGTGATAGACCAACACAAAGTGGTGCATAATTGTGAAGTGGAAGGAAAATGATACATGGTTTTCAAATTTTTTTACAAATAAAAAACTGAAAAGTGTGGCGTGCAAAAGTATTCAGCCCCCCTGAGTCAATACTTTGTAGAACCACCTTTCGCTGCAATTACAGCTGCAAGTCTTTTGGGGTATGTCTCTGCCAGCTTTGCACATCTAGAGACTGAAATTTTTGCCCATTCTTCTTTGCAAAATAGCTCAAGATCAGTCAGATTGGATGGAGAGCGTCTGTGAACAGCAATATTCAAGTCTTGCCAGAGATTTTCAATTGGATTTAGGTCTGGACTTTGACTGGGCCATTCTAACACATGAATATGCTTTGATCTAAACCATTCCATTGTAGCTCTGGCTGTATGTTTAGGGTCGTTGTCCTGCTGGAAGGTGAACCTCCGCCCCAGTCTCAAGTCTTTTGCAGACTCTAACAGGTTTTCTTCCAAGATTGCCCAGTATTTGGCTCCATCCATCTTCCCATCAACTCTGACCAGCTTCCCTGTCCCTGCTGAAGAAAAGCATCCCCACAGCATGATGCTGCCACCACCATGTTTCACAGTGGGGATGGTGTGTTCAGGGTGATTGCAGTGTTAGGTTTCCGCCACACATAGCGTTTTGCATTTAGGCCAAAAACTTCAATTTTGGTCTCATCTGACCAGAGCACCTTCCTCCACATGTTTGCTGTGTCCCCCACATGGCTTGTGGCAAACTGCAAACGGGACTTCTTATGGCTTTTTTTCAACAATGGCTTTCTTGTTGCCACTCTTCCATAAAGGCCCGATTTGTGGCGTGCACAACTAATAGTTGTCCTGTGGACAGATTCTCCCACCTGAGCTGTGGATCTCTGCAGCTCCTCCAGAGTGGGCCTCTTGGCTGCTTCTCTGATCAATGCTCTCCTTGCCCGGCCTGTCAGTTTAGGTGGACGGCCATGTCTTGGTAGGTTTGCAGTTGTGCCATACTCTTTCCATTTTCAGATGATGGATTGAACAGTGCTCCGTGAGATGTTCAAAGCTTGGGATATTTTTTTTATAACCTAACCCTGCTTTAAACTTCTCCACAACTTTATCCCTGACCTGTCTGGTGTGTTCCTTGGGCTTCATGATGCTGTTTGTTCACTAATGTTCTCTAACAAACCATTGAGGCCTTCACAGAACAGCTGTATTTATACTGAGATTAGATTACACACAAGTGGACTCTATTTACTAATTAGGTGACTTCTGAAGGCAATTGTTTGCACTGGATTTTATTTAGGGGTATCAGAGTAAAGGGGGCTGAATACTTTTGCACGCCACAATTTTCAGTTTTTTATTTGTAAAAAAATTTGAAAAGCATGTATCATTTTCCTTCCACTTCACAATTATGCGCCACTTTGTGTTGGTCTATCACATAAAATCCCATTAAAATACATTTACGTTTGTGGTTGTAACGTGACAAAATGTGGAAAAGTTCAAGGGGTATGAATACTTTTGCAAGCCACTGTATATTAATGATTTGGAAGAGGGAATTAGGAGCTACACTAGCAAGTTTGCGGATGACACAAAGCTGGGTGGCAGTGTGAACTGTGAAGAGGATGTTAGGAGGTTGCAGGGTGACCTGGACAGGTTGAGTGAGTGGGCAGATGCGGTATAATATAGATAAATGTGAGGATATCCACTTTGGCGGCAAAAACAAGGGGGCTGATTATTATCTCAATGGGGTTAGATTAGGTAACGGGGAGGTACACCGGTCACTGAAAGTTGGCGTGCAGGTACAGCAGGCAGTGAAGAAAGCTAATGGACTGTTGGCCTTCATAACAAGAGGATTTCAGTATAGGAGTAAAGAGGTTCTTCTGCAGTTGTATAGGGCTCTGGTGAGACCACATCTGGAGTATTGTGTACAGTTTTGGTCTCCTAATTTGAGGAAGGACATCCTTGTGATTGAGGCAGTGCAGCGTAGGTTCACAAGATTGATCCCTGGGATGTCGGGACTGTCATATGAGGAAAGATTGAAAAGACTAGGCTTGTATTCACTGGAGTTTAGAAGGATGAGGGGGATCTTATAGAAACATATAAAGTTATAAAGAAACATATAAAGACTGGACAAGCTAGATGCAGGAAAAATGTTCCCAATGTTGGGCAAGTCCAGAACCAGGGGCCACAGTCTTAGAATAAAGGGGAGGTCATTTAAGACTGAGGTGAGAAAAAACGTTTTCACCCAGAGAGTTGTGAATTTATGGAATTCCCTGCCACAGAGGGCAGTGGAGGCCAAATCACTGGATGGATTTAAGAGAAAGTTAGATAGAGCTCTAGGGGCTAGTGGAGTCAAGGGATATGGGGAGAAGGCAGGCACGGGTTACTGATAGGGGACGATCAGCCATGATCACAATGGCGGTGCTGGCTCAAAGGGCCGAATGGCCTCCTCCTGCACCTATTTTCTATGTTTCAAGGAGGATAGACATAAAATGCTGGAGTAACTCAGCGGGACAGACAGCATCTCTGGAGAGAAGGAAGGGGTGACGTTTCGAGTCGAGACCCTTCTTCAGACTAGAGTCAGGGGAAAGGGAAACGAGAGACATAGGCAGTGAAGTAGAGAGATACAGAACAAATAAAAGATATGCAAAAAAGTAACAATAATAATGGGAAACAGGCCATTTTTAGCTGTTTGGTAGGTGAGAACGAGAAGTTGGTGCAACTTGGGATGGAAAGAGAGGGAATACAGGGGTTACTTGAAGTGTGTCTCACTGGTTTAAACCAGCATCTGCAGTTCCTTCCTACACATTAATCAAGGAGGACTCGGATTTAGTTGTCCATTGTAGTTCATCTCTAATTTATGCTTGCACTGTAATGATATACCAACCATGATATTAACCAATGAATCTCCAATAGAACCAATTTCTGTGAAGACTACTGCCAGACATGCTGCGCTATTGCCTTGTCACAATTTTTCTCACAGCAATGTTGGACCTCATCACCAATAAATCTGTGGAAGTGGAATGATCTTCAGAGCTAATTGAAACTCTAATCCATGATGACTAATCTTCAGAATCTGAATAGTTGAACTGCAATATGAACATGTTGCCTATGTTTATGGAAGTTCAGAGGCTAAAACACAAAATAAGCAAGACACAAATTAAGGCATGATTTAGCACAGACATCTACTGTAACTACAGACATAGATTATTATTAAAATAAGCACAGCATTAATAAGTTCTTGTGTTTTTTTAAAGATTGCACAAGAGAATGATTTGAGAATGTGCACATTCTATATTATCAATATATTTAAAAATCTGCAGACATTATCAGCTTGCTGAGATAGAAAGGTCTTAAACTATTTTCTGGCAGCCTAACTTCAATTTGAAATCTAGTGCAAAGTGCTGAATGATTATAACAGTGTTCACATCAGTTGATTTCCAAGTCGTCACCAGGGGTTGTGGCACCAAGGCCAAGCTACAGTCATATAGCACCGTAAAACAGGCCGGTCAGCCCAACTCGTCCATGCCAACCACGATGCCCCGTCTATGTTGGTCCCATTTGCCTGCTTTTGGCCCATATCCTTCTGAACATTTCCTATCCATGTACCTGTCCAAATGTCTCCTAATTGCTGTTATTATACAGCCTCAGCTACTTCCTCTGGCAGCTTGTTCCATACACCCACCACCCTCTGTGTCAGGTAACTCAGTATAAATGAGATTTAAAGTTGGAAGCTTATTACTGCAATTGGATGAAGACATTTGTCTTCAACTCAGTTCTAAATAACTTAGCCTCATCCCTAGGCTGTGACCTCTCGTTTTGGATTTTCCTTTTGGAACATCTTTCCTGTATCTAGTCTGTAGAATTCCATCAGGATTTTAAAAGTTTCAGTGAGGCTCAATTATCAATTCACAGGAAACAGCATTGACCATCTAATGCAGAATGTGAAATTATCAATCAGGATGTGCAGTTCCTAAAGTTTCAACTACTTGTATTATAGATTTTCCTTTGCGTTTTTTGAAAGATACGTGATGAGTTATGTTGCATCAATCAATTGATTGCTTTCTTCCTCTTGTATATGCATTTACCTTTACTCCTTCGAATATTGGTTTTCTTTCTTTTGCAAAGGTTATGTTTGATGATGGGACAAGCAAGCATAGCATACTCGACATGATGATTTATGTTGTCTGAAAATAAATGAATGTACCTAATTTTGCAATTCTTTATATACCATTCTTAATAAATACAATTTGTATTATTCATTACAATTATTATATGAAAGACCAGTTAAAAATTCTATTTAAAAATAGATTAAAAATTTACTTTTACATTTAAAAATCCATCTTTCACCTGACAAGATAGATTTATCTAACCTATTGAATATTAAATAAACTTACAGCAAATAAGCACATGTTTGTAAATGTTATATCCCAAAAAGAAAAGCATTATGAGGGAGATGCTCAGAGTATACATAACATTGTGCAGTCACTAATTTTCTTGTTAATAACTGTCGGTCTATTTCAGGTGACTTGATGAGATAAAAAATGGAACTGTTTGTTGATTTTGCATATTTCGTGGATAGATCGGGGGTTGACAGTGTAATGCTGGCCTATAGGATCAGGGGTGCGTCAGAGACCCATCTGCCATGAGTCCCAGGAGATAGAAACTGCTTTTTTTGTCCCTGATTGCTGCACCTGATGCCAAGATTAGAGTGTCAAGCTTGCTTTCCATTTGAAAGATGTAGACAATTGAAGTATTTACTGGAGTGGTAGGTGGTTTCCTGAAGAACTATTCTTACCTTCTGACAGTGGATCTTTACTGACATCATCACTGATAAAATGGGGGTTACCCATGGAAATTTCATTGCCACATCCACTGTAAAATTTTATGAAAATGTGTGGGTTTTCAAAAGATCAGTGTTCTAAAAATGTTGATGCTGCTACTTGCTCCTGCAATCCATAAAATATCTCACTGGGGATCACAATTATAACTTTAACCATTTCAGAAGGTAAAGACAAGAATCATACAAAGGGATTGGGCAGAAAGTATTGATTAGACCCAGAGAAAAGCAGAAAATAGCTTCCTTCCTTTAAAGCAAAATAATGGTTAGGCGGGCACTGGAAAAAGCGAGATGAAAGGAAACTCAAAAATCCTCAAAGTAAACATAAAGTTACAAGATACCAAACCCACTACAACAGACAGGTTGTGAGAAAAGCTTTTTAATGTAATATAGCAGATAGCAATATGGCTACTCTGCGGGAAAGCAGGAACACGTGGCTCATGCAGAAACATCACCTTAAAGGGATTTTTCAGTTAGCTTGGCTCCTCAGTGTATGGTGTGTAATGAATCAGCAGCTACAATATTTTAGTAGATTGTTACTATGAGAATTTGCTGGTATTTGACCAGTTTTGAAGGGACATTCATTTCACTATTATTGTGAGTGATCATTTGCAAACATATTAGGCATATGATTATGATTATTGCAGTAATATATGTAATTTATGTGGTAAATGTATAATTGAATATATATATATATATATATATATATATATATAATTGATAGAAACAAGGAACTGCAGATGCTGATGTCTTAATCAGTCTGAAGGGTTCGAACCCAAAGCGTCGCCTATCCATGTTCTCCTGAGATGCCTCTTGACCCGCTGAGTGACTCCAGCACTTTGTGTCTTCTCATATATAATTGATAGTTGCTCTGCTTCAAACCAGCAGGGCTTATGGTATTTATTGTACTATTTCTTCTGTCACTATTTTGATAATTGGCAGACAACTGGCAGATGCTGGTTTATACCTATTCCTTTTCTCCAGAGATGCTGCCTGACCCACTGAGCTGCTCCCAGCATTTTGCGCCTATCTTCTCTACAAATACTATGTTAGCAGATGTGTGCACCCATCAGGATTTTAAAGTGATATATAAACTTCCTTAGGGAAGAGCCTCATCCTCCACCTTATTATCTATGTTATGAAATAACATACTTACTATACAAAAAAATGTTCCCAAGGTCCCTCAGGTGGGGCCAAATGACAATGACCCCTCAGATGGAGCCAAAAATGAGCCCTTTTATAAAATGAAATGGGAGAGTGAAGAGAAGTGTAATTGTCAGGTATAAACATATAATACGGTAAGGGAACTGGCCAGAACCATAGACTCAATTGCAGCGTTTGACTCAAACATAGACATAGGATGAATATTGTGGGCATATGAGAGACAATAGATCAGAGAAATTGGTAGGAGAATGGGACACATGGCACAGATAATGAGAATAAACAGAGGTCTATTTCAATTAGTATGGTGGGAGCTCCTAAGTACAGTTCAGTGGGAAACCTGTTAATCCCAGGAAAACCTGAAAATTAAACAGGGGATTTGTTGAAGAATGAGCTTAACTTTGACCTTTTCATTTTAAACTGCCGGCGGGACATCAACCGCCTCAAATTTTCCACTCCCCTTACTCACTCTAACTTCTCTCCCCCCTGAACGTACAGCCCTTCGCTCACTCTGCAACAACCCCGACTGAGTGATCAAACATGCCGACAAGGGAGGTGCCATGGTAGTCTGGCGCGCTGACCTCTACCGGAGGTCAGGTCTGAGGCCAGGCGCCAACTCTCAGACACCTCCTCCTACCTATCCTTGGACAATGACACCACAGACGAGCACCAGGCCATTATCTCCAGTACTATCACTGTCTTCATTGCTTCCGGCTCCCTGCCCTCCCAATCCTCCAACCTCAACATTCCCCAGCCCTGCATGGCCCGATTTTATCTTCTCCCCAAAATCCACAAACCTAACTGTCCTGGCAGACCCATTGTTTCTGCCCATTCATGTCCCATCAAACTTATTTCCACATACCTCGACTCCATCCTATCGCCCCTGGTCAAATCCCTTCCCACCTATGTCCAAGACACCTCACAAGCTGTTTGTCTCCTTCATGACTGCCGTTTTCCAGGCCCTCACTCCCTCATCTTCACTACGGATGTCCAGTCACTCTACACCTCCATCCCCCACCAGGAGGGTCTTAAAGCCCTCCGTTTCTTCCTTGACTGCAGAACCAACCAATCTCCGTCTACTAATACTCTCCTCCGCCTCGCAGAGCTGGGCCTTACCCTCAACAATATTTCCATTGACTCCCATTTCCTCCAAATCCAAGGCGTAGCTATGGGCACGAGCATGGGCCCCAGCTATGCCTGCCTCTTTGTTGGGTACGTCGAACAATCCCTGTTTGAGGCGTACTGTGGCCCTATTGACGACTGCATTGGTGCAACCTCCTGCACCCAGACTGCATCCATTTCACCACTAATTTCCACCTGGCACTCAAATTCACCTGTACCATTTCCAACATCTCCCTACCGTTTCTAGATCTCACCATCTCCATCGCAGGCAACAGACTACTGACTGACATCTACTACAAACCCACTGACTCCCATAGCTATCTGTACTACACTTTTTCCCACCCTGCTTCCTTAAGGACTCTATCCCCTACTCCCAATTCCTCCATCTACACCGCATCTGCACCCAGGATGAGGTGTTCCAGACCAGGGCATCGGAGATGTCCTCATTCTTTAGGGAACGGGGGTTCCCCCTTCTATTATAGATGAGGCTCTCACCAGGGCCTGCTCTATATCCCGCAGCTCCGCTCTTACTCCCCATCCCCCTACTCGTAACAAGGACAGAGTACCCCTTGTCCTCACCTTCCACCCCATCGGCCGTCGCATACAACATATAATCCTCTGACATTTTCGCCACCTCCAACGGGATCGTACCACTGGTCACATCTTCCCATCTCCTCCCCTTTCTGCTTTCCGCAGAGACCGTTTGCTTCGTAACTTCCTGGTCAATTCCCACCCAAACCACCCCCTCCCCGGGTACTTTCCCTTCCAACCACGGGAGATGCTACACTTGTCGCTTTACCTCCCCCCTCCACTCCATCCAAGGATCCAAGCAGTCTTTCCATCTGCACCTCCTCCAACCTCACCTACTGCATCCGCTGTTCCAGGTGTCAACTTCTCTACATCGGCAAGACCAAGCGCAGGCTTGGCGATTGCTTCGCCCAACACCTCCGCTCAGTTTGCACTAACCAACCTGATCTCCCGGTTGCTCAGCACTTCAACTCCTCCTACCATTCCGAATCTGATCTTTCTGTCCTGGGCTTCCTCCATTGCCAGAGTGAGGCCCAGCGCAAATTGGAGGAACAGCACCTCATATTTCGCTTAGGTAATTTACACCCCAGCGGTATGAACATTGATTTCTCTAATTTCAGATAGTCCTTGCTTGCTTTCTCCCTCCTTCCTTTCCCTCGCCCCCTCCCCAGCTCTCCCACAAGCTTACTGTCTCCGCCTCTTCCTTTCTTTTTCCCGCCCCCCCCCGACATCAGTCTGAAGAAGGGTCTTGAGCTGAAACGTCGCCTATTTCTTCTCTTCATAGATGCTGCCTCACCTGCTGAGTTCCTCCAGCATTTTTGTCTACCTTACCTCAAAGCCAAGCAAGATCACAAAGGTTTAAGTTTGATTTATGATTCAGAAAACCTAACAAAACCATGGTTGGACTGTAATTGAAGTTATCTCAATTTGTACACGTGGCAACTCAGTTTTAGATGCAAAGAGTCACTTTATTGTGAAATTAATGATGACTAGACTCAGAAGTGGTTACCAGAGATGAATCTGATCTTTGAGAAAATTGCCCATGCAGGACTTGCAAGTGAGTCGGTTAATCCACTTAACGCTGTGTGCCAGGGATGCCGGGCAAAACACTGCTAGGAAGGAAGCCAATCATCACTTTAAAAAGGTAAACAGGCTGTGGAAGGAAACACGATTCAGACAAGAAAAGTACTACATATGTGATTTTAAAAGCCATAGCAGCAGTGCCTGTAGGAATAAGTATAAAATCAAGCAAACAGAATTAAAGGAAGGTACAGGTATTCAAATTTTCTGAAATTTTCACCATTCTCGCTACATAAAGAAGGCAATTTAATTTTTTTTAAAAGAGGCTAATTTAAAGTTATAATCATGAAATCGAATGATGGAGATGTGACATTTGAACATAACACTGGGTGTAGCACTGCACTGGTGAACTCAACTGAATACGTAATTGGGTGGCCAGAAAATACTCCACCTGAACTTATAAAGACACACCTAAAGCTGATGTTGATGGAGTTGCTGATGAAGCACCAAAGACAGGTCAGTGCAGGCTTTTAACCAAACCTTTTAGAAAGTGTCTTGCTGAAAGAAATTCCCTAGATTGGAGGAACATTCATCACATTAAGACTTACTCCAATAGAATGACTTACTCCAATAGTAATATTTTTAATCTAATTGTGGGAATCAAGTTCCCCCATCCCCCTCAATTCTAATCACTTAAGTTTAACTCTTAAAAAACACTGGATTGACAATCATCCTATGGTGTATTCAACCATTTTATGCAGTTGGGCCAAAATAACAAGCTGTGAATTGTTCAAGTTTCATAATTTCCTACAAGCTATTATTTTATAAATGTTAACATTTATACTGTTCAGTGAAATGTAAACAGTCATTTGGAGACAAGAGATTGCACACGCTGGAATCGAGCAAAAAATAAACTGCTAAAGCAACTCAGCGGATCATGCAGCATCTGTGGAGGAAAATAGATATGACATTTCAGATCAGATGCCTTCTTCAGATTGATGGTGTAGAAGGGAGATAGCCTGTAGAGAGAGGTGAGGGGAAGGTGGGGCAGGGTGATGTGTGCCAGGCAGTGGCGGACTGGGTCTAAAAATATTGGTTGCTGGGAGACAAAGGGGGCCCACTTCATCAGGGGCCCACTTGATATAGGGGGCCCACTTCATCAGGGGCCCACTTGCCATCGGGCAAGCTGACACCCTGGCCAGTCCTCCATTGGTGCCAGGCACTGGGAGGGAGGGGTGTGTGGAGTTAGGTTGGTGGGAAGGGTGGGGCGCATTACCTTAAACTGGAGCATTTAATGTTCATGCAGTTGGTTTGTATCCAACGTGAATATAAAGTGTTGTTCTTACTTTTTGTGTTGGTGGGTGATAGGGGAATTAAATGTCCCGACCATTTCCCATCAGACAGATGCTGCCTGGCTGTTGGGTTCCTTCAGTAATTTGTTTATTATTCAGTCATACCCTATTTCCAGTTTGGGATGACTGTTACTTGGATTATTTCATTTCTGCGAGAATGGAGAGTTAAACAAGGCACATGGCTGAATCACAATCCTTTGTGAGGCTTTGCACACCCACTTCCTCTGCTTCCACAGTCTTGTACAATCATTGCATTTAATTTCCAGCTTTGTTGAATCCTCCTTCACCAGCTGGATACATATCAATGATTCGTCCTTTTAGTTTGCATGTGATCTCCAGTACCTACAATGCAGGTCCAGAAAATATGTTGAACTAAGAGCATTTATTTCTAATATTTTCAAATAGCCTCCAAAGCAGATACAGTATAATCCAAATCATTGGAACAAATGTTCCAGTTTAATATGAAACCTTACTGTTTTAATTTGGTTAGTCTATTGAAACTGCATCAATTGACCTTTAGCAGTTATATTGTTCTTTACACTGCTTACACAGTGAAATATTTCCAGGTGTTAGATTAAGTCAAGAAGGTAATTATTAAACCTTTTCTCTCACCAAGTAATTTTTAGAGTGTGTGGCACACATCCACTGCATTACCTACCTTCTGACCTGGTGGGGTGGAATGAAAACTATAGTGTAGAAAGACTAGAGCCAAATCAAATATTGCCATGGAAATGGAATCCACAAAAGGGTACTGAACCTAAATTCTCAAATGTAGTGAGCACACAATAAAACCAACAGCAGCTTACAAAGGAGTCAGGTTTCTCACAGCAGCAGTGAACACTTTCCTATCTGAACACAAATAAGAAGTATGAGTGGTACTGAGTGATGAAAATAACTAATGCAAATAAATGTCGTGTTTCCCCATTTGTGGAGAAATGACAACGGTCAACATTTGTTGACAGAGGGGAACAAAGGAGGAGCCGGCGTACTTTGTAAACTTTGTCAGCGCCATCCATAGGTGGCCACTATTTGCATACCTTGGGTAAGCAAGCAAAAAAAAATCACTGTGCCTTGTCACATATGACAATAAAGTATTCTATTCCATTCCATTTTTCCTCATTCCACTGCACTGACTGCAGACAAAATAATGGTATTTTCTGCATATGTTATCATATGCAAACAGAGGCATTATGATGTTAATGCTAACTATTCATGGCAGGGCAACAGGCTCAACCGAAACGTCACCCATACCTTCTCTCCAGGGATGCTACCTGTCCCACTGAGTTACTCCAGCTTTTTGTGTCTATCTTTGGTTTAAACCAGCACCTGCAGTTCCTTCTTACACATTTAGGCTGCAACCCTGCTTTGGATCCCTCATTGTGGTACAGGGGACTCAAGCTAAATTTACACACTTACATTTTGCATCCACTGAAAAATTCTAATTTCAGGTTGATGGAAATGAAGAGCTATTCTCCCCTTCAAATGGAAGGGAACAGCTGCCGTAGCCTCAGTAGAAGTTATAATATTTAAACAGTTCTAAATAGGTTATATTGTTTATAAATACCCAACATGCTCGAAGATGTTTAATTTCCAATGGTTTCTTCAGTTAGATTTTTTTAATGAGTTCAATGGTATTTAGCTATTTAAATGCCTACGTTACTTTTAAACATTTCTAAAGTTTTTTCATAACTTAGTTTTACCTCTGTTAAACAAAAATATCCAACATACAGAATCTCCGTGAACTATTTCGGAGTCTGACCCAGAGTGTGTCTGGGATGATTGAACCTGGTGGCAATTTTCCTTTGCTCTCAGTTTTTGCTTTGCAGGGCATTGGCATGGAGAACCTGCCAAGCAATTTCTGCAAGTTCTTGTTGGGAAGATCACAAAAAGCATGTTTTTGTTTTAGCTACCTGCTGCTGACTACACTATCTGCCTTAAAGTACTGAAATGTTTAGCCTATAATCTATAATTCTATAATGGTGGTTACTTTACAATATCACTTTTTATAATGAATTGTTCAAATAATTGTTCAAGACAAGAGTTATGATCAGGCCCTAGGAATCTATCATTAAAATTCATGACTAAGATGGCTGTAAATGCAAAGTAAATAATATTGGCAAGCTGTAGAAACAAGTCACCCACCAGTTGATCCCATGATGCAGTAATGAATGGAGATCTGGCTCAAATTATGAGACAAGGATTGTGAAAATATTCCTGGCGACAACGTATTCAAAAATATAGAAAAGGTAAAAATATGAGACATGGAAGTATTAAAAAGCTCTTCAACCATCAAATAATGGAATGAGAACAATAAATTCTCAATAAAATTCAAAAACCACTGAGCAGTGATAATAGGGAATCTAAATATTCCAAATATAGACTGGGACTGTAACTATGCGAATAGCAGATGGGAAATTTGCTTAAATGTGTGTACCAAATAACTTCTTTTGATATATGTGTTTCCAAGTCAGCAAAAAGAACGCACGGCTGAAACTGCTTCTGGGAATGAGCTTTTCAGCATTTGTGTGGGGAGAGGATTTTGGGCACTATGATCTAATATAGAAACATAGAAAATAGGTGCAGGAGTAGGCCATTCGGCCCTTCAAGCCTGCACCGCCATCCAACTCAGTATCTTGTACCTGCCTTCTCTCTATACCCCCTGATTCCTTTAGCCATAAGGGCCACATCTAACTCCCTCTTAAATATAGCCAATGAACTGGCCTCAACTACTTTCTGTGGCAGAGAATTCCACAGATTCACCATTCTCTGTGTGAATTTCTTTTTTCTCATCTCGGTCCTAAAAGACTTTCCCCTTATCCTTAAACTGTGACCCCTTGTTCTGGACTTCCCCAACATCGGGAACAATCTTCCTGCACCTAGCCTGTCCAACCCCTTAAGAATTTTGTAAGTTTCTGTAACATCCCCCCTCAATCTTCTAAATTCTAGCGAGTACAAGCCGAGTCTATCCGGTCTTTCTTCATATGAAAGTCCTGCCATCCCAGGAATCAGTCTGGTAAACCTTCTCTGTACTCCCTCTATGGCAAGAATGTCTTTCGTCAGATTAGGAGACCAAAACTGTACGCAATACTCCAGGTGTGGTCTCACCAAGGCCCTGTACAACTGCAGTAGAACCTCCCTGCTCCTATACTCAAATCCTTTTGCTATGAATGCCAATATACCATTTGCTTTCTTCACTGCCTGCTGCACCTGCATGCCTACTTTCAATGACTGGTGTACCATGACACCCAGGTCTCGTTGCATCTCCCCTTTTCCTAATCGGCCACCATTCAGATAATAGTCTACTTTCCTGTTCTTCCCACCAAAGTGGATAACCTCACATTTATCCACATTATACTGCATCTGCCATGCATTTGCCCACTCACCCAATCTATCCAAGTCACCCTGCAGCCTCCGAGCATCCTCCTCACAGCTAACACTGCCCCCCAGCTTCGTGTCATCCGCAAACTTGGAGATGTTGCATTCAATTTCCTCGTCCAAATCATTAATATATATTGTAAATAGCTGGGGTCCCAGCACTGAGCCTTGCGGTACCCCACTAGTCACTGCCTGCCATTCAGAAAAGGACCCGTTTACTCCTACTCTTTGCTTCCTGTCTGCCAGCCAGTTCTCTATCCACATCAATACTGAACCCCCAATACCGTGTGCTTTAAGTTTGCATACTAATCTCTTATGTGGGACCTTGTCGAAAGCCTTCTGAAAGTCTAGATATAACACATCCACTGGTTCTCCCTTATCCACTCTACTAGTTAGTGGAGATTAAATCAGACATAATAAAAAGACAAAAAGAAATTTGCTATTGGTATTAGTTTATTATTGTCATTTAATCTCCACACTGTACCAAGACACAGGGAAACTGTACATTTCACGAGTACAATCAAGCCATGTGAGTACAACAAGTAGAGCAAAAAGAGAAAGGAATAGAGTGCAGAATATTGTGTTACAGCTGCAGAGAAAGTGCAGAACAAATGTGCAAGGGCTGCAATGAGGTAGTTGCAAGATCGGGTTTACATCCTTGGCTAATGAAAGATTTGTTCAAGTAGATGAAAACAGTGGGGAACGTTGTTCTTGAATCTGATGGATGGTACAAGCTTTCAAGCTTTTGTATCTTCTGCCCGATGGGAGAGGGAAGAAGAGGGAATATCCAGGATGTGGTAGGCAGCTTTCTTGAGGCAGCGTGATGAGTAATGTCAAAGGGAGAGATGGGAGTAATTTGCATGATGTACTGGCCTGCATCCACATCTCTTGAAATTTCTTGCAGTCTCAGGCACAGCATTTGCCAAACCAAGCAGTGATGCATACTGATAAGATTCGCTCCATGGTGCCCCTGTAGAGATTGGCAAGAGTCATTGGAGTCATGCTGAATTTCCTTAATCTTCTGTGGAAGTAGAGGCATTGGTATGCTTTCTTGACCACAGCATCATTGCAGCTGGACCACGACAAATGTTGATGATATAAGCATTGAGCAGTACAGCACAGGAACGGGCCCTTAGACCCACAATGTTTATGCCGAACAAGAACTATATCCATTTATTCGTGCACATCCATGTGCCAATCTCTTAAACACCACTATCGTATCTGCCTCCACCACTACCTCTGGCAATGTGTTCCAGGTCCCACTACTCTGTAAAAATCTTACTTTGCATATCTCCATTAAAAATTTCCCCTCACCTTATAGCTATGCCCTCTAGTGTTGGACATTTCCACCCTGGGAAATAGGTTCTGACTGTTTAACCGATCTATGCCTTTCATAATTTTATATACTTCTATCAAGTCTCTCAATCTCCAACATTACAGAGAAAATAATTCAAGCCCATCCAACCTCTCACTATAGATGGAAACCCTCTAAACCAGGAAGCATTCTGGTAGATCTCAACTGCACCCCCTCCAAAGCATCATCTTTCCAGTAATGGGGCAACCAGAACTGCACACAATATTCCGAATGCATCCTGACCAAAGTACTATATACTGTAGCTGCAATGTGATATTGACACTGAGGACATTTAAGAATATGGGCATCACACACTCTACTATGCCCATCCACAAACACTTCGGCAGATAGCAATGGAAGTGCTCTAGAACTGCTGAAGTGGCAAAGGAACTCATTACCCTTCTCCTGGGTAGGCACTTCTGCTATTTAGTTGCCAGAATGATGGAAGATGATGTGTGATTTAGAGGATATCTCTATACCTATAAAAGTCTGATCTTGTCTGTGTGTGTGTGTGTGTGTGTGTGTGTGTACCTGTCTGTCTATCCGTCTTCATTGTATCTTCCTCAAAACACTACGTGCTAAAGCTTACATTTTTACATATTCTTACATTTTTCCCCTCCACGACCTCATCAGGTTCACTTCAGATTCCATGCTCTATTTCAAAAGTTATTTGCGATTCAAGTTTTAAAAAAAGCCAAAAAACGCTTCTCACAGAGCCTTTTTCCAGCAGTTTCAAATGATGATGTCACAATGCCACTCACAGTGCACCAATCACAATGGGCTCTCAAGCTGCCCGCTGCCACAATGACATCACATTGGGACGTTGCCAACGGTAACCGCAGCAGAAGAAGAGGTTGCCAAAGGCAGGGCCTGTCAGAGGGGGGGCAACGAGTGCCATTTGGCCTCATGCCTGTCTGCTTCAAAGGGATCTTGATTTGGGGGCCACTAAAATTGAGGGGCCTCTGCTTCATTTTGTTTTCGGGGCCTCTAAAATTGAAATTGGCCTGGGCCTCAGTTCATCTATGAGAGGGCCTGGCCAAAGCTGCCAGAGGGAGGGGGGAGGGGGAGAGGGAGAGGGGTAGGGGGTGAGAGAGATGGAGAGTGTGCACAGGGACGGTACATGGGCTTGACGGCCTCCTGTATTTTCTGAGGCGAGGTAGAGACAGTGTTCCACGTGTATATGGAGTGTGTGAGGTTGCTGCCCCTGTACAGATATCTGCAGGGGCTGCTCAAGTTCTGGTTGCATTTTAGTCCCACGATCCTGGTGTTTGGACACAAGGCAAGACGATTGATTGCCTCCCATAAATTCCATAATTTTCCTTGCAGGGGGTGATGGGGGTGCCTGCCTCCGGGGTGAGCGCCGCTCTCCCTCCCCCCAAACGGGTCCCACTTGGTCTAGTTACCAATAAAACTAAAACCCATGGAACTGAAGGTAAAGAAAGCTGGGAGAGAGGAGGGGCAGGACAGAGCCTGGCAGGTAATAGGTGGACAAAAAAATGCTGCCGTAACTCAGTGGGTCAGGCAACAGCTCTGGCGAAAAGGAATAGTTAATGTTTTGGGTCGGAACACTTCTTCGCTAGGTAATAGACGGATACAGGTGAGGGGGCTGGGTTGATAGACAATAGCTGAATAGGCCAGAGATGAAAAGACAGGTGTGAGACAAAAAGATTGAAGAGTTCTGGATTGTGAAGCTAGAGAAAGTGGGGAGAAAGGGGGAGGAATTGTCTTATGGAGAAAGATTACACAGGAACACAATGAACTGACTGGTCCCTACTCTCAAATCAAGAAAGAAAAGCGATTTTATTGAAACATACAATTTGTTTTGTATGCCTTGGAGTGAAGATTTCATATCTGATTTCATGTCAAGAACCAGGAATCAGAGTTTCCAAATAAAAGCTCAGCCATTCAGGATTGACATTTCTTCACCAGAGCAGCGATACATTTTTGGCACTCTCGAGTCAAGGGCTATGGAGGTGCAATAGCTGAATATATTCAAGACATTGATAGCTTATTGGGTATTTGGAAAATCAAGGGTTATGGGTTAGTGGCGGAATGTGGTGCAGAGCTAAACCAGCAGTCATGATTTCATTGAATGGCAAAGGGCCCACAAGTACTGGCGCTGCTTCAACTTCTTGTGTCTGATTCACCCGAGGTGCTTCTGGTTTGCGATTTCCAAGTCGGATGCCTTTGGGATTGTATCATTCTGGTTTTGGAACATAGCAGGGATGATTAGACTTGTTGCCTGGAGAGCAACTCTTGTTTGAAACTCCCAAGACATGTACATGTTCACAGTGTGGCATTAGATTGCATTCAAGTTCCATGTGTAGTAGCTTTTAACCTTGCATCTCCTAGCAAAGCTTGAATCTTCAGCAGCCTTCTCTGGATCATCAACTTCCAACTCACAATCCCTCTTAATTTATCCATGGTTATTATTACTTCTGACTTTATAATTGTTTGAAATCCTTATGGATTTATATAAAATCCACTTAATCCTTACCCTCATTTACATACACTGCACTTAAACTTAATCCTTATTCTATTTCCTTTTTTTCTCATTTATAAACATATAACTTAGAACAGTACAGCACAAGAACAGGCCCTTCGGCCCAAAACATCAGTGCCGAACCTGATGCTAAATTAATTTCTGCTACCATGTGATATATATCACTCCATTCCTTGCATATCCATGTGCCTATCTGAATTCCTCAAGTACCACAATATTATCAGTGTGTTCCAGGCACCCATCACTCTGTAAAAAAACATACCCCACACATCACCTTTAAACTTTGCCCTTCTAACCCTAAAGCTATGCCCTCGTCTTGATATTTCTACTTCGGGAAAAAGATTATCAGTCTTCCCGTATCTTTGCCTCTCATAATTTTATATACTTCTATTCTATCAGGTCTCCCCTCAACCTGATATTCCAGAGAAAATAATCCAAGTTTGTCCAGCTTTTCCTTATAGCTGTTACACTCTAATCCAGGCCTCTAATATTGATATTTTTTTGTATGTTCACTCCAATTATTAGAGCTAAGCCTTCCTATTTCAATAGCTTTATTGATTTTGCTGCTTCAAATTCCAAATTTAAGTTCTCCACATTGTGAAACGAAGAGGAGAATTATTTATTTATTTCTCCACTTCATTTAACTCAACCCTCACTACCCTGCACTTTAGGTTCTTTACCTGCTCTTCAGAAATCACTCCAGTGAACTGAATCTTTCACTTTGCAAACCACAAGCCAGTGTCCAGTCTATGTCAAGTTGGCCCACCACTTACATTTAATGAAAGTATTTCAGAGATAACTTTCATTGAGGATTTTGTTAAAAGGCAGAAGCAAGAAATCCAAAACAAAAGCAGAAAATGTTGGAAACAGGAGTTCAGGCAGCACCTGTGGAAAGAGAAACAGTTAAAGTTTCAAAAACTAACAGGAGAGGTTCTACGGATATATAAATAGAAAGAAGGTAGCTGAGGTAAATGTGGAGCCTACAGAGAATGATGCTGGTGAATTAATAATAGTAAAGAAAGTGAGAGCAGAAACACAAGAGGCTGCAGATGTTGGAATTGTGAGCAGAAAACATAATTTATATTAATGGCCTGGAGGAAGCAAGGATTCCAAATTTGCAAATGATACGAAAATAAGGCATTTTGTGATAAGGATATTGAGATACTGCAACAGGATATAGATCAGAGTACGTGGACAAAAGACTAGCAAAATGGAGTTTAATCTGGGGAAGTGCAAGGTCACTTTTCGGGTCTCGAACCTTCTTCAGACTGTCCCGCTGAGTTATTCCAGCATTTTGTGTCTACCATTGATTTAAACCAGCATCTGCAGTTCTTTTTTACACAGTTCCAATGATGTGGTGGCTTTAGATCATACTTACATCTTTCATTGCTAACGTACAATGCATGGCTCACTGACTGTCGAGCAAGTCATGGTTTTAAACACTAAGTGACAGGAACAGCTTTCTGCAATCAACACTATTATTATACTACTGTGCCCTCCATAATTTTTGGGACAAAGACTATTTGCCTCTGTACTCCACAATTTGAGATTTGTAATATAAAATGGGGGGACTATGTTTATACATAGTCCCTCCATTCAGGGCACCATAATGTTTGGGACACATAGCTTCACATGTGTTTGTAACTGCTCTGGTGTGTTTGCCTCCTTAATGCAGGTATAAGAGAGCTCTCAGCACCCAGTCTTTTCTCCAGTCTTTCCATCACCTTTGGAAACTTTTATTGCTGTTTGTCACTAAATGAGCCAATGAAAGTCAAAGAAGCCATTATGAGACTTAGAAACAAGAATAAAACTGTTAGAGACATCAGCCAAACCTTAGGCTTACCAAAATCAACTGTTTGGAACATCATTAAGAAGAAAGACAATACTGGTGAGCTTACTAAACGCAAAGTGGGTCACGGTTAAGAAGGGCAAGGGGCAGAGGCAGGGACTAGTGAGTACCCCGGTGGCTGTACACCTTGAAAATAAGTACTCCTGTTTGAGTACTGTTGAGGGGGACAGCCTTCCTGCGGGTAGCAACAGCGGCCGGGCCTCCGGCACAGAGACCAGCCCTATTGCTCAGAAGGGTAGGGAAAAGAAGAGGAGGGTAATAGTAATAGGGGACTCTATGGTTAGGGGGTCGGATAGGCGATTCTGTGGACGCAGTCAGGAGACCCGAATGGTAGTTTGCCTCCCTGGTGCCAGGGTCAGGGATGTGTCTGAACGCGTCCAAGATATCCTGAAATCGGAGGGAGAGGAGCCTGAGGTTGTGGTACATATAGGTACCAATGACATAGGTAGAAAAAGAGAAGAGGTCTTGAAAGGAGAATTTAGGGAGTTGGGAGGAGAGTTAAGGAGAAGGACTACAAAGGTAACAATCTCAGGATTACTACCTGTGCCACGCGACGGTGAGAGTAGGAATGGAGTGAGGTGGAGGATAAATGCGTGGCTGAGGAACTGGTGCAGCGGGCAGGGATTCAAATTTTTGGATCATTGGGACCTCTTTTGGGGAAGGTGTGACCTGTACAGAAAGGACGGGTTGCACTTGAACCCGAGGGGGACCAATATCCTGGCGGGGAGATTTGCAAAGGCTACTGGGGAGACTTTAAACTAGAACGGTTGGGGGGAGGGACTCAAATAGAGAAAGCTAGTGGAAAATGTGGGAGGCAGGAGGCAGAGAAGGGAAGCACTCGGACCCAAAATGTAGGGGAGAAAGAAGAAAAAGATAATAAACAGAGAATAAGTGGTGGTGGGTTTCTTAAATGTGTATATTTGAATGCTAGGAGCATTGTAAGAAAGGTGGATGAGCTTAGAGCCTGGATTGACACCTGGAAGTATGATGTTGTGGCGATCAGTGAAACATGGTTGCAGGAGGGCTGTGATTGGCAAATAAATATTCCAGGATTTCGTTGCTTCAGGGGTGATAGAATTGGAGGGGCAAGAGGTGGGGGTGTTGCATTGCTTGTCAAGGAAGATATTACAGCAGTGCTTTGGCAGGATAGATTAGAGGGCTCGTCTAGGGAGGCTATTTGGGTGGAACTGAGAAATGGGAAAGGTGTAGCAACACTTATAGGGGTGTATTATAGACCGCCAAATGGGGAGCGAGAATTGGAAGAGCAAATATGTAAGGAGATAGCAGATATTAGTAGTAAGCACAAGGTAGTGATTGTGGGAGATTTCAATTTTCCACACATAGACTGGGAAACACATTCTGTAAAAGGGCTGGATGGTTTGGAGTTTGTAAAATGTGTGCAAGATAGTTTTTGCAGCAATACATAGAGGTACCTACTAGAGAAGGGGCAGTGCTGGACCTCCTGTTAGGAAATGAGACAGGGCAGGTGGCGGAGGTATGCGTCGGGGAGCACTTCGGGTCCAGTGATCACAATACCATTAGTTTCAATATAATTATGGAGAGGGTCAGAACTGGACCTAGGGTTGAGATTTTTGTTTGGAGAAAGGCTAACTTTGAGGAGATGCGAAAGGATTTAAAAGGAGTGAATTGGGACATGTTGTTTTATGGGAAGGATGTAGAAGAAAAACGGAGGACATTTAAGGGTGAAATTTTAAGAGTACAGAATCTTTATGTCCCTGTTCGGTTGAAAGATAGTAAAAAATGGAAAGAGCCATGGTTTTCAAGGGAAATTGGACACTTGGTTCGGAAAAAGAGAGAGATCTACAATAATTATAGGCAGCATGGAGTAAATGAGGTGCTTGAGGAGTATAAAGAATGTAAAAAGAATATTAAGAAAGAAATTAGAAAAGCTAAAAGAAGATACGAGGTTGCTTTGGCAAGTAAGGTGAAAGTAAATCCAAAGGGTTTCTACAGCTATATTAATAGCAAAAGGATAACAAGGAATAAAATCGGTATATTAGAGAGTCAGAGTGGACAGCTATCTGCAGAGCTAAAAGAGATGGGGGAGATATTGAACAATTTCTTTTCTTCGGTATTCACGAAGGAGAAGGATATGGAATTATGTGAGGTAAGGGAAACGAGCAGAGTAGCAATGGAAACTGTGAGATTCAAAGAAGAGGAGGTGCGGACACTTTTGAAAAATATGAAAACGGATAAGTCTCCAGGTCCTGACAGGATATTCCCTAGGACATTGAGGGAAGTTAGTGTAGAAATAGCAGGGGCTATGACAGAAATATTTCAAATGTCATTAGAAACGGGAATAGTGCCGGAGGATTGGCGTACTGCGCATGTTGTTCCGTTGTTTAAAAAGGGTTCAAAGAGTAAACCTAGCAATTATAGACCTGTTAGTTTGACGTCAGTGGTGGGCAAATTAATGGAAAGGATACTTAAAGATAATATATATAAGCATCTGGATAAGCAGGGTCTGATTAGGAACAGTCAACATGGATTTGTGCCTGGGAGGTCATGCTTGACTAATCTTCTTGAATTTTTCGAAGAGGTTACTAGGCAAATTGATGAGGGTAAAGCAGTGGATGTTGTCTATATGGACTTCAGTAAGGCCTTTGACAAGGTTCCTCATGGAAGGTTGGTTAAGAAGATTCAATTGTTGGGTATTAATGGTGGAGTAGCAAGATGGATTCAACAGTGGCTGAATGGGAGATGCCAGAGAGTAATGGTGGATGGCTGTTTGTCAGGTTGGAGGCCGGTGACTAGTGGGGTGCCTCAGGGGTCTGTGTTGGGTCCACTGTTGTTTGTCATGTACATCAATGATCTGGATGATGGTGTGGAAAATTGGATTAGTAAGTATGCAGATGATACTAAGATAGGTGGTGTTGTGGATAATGAAGTATATTTTCAAAGTCTACAGAGAGATTTAGGCCATTTGGAAGAGTGGGCTGAAAGATGGCAGATGGAGTTTAATGCTGACAAATGTGAGGTGCTACATCTCGGCAGGACAAATCAAAATAGGACGTACACGGTAAATGGTAGCGAATTGAGGAATGCAGTTGAACAGAGGGATCTAGGAATAACTGTGCATAGTTCCCTGAAGGTGGAATCTCATGTAGATAGGGTGGTAAAGAAAGCTTTTGGTGTGCTGGCCTTTATAAATCAGAGCATTGAATATAGAAGTTGGGATGTAATGTTAAAATTGTACAAGGCATTGGTGAGGCCAATTCTGGAGTATGGAGTACAATTTTGGTCGCCTAATTATAGGAAGGATGTCAACAAAATAGAGAAAGTACAGAGGAGATTTACTAGAATGTTGCCTGGGTTTCAGCAACTAAGTTACAGAGAAAGGTTGAACAAGTTAGGTCTTTATTCTTTGGAGCGCAGAAGGTTAATAGGGGACTTGATAGAGGTCTTTAAAATTATGAGCGGGTTAGACAGAGTGGACGTGGATAAGCTTTTCCCATTGAGAGTAGGGAAGATTCAAACAAGGGGACATGACTTGAGAATTAAGGGACAGAAGTTTAGGGGGAACATTAGGGGGAACTTCTTTACTCAGAGAGTGGTAGCTGTGTGGAATGAGCTTCCAGTGGAAGTGGTGGAGGCAGGTTCGATGTTATCCTTTAAAAATAGATTGGATGGGTATATGGACGGGAAAGGAATGGAGGGTTATGGTCTGAGTGCAGGTAGATGGGACTAGGGGGAAGTATTTATATTTAATTAAAAATAAAAAAAATAAAAATAAAATGTTCGGCACGGACTTGAAGGGCCGAGATGGCCTGTTTCCGTGTTGTTATGGTTATATGGTTATATATGGTTATATGGTTAAAGGGACTGGCAGGCCAAGGAAGACCTCCACAGCTGATGACAGAGGAAGTCTCTCTATAATAAAGAAAACTCCCCAAACATCTGTCCAACAGATCAGAAACACTCTTCAGGAGTGGATTTGTCAATGACCACTGTCCGCAGAAGACTTCATGAACAGAAATACAGAGGCTACACTGCAAGATGGAAACCACTGGCTAGCCGCAAAAATAGGTGGCCAGGCTACAGTTTGCAAAAAGTACTTAAAAGAGAAACCAGAGTTCTGGAAAAAGGTCTTGTGGACAGATGAGACGAAGATTAACTTGTATCAGAGTGATTGCAAGGGCAAAGTATGGAGGAGAGAAGGAACTGCCCAAGATCCAAAGCATATCACTTCATCTGTGAAACATGGTGGTGGGGGTATTATGGCCTGGGCATGTATGGCTGCTGAAGGTACTGGCTCACTTATCTTCATTGATGATACAACTGCTGATGGTAGTAGCATAATGAATTCTGAAGTGTCTAGACACATCCTATCTGCTCAAGTTCAAACATATGCCTCAAAACTCATTGGCCGGCAGTTCATTCTACAGCAAGACAATGATCTCAAAGTTACTGCTAAAGCAACAAAGGAGTTTTTCAAAGCTAAAAAATAGTCAATTCTTGAGTAGCCAAGTCAATCACCCGATCTGAACCCAATTGAGCATGCCTTTTATATGCTGAAGAGAAAACTGACCCCAAAAACAAGCATGAGCTAAATAAAGATGGCTGCAATACAGGCCTGGCAGAGCATCACCAGAGAAGACACCCAGCAACTGGTGATGTCCATGAATCACCGACTTCAAGCAGTCATTGCATGCAAAGGATATGCAACAAAATATTAAACATGTCTACTTTCATTTACATGACATTGCTGTGTCCCAAACATCATGGTGCCCTAAATGGGGGGGGGGACTATGTACAAGCACGGTTGAAATTTCTACATGGTGAAACCAAAATGTATTAAAATGGCCTTTATTAAAATCTGACGTCCACTTTAACCACATGTGATTTTTTCTATTACAAGTCTCAAATTGCGGAGTACAGAGGCAAATAAATAAATGATGGGTCTTTGTCTCAAACATTACGGAGGACACTGTAGCTAGTGCCGCATAGATTTTGCAGAAACAAATTGAGTTCTTGACTACAGATTAAAAAAAACTAATTTCACTTTGTGTCATTTTACAACAGCACTGCAGATGCGGCTGATGGGAGATAAAGGAGCTGAAGACAATATGGTGATATCACAAGGTATTAAATGGAAGAAGCCACTTTTTCCTTGACTTGAAGTGCTCACTGTCGTATGAATCATCCTCTGAACAGAAGACACTACAGGTCCTTTTAGAAAATGATATTGTAGATATCAGCACTATTAAATATAAATAAGCACTGTAAATGCAAACAAAGATTACAATTTACCCAAGGAATGCTATTTGGATCTAATTAGTTAACAGGAATCAAGTTGAACAGCACATTTAATTGTATACATGTTTCTTTTATATTACTTCAGACAAAAATAGATTTAAAACTACAGTATGTACAAAAGCACCTGGAAAAGAAAATGGTAGTATATTGTGTAAATGTCAATGGAAAAAACGTGATAGGCTAACAAGGTAAGCATTGCAGTTGGAATCAAGTTATTTACAGCTCCAAGCTTGTGTCTGTTTGGAAGATTAAACTTAGAAAGTAGGGATCTAAAACACTCCCTCCAAATATTAGTTTTATTTCAGGGCACAAAGACAGTTTGTAATGTACAGCTGTAATTGGAATGAACTGTATTCCAGCAGGCAAATCACAATGCGAGCACAACAGTGTCAAGTACCAAATATTTTCCAATAAACACTTCTTTTAAAAAATTGTCAGATTAAAAATAATTTACATAAAATTAATACTGACATGGAGGGAAGGTGGAGAATAACAAACAGAAACTATGTAAAGAACTCATTATTGAGCACTGCAGTGTGCTGATGCACCGAATCTCTTCAAACTATCACAGGAAAAGGTCACACTCTGTAACAGAAGTGGACAATTTATTTTACACACAAGTACATAATTTCCCTTTACTTTGGAAAGGCTGGTCACACATGACATGGAATGTTATGGTACTCACTTGCATATAGGTCTGAGCACATATTTAGTAACTTTAAAAAGTGCACCAAATGCCAGCCTCTTTCTCAAATATATGACGTTGAATATATATCTTATTTAATTACATCAGCAACATTTTTAAACACAAACTGTACACATACCCTCCCTCAAACACTTTTCATATCACTGCACCAGATTTAGGTTGGTTAACTAAAAACAAAACCCCTGGCCAGCTTAACTAAAAAATGGTGGGGCAACTACACAACTTATTTCTTCTATGCATATCTAATAAACCCAATGGTCAGTAAGATTTGCTTCCAAACAAGGCCCCTGATTGTTATTCAGTCCAGTCTGCACATGAAGATCTTTACATTCAATTATGCTCCAGACCGGTACCCATTGTGCTCTGGTAAGTAAACTGTCCAAGCCAACATTTAATAGTCCTGTATATGCGGCAATTTCATATTTGTCAAGACTCTCCATTTTGCACTTTAGCTACAGGTGGCTGCAGAAAATCTTTAAACGGAACTAATGCCTCTTTCAAAGCTGAGCAAACTTCAGAGGAAGTGCAGGTAATACATTCAACTAATGTTGGATAGAGGGCAATCACTTGCGACCACGTGTTGGTGTCAACTGTAATGACAAAACACAACAGAGTAAAACTTTGCACATACAATAAAATTCATAAAAACTTAAAACATTTTGGGTCTCCTTCAGAGAAAATGCTTAGCACATGTCCTCGTCATAAACAATATACCGTTTAAGAAGCGGACGTCACGGCCATGCAACCTAACTAGGACCTGTCACGTTAAGATTTTCAAAAAACTATACCGTATAAAAATAACCTCCTGGGCTCACTATGTCCACGTTGACCATCAGGGACCTATTTCTACTAATCCTATTTACCAGCATTTGGTCCTTGGCCTGCTATGCCACATGCTTCATTTGTTTGTCTGTGCACTATGCAATGTGGTAACAGTATCCCCACCCCCTCAGGCACTGTGTTCCAACTACGCCAGTGAAGCTCACCTCCTGTATGTGTTGAGCAGTCCACTCAACATGTGACAGGTTAGAACTGGCTCAGGAACAGTGCATGTTTATTTGTAAACGAGATACCATAACATTTAAAAATTCTTCTGCTCATTTCTCTTGTGAAAGATCTATCAAGGGTGGAAAATACCAGCCTGGTAGAAGTTAATTTCAAATCCCACCTTGGTTAATTTGTGAACCTGAGACATGGACTATTAGCAGCAGGCACCACAAAGCACTGGAGAGATGCCACCAATGCTACATGTGTAATATTTTGCAAATCCATGGGCATCCATTCTCTCCCAAACATCGTGACCCTATGCACACTCATTTGGCTCCAATGGGCTGACCCAGGGCTTCACATCCAAAATCCAGACTCCCAAAACAGACACTGTTCCGAGCTCCATCACAATAGGAAGTTACCAGGTGGTCATTCCAAGGACGTTGTCAAACTCTCCTTGCAAAACTCACATCCCCATCAACCTACAGGAATCCCTGGCCCATAACTGCTGAAATGGAGAAAGAAATATTCATATGCCACGGAGATCTTCAAATCCTGCTGTTTAGGAGCATGTAAAGCCCAGCATAAATGGTGGCTCTCCTCACACACTACCCACACGGCAGCTCCACCTATGCAGAATCTGCAGCTCCCATAAAGGCCCATCTGAACTGAAGTGGAAACAAGGAGGGGAGGATGCTACACAGCGGCAACATACTGAGTAATTACACACATTGATTAGTACGGGTGTTAGGGGTTATGGGGAGAAGACAGGAGAATGGGATTAGGAGGGGGGGATAGATCAGCCATGATTGAATGGTGGAGCAGACTTGATGGGCCAAATGGTCTAATTCTGCTCCCATCACATGACCTTATGAGGCAACAACTGGATCCTATCACAACTCCACAAAGATCCCTTAAGAAGTGTAGCTTTGGAAGGGTGACTGAGTGGAGCCATCATCTGCGTCGTGCTTGCAATGAAACTCCCCTGTTATACCTGAACAATTGTTCTTCAATACATTTGCTTCACTAGATTACTTCATGGAATTTACTTCTGGTTGATTAATCCATGGATCATTATTACATTAAAACAGAACATTTCATATAATATGTACTTGTTCATTTTTCACCTTGACTAATTTCATGTTTTTAGAGAATCTGATTATATGTAGGAATCCAAATAAACAGTATCTTTTTTATACTGTCTGATAGTTGACATTTTTCAACCGCCTTAACTGCACAGAATGCCAGATTGCATCGCAGCATGTTAAAACTCCACAAGGTTGAGTTATTGTTAAAATTAATTTAATAAATTCAAACCTGCATGCAAGAAAAAATAACGTCAAGGAAAACAAATGTAATCTTTCAGATGTTACATAAACTTTGACTTCCCACAAAATGCAACTTGGTGCTGAAGTTACGAGCAAGAGGCTCTACTAGAAAGGTTGGTAAAAGCTGATTCAATATTAACTTAAGGAAATGGGATACAACCTTGAAAAAGGAACTTGTTTCAAAGACAAAGATGACGAGCAGGATTGGGATTCACTGGATAGTTCAGAATCCAGTAAATTGGATTGAATGGTCTCTTCAAATTCTATTTGACTTTAGGCACTTAAAGTCTAAATTTAATGAGCATATGATCTTAATAACTTTTATCTGAATGTTTAGTATGTAATAATTGGCCAGAACCTACTGGGAAATGCTGGGCTGTTCCATGCCAAATCGTCATCATTCTGTGTCCCGAGGCTAATCTCCATCAGCATCAATAAATTTGGAAATCCTATGTAAATGTATAAGTGGATTTTTTTGGCTGAGCTTCATTGATGATTCCCTTCTGTGTTCTGATGTTAGACTCCGATTTGAATGCATGGAGCAGCCCATTGAACCCATCAGATACACATTGGACCCATGACTGGTCAGATCTGGGTCATTAACAGCGCACCTTTATTTGAATGGAAAGCAAGATGCCCAAGCATTTGTAAACTCTTCTGCTCATTTCTCTTGAGAAAGATCTCCCGGGGTGGAAAATACTTGCCTTGCAGAAGTCACTTTCATATCCCACCTTGGTTAATATGTGAACTGAATTCAATACACCAGCTAATAGTTATCACAGCCAGCAGCCTGCAAAATCCCTGCTGATTCACAAATAGTCTTCTGGGAGGGAAACCAGACACCTCAGCCACAATTCAGAATACAGAGCACGGCAGTCTTAATGCCCGCCAAAATAAACTCAGAACAGAGATTGGCAATAAATCTAGTATTTCTCCGCACTGTCTGTAATTCTGAGAAAATAATTTAAACAATTACCATTTTCAGGCTTTGTTTTCTTAAGTGAATCCATAAGTGTACTGATTGCTTTCAAAACAAAAACTATTTCTGTCACTCGTTGCCTGTATTTAGAAGAAAAGACCAGAAGTTAGATACCCATTAAAGGAGTACACATGAATTATTCAAATAAATACACTACAAATTTCCACAGCACAAAGTTAATGCTTTTCTGATTTTTGAACACTGGCCACACGATGGCAGTATTTCTTCATTTTTCTACTATGAAATACTTAAATTAAGGTCTTCTGTTATGCAGACAGCAATTCAACTCAAACCATGGAAATATTATCTGTACGTATTGAAAAAAAAACCCGAGTAGCTATAACCCAAGTGACAAACCCAAGGACTGGACTGGTGGAACAGCTGGGGATCCTGCCCTTTCATTTTCCATATTGCAGGCAACCTCTTTGTTACAGCAGTTTAGGAATCAGAAATTTATACTTAAGAAATTCACAAAATTTACATTTATAGAAATCACCACCAAAAAAAACTGTCTGCACATGATCCATACCCATGTGCCTATCTAAAAGCCTCTTAAATGTCACGATTATATTAACAGTAGTGGATACAAATTCTATCAACCGTTATCATGTATGTCTTTAAATTTTACCAAGAACATTGATACATTGCAATAACGCGTTGAAATACTATTCTCCTTCCAACAGAGTTGAACACCAGTGTGTACAGAATCATGAGAGGAATAGATCGGGTAGACGGACAGAATCTTTTGCTCAGAGTAGGGGAATCGAGAACGAGAGGACGTGGGTTTAAGGTGAGGGGGGGGGGGGGGGAGGGGAAGATATAATAAAACCTGAGGGGTAACTTTTTCACACAAAGGATGGTGGGTGTATGGAACGAGCTGCCGGAGGAACTAGTTGAGGCAGGTACTACCGCAACGTTTAAGAAACATTTAGACAGGTACATGGATAGGACAGGTTTAGAGGGATATGGGCCAAATGCACGCAGGTGGGACTAGTGTGGATGGGACATTTTGGTCAGTGTGGGTAAGTTGGGCCTGTTCCCATGATGTATAACTCTATAGAAATAGTGCTTCATAAGATTCAAGTATTATTAGCAATGTCATTCTAACCTTGGTAGAGGACATCTTCCACTCAACCTCTCATCCTCAATGTACCGATGCAACACATCTTGCGACCTCTTTAAGAGGACAGCCAAAGCCATGCGAGAAATATAACCCTCCTGAGGAGTTGTCACCTTATTGCTGAAGGAAAACTGAAGCAATGTTTCAAAGCAGACTTTAGAAAACTCTTCTCTCATTCGAATGTCAATTTCTGCCTCTGAAGAAGAGAGAAAGCAGTTACTCCCATCAGTATGTAGTCACGTTAATGAGATCCGTCTCAAAGTCACTGATCACACACAAAACTTCTATTTATTGCCATGCAAATTATTTCTACCATAACATGTCGAGAACCACACCAAGTTTACTCCATAGAACGTGATTCCTTACAAGGGCTATCATTGGCTTCTATTCTAGGGGCCTCGTTACCTTTTACAATTACGAGATTGAATAAATATACGACTAACCCAATAATAAGACATACGTTCCGAATATGGTTTCAAATTCATAAGTTTTTTGGACTAAATGATTTTATCTTATCGAGTCCTATTTTATCAAATTTTCTCTTCCAACCATCTAGTACTGATCAAGTTTTTTTGTTATGGAAGAGATTAGTAGCTTTTCGCGATTTGTTTTTGGAGGGTTATTTTATGTCTTTCGAACAACTCTCCAATAAATATAACTTACCTAATTCACACTTTTTTAGATATTTACAAATTAGACATTTTTTGAAGACCCCTTTTTCCGTTACCACATCAATCCGAAATTTTTGATTTTTTTTACAGTTGAACCCTTATCAGAAAGGATTAATAACGACTATTTCTGAGTTGATTTTGAAATTACAAATAGATACATTTGATAAAATTAAGAATGACTGGGAAAGAGAACTCCAAATTTCTTTATCTATAGAGAAATGGGAGAGGATTCTTCCAATTAGTTAATACCTCTTCAATGTGTGCAAGACAAGCTTTGATACAATTCAAGGTGGTTCACAGAGCTCATATGTCAAAAGATAAGTTAGTTTGTTTTTATGGTCATAAATCCTACCTGTGACAGATGTAACTTTGAAGTGGCCTCACTGACCCATATGTTTTGGTCCTGCCCTCTTTTGGAAAAATATTGGAAATACATTTTTGATACTATTTCTGTAGTCTTAGGTATAGATTTACAACCTCATCCTATTACTGCAATTTTGGGGCTACCAATGTTAGATTCTATTCATTTGTCCCGCTCCACCCATCGGCTGATTGCTGTTACCACATTAATCGCCAGAAGATTTATTTTATTTAAATGGAAAGACTCCAACCCTCCGACCACACTCCAGTTGTATTCTGAAACGATATCATGTTTAAATTTAGAAAAAATCAAATTGTTGAACCCTTGGTTAAATTTGATAAGACTTGGGGAAAATTTATTGAACACTTTCATACAACATAAATTGCTCCCTCTCTAACCGTTATAAAAATTATTTTTGCTTTGCTTTGTTTTTTTATTTATTTTATTTTTATTCTTACTTTATTATTATCAATTTTTCTTTTCTTTTTTCTTTAGTTTAGGGGGGTTTTGTTTTTTCCTTTTTTTCTTTTTCTTTTTGTCTTTTTATCTTAGTGTTTTTTTTAAACATTTATAAGTTTCCTTTTAAAGATTTAACTATTTACATAGGTCTATATTCATTGTGTATTTTGACACTGGTCTCATATTAGGTTATACCTGTTATTAATGTAATCCTGATCCCTATGTATCAATACGATTGTTATGTTTATCATTATTCTTTTTGCTCTGTTTTTTATGTTTTATTTTTGTTTAAAAAAATTAAAAAAAACAATAAAAAGATTTTAAAAGAAAGAAAGTTTTCTCCGGGTGATCTAATTTCCTCCCACACTCCAAAGACGTACAGGTTTGTTGGTTAATTGGCTTAGGTAAATTGTCCCTAGTGTGTAGGAAAGTGCTGGTGAACAGGGTGATCGCTGGTCAGCTTGGACTCAGTGGGCCAAAGGGTCGGTTTCTGCACTCTCTAAACTAAACAAGTCTTCAATTTCTTAAGATACTCAAATCCTTATTTTACATGAGATCATTTACACGACCTGTAATTTACTGTTGTGGGTATTTTCTGCAAGTTTTCCTCCAGCTTCTCATTTCTTTCTGCCTGACTCATGAATATCACTATCATTGTGACCTACCTGTAAATGATGTTGACTGAGAATGGATCGAACCTTTGTTTAGCATCGTCATTATCTGGCCAACAAATTCCTTTGGAATGAAGTTTGCATATGGCAAGATATCTGTGCTGATAAGCTGTACAACCTAAAATGAATTACAAAAACAATATGAATATTATGAATATTCCACAGAAATGTTTTGTTCAATTTAGGACCGAGGCTGCTGGGAGTGGAGAGGGAACCGGGGTTAGGCCAACTGCGCTCTCGAGATTGGCCTCGAGAGGCACCGCCATGGAACAAAGGTGGATGGTCGAGGAGAGGGACATTGGTTCGTAGTGGACCTGCACGTCCAAGGGAAGGTGATGGTTGGTGGCCAGCAGCAGCCTGGGGCTTACCTGAATTGGGCACTGCTCATAACAACTGGAGCGTGGACTGTATTCAAATCTAGACACGTTTTAATATATTCAAAATAAAACTAAACTCTCACCTCAACGTCTATATTCTCGTTCTTCTCAAATTCTTGAATAGAGAGATTATCCGGGGGTGAGCTGTGAAATAAAATGAGTATGACTATTAGTGTGACAGTGTAATGGTCATTTACACAGCACATAGAAACAGTACAGCACAGGAACAGGTCTTTAAGCCCACAATGTCAGTGCTGAACATGATGCGAAGATGAACCCCTATTTGCATTCACATAATCCCTATCCCTCAATATCCATATACCCATCCAAGTCTCTTAAATGCCCCTATCATATTTGCCCCAACCACTATCCCTGGCAACATGTTCTTGGCACTCACCACCCTCTAAAAACAACTTGCCATGCACATTTTTAAACTTTGCCCCTTACCTTAAAAGATATGCCCTCTAGTATTTGATATTTCCATCCTGGGAAAATGACTCAGACTGCCCATCCCATCCAACCTAATTTGACAACTTTCTATTAAATGAAGACAGAATCTTCAGCAAAATGCAATCTGCTGGAGTAACTCAGCAGATCAGAAAACATATGTGGAGGGAATGTACAGATGACTTTCAGATCGGGACTCTTCTTCAGTCTGAAGAGTCCCAACCTGATACATGCCTGTTCATTCTGCCTGACTCCATCATTTTATTTTGCTTCCTATTTATGAATTGACTTTCAGTGCAAATTGAATAACTGAACAATTTAGATGTATTTGGGTGGACAGACTGTGAATTATGGACGCTTGTATCATGTGGAAATTAATGCAGAATAACTATTTACATACAATATATATTTAGTATTTTGCTATTATGTAATCTGGAAGACTGAAAATGAACTACAATCAATTTATTGATCATGTCAATCAATCATGGACTTATAGTTTTGAGGAAGGCAAGTGCTGTAAATATTTGCAATCAGCAAGGTCTTAGAAAAGTAAATGAAAAGAAAAATGTATCTTTATGTTAGACACAAAATGCTGGAGTAACAACTCAGTGGGTCAGGCAACATCTCTGGAGAAAAGGTATGAGTGACTTTTCAGTTTGGGACCCTTCTTCAGACTGTAGAGGGGTCCCGACCTGAAACATCACACATCCTTTTTCTCCGAAAATGCTGCCTGACCTGCTGAGTTACTCTAGCATTTTGTGTCTATCTTCAGTATATACCAGCATCTGCAGTTCATTTCTATACATGTATCTTTATGGTATTGGCTGACTATCTAAGAGCAGAAGAATGCTTTAAAAAATAAAATAAAAAGCACATCATAAAGACCCTTACTTCCAACTAAGAATGTTGACAAAAGATCTAATCAATATTTCACCCAGGAGGGAACAGTTTATAATGACTAGGACTCCCGGAGAGGAGCACTGATGCATCTGTTCACAACAGGGCCTTGGTAGGACTCAAAATAAGCAACGCCCCAAGTAAGGCACGTGGCCTAACAAATGAGCCAGGTTACGTAACAGCCCAAGATCCAGCGTGTTGTAAAGGCATAATCCAATCAGATAATCACTGTTCAATATATTTTACCATATCATGTTTGGAATAAGCTAAAGGATGTGAAGTGCATAATGATTTTGAAACTGAATAGAAGTTCATATAATTTTAGTCTATGCACCTTTTTGTAAACAAGAAGTCTTCAAATGTATTTGATAATTCCGGCCACATGGTGTCAAATTTTCTTGAGGAAGCATGCTGCCTAGCAACTGGAAGTCCAATAGAGAGCACTTTAAGAAGTGCGGAAACAGCCATTTTCCAAGTTGTTTCCGATGGGCAGGCATACTTCAGGCTGAGAGGTATCCTCAACGTCTGATGAAAGAAATATAGTCATAGTCAGTCATACAGCATGGAATCGGGCCCTTTAGCCCAACTCATCCATGCCAACAAAATGTCCACAGAAGCTAATCCCATTTCCCCACACCCAGCCCATACCCCACTAAACTGTGCTATCCTGTGCAAGTGTTATTTAAATGTTGATATTGCAGCTGCCTCAACTATTTCATTCGGCAGCTCATTTTATGTACCCACCACAATCCGTGAGAAAAAGATAATAATGATAAACGATTTTAATTTATTTCAACAAAATTTACCTTGATGATTTTCTGAAGGACTTTTTCATTTACCACAGCTTTGTGACATGCTGTCTTCTGATATAAATCCACAACAACTTCTAGCGACTTTTCAGCAAATGGTACATAATTCAAAGCTACCCATTCGGCCTGAAAGAACACGAAGAGTTTACGACACTTAAAACACTAAAACTGATCCTGAAAAAGGCACTGTATAGTGAAGAACAGATTAATTTTGCTGGTTCACATGCAGAAAAATCATTGAAGAAACGGAGAGATAAAGAACTGAGTTTAAAGTTGCAGTATCGCTGTTCTTCAGACGTTCATACCTAGAAATTTCCTTTCGTTTGTGACAAAATTCAAGCTCAATTCCAATGTGTTCCTGTGCTAATATTTTTGTTGTTGTTTAGTTTAGAGATACAGCGTGGAAACAGGCCCTTCAGCATACAGAATCCCCAACGACCAACATTCACCTAGTACACTAGTTCTATTCTACACACTAGGGACAATTTATCGGTCAATTAGCCGACAATCTTGCACGTCTTTGTAATGTGGGAGAAAACCGGAGCACTTGGAGAAAGCTCATGTGGTCACAGGGAGAACATACAAACTCCATATAGACAGCACCCGAAGTCAGAATCGAACCCGGGTCTCTGGCGCTGTAAGGCAGCAGCTCTACTGCTGTCGCAAATTTATTAAAACTAAAAGACTAAATTACTTGACTACAATGAACATTATAATTAATATTTCCCCTCATGCTAGTAGCTGAAGCATCACATAACGAATGAACATTAGGGTTGCTGTCCAAATTGTCTGAGGTTCAAGACCCAAACTCATTGACATAAGCATTCATAGAATATAGAACAGTACAGCGCAGGGGTGGACACTAAGGCCCTCAATGTTTGTGCCAAACAGCATGCCAAATTTAACTGATCTCATCTGCCTGAACATGATCCATATCCCTCTATTCCCTGCACTTCCATGTAACCATTTAAGAGCCTCTTGAATACCACTATCATATCTTCCTCCATCACCTGGCAGTGTGTTCCAGGCCCCCGCTATTGCGTAAAAAACTTGCCCCACACATCTCCATTAAACTTTCCCCCTCTCAACCTCTAGTACTGGATATTTCCACCCGGTGGAAAGGTTCTGACTGTCTATCCATCATCTCATGACGGTCATTGATGGATCGACTGCAAGGGAGATATCACTCATTCTCAAAAGTAAACAAGAGCATTGGCAGCAGTGATTTTGTGCAGTGAAGCCTCTCAATACTGCACAATAGAATAGGCAAGTTAGGCAGAATAGAGAGAGTTAGATAGAGCTCTAAGGCTGGTGGAATCAAGGGATATGGGGAGAAGGCAGGCACGGGTCATTGATTGGGGACGATCAGCCATGATCACAATGAATGGCGGTGTTGGCTCGAAGGCCTCCTCCTGCACCTATTTTCTATGTTTCTATGTAACATATCGGATAGCTAGGCCCGACTTGGCTCCCCCTGACCTGCTCACTCACTGTCGCTCTGATGTTATGGCTGACACTTGGACTACAATTGCCATGTTGGTTCTAAGCATCACAACAGTTAATGTTTACCTACAATAAAGGCTTGCAATCAATTGATTTGCACCATAAATATACAAAGGGGTTTTACAAAAGTCATTTACAAAGGTGAAGTTTAAAAATAGTCACTTGAATTTAGTTGTAGATAATCTAATTACCAGTACCCAACAATCATTGGGGATAACTTTTGTGTAGGATTTAGTAATAGCTGTCTTGCCATCTGACTAAAACTGACTTGAGCTTTGCAGTTGATTAGTTGCAAAAGGTTCTTGCTGTTGACCTGCTCAGGCATGTGTGGGTGAACATATTTCAAAGGACTAGTCTGTCAGATTTTAATACCTAGTGGCCTTTAAAGAGGGCAAAAAAGACAAAATGCTTAACTCAGCGTCAGACAGCATCTCTGGAGAACGTGGGTACATGATGTTTTGGTTCGGGACTCTTCTTCAGACTTTGAGTCTGTAGAAGGGTCCTGACCCCAAACTTCACCTGTCCACGTTCTCCAGAGATGCTGCCTGACCAGCTGTGTTATTCCAGCATTTTGTGTCTTTCTGTGAAAACCAGCATCTGCAGTTCTTTGCTTCTAGCCTTTAAAGGGGAATGTCTCCTTTCAGTGATTTACAACTGAGAGATCACTGTAGTCCCCATGAGGCCACCGAGCAGCCTGTTTTGGGCACGCCACCACATTGAGCTCCGCCTCAGACCGTGTACTTTGAAAGCAACTTCAACCAAGTGCAGCCACATCAACAGTGATCTTTCCTCAGTTCAGCTCGGTGGTACATTGATGAGTGTGGTGCACAGGGCTCCAGTGAGATCAGAAGATGTGACCGCAGGAAGGTCAAGGTGCAGCATTCAACTGACAGCTACCAGTCATATCCATGCACTTCGGGCATCCCAGTGTTCATGCGACCAAGTGATCTGCTGTATACCTTGTTTCTATGCTACATCTCTGGTCTAGGAATAGATAACAGCAGTCCTAGAGGCATCAACAAATCCAGTGAGAGATCCCAAAATGTAGAAACAAAAATCTGCAGATGCTGGTTTATACAAAGATGAACACAAAGTGCTGGAGTATCTCAGCGGGTCAGGCAGCATCTCAGGAGGAGAAGGAAAGGTAATGTTTCAGGTCGGGACCGTTCAGTGTGAACAAGGGTTCCAACCTGAAACATCACCTATCCATTTTCTCCAGAGATGCTGCCTGACCCACTGAATTACTCCAGCACTTTGTGTCTAACATCAGTGAGAGATCTCTTTGCTCTGAGGTTGACAAAGCAACCATGCAGCTGGCTTAAAGACATCCAACCCCATTGTCCCCACCTATGTGCACTACACTCTCCCGACAAGAGACAGGGCCAGGAGACTAAATTCCAAGCAATCATGAAGAAACACAATTACTCTGGAGAATGTTTATTAAAAGAGTTAGCTAACTCCAGTGATCTTTTAACTTTCTTTTGATTATCATTTCCCACCACCCACCTGGTGGATAACTTTCTGGTGAGATGAAACTCAAAATTCCCTTTACCCAACTTGCCCTTCTTCAGGCGTGTAACTAACTAATGAACCAGACAGTAAATGGCATGCACCAGAATGCCATCTTTCCCATTAGAGAAGACATCTCAGAGATCAACACTAGAAAGACGATTCTTTAAAGGTGAAAAATAAATAGGGGACTGGAGGACCAGAGTGCAGATGCAGCATCACCTGAAAGCAAGCTAAAAGGCAAAGATGAAAGTTAATGATAACAGCACCCAATTTATCTACATATTCCAAAGTGATTGTAGCGTTAAGAACCAACAGTGAGCTTTTATATTGTCAGTCATTCCCCCGTTTAGGTTTCAGTGGGACTGACCTTAAATGAATCCCTGTCCAAAGGCTATTGACATTAGTTGTAATGAAGTGTTAGTCTTTCTGTGAATAGGAATCTCGCAGGTTCTGGTCACCCAGTCAGTCAACCATAAGATTATGTGATAGTAGAATTAGGCCATTCGGCCCATCAAGTCTACTCTGTCATTCAATCATGGCTCATCTATCTCTCCCTCCTAAGCGCATTCTCCTGCCTTCTCCCCATAACTTCTGACACCCGCACTAATCAAGAATCTATCTATCTCTGCCTTAAATATATCCACTGACTTTGCCTCCACAGCCTTCTGTGGCAAAGAATTCCACAGATTCACCACCCCCTGACTAAAGAAATTCCTCCTCAACTCCTTCCTAAAAGAACGTCCTTTAATTCTGACGCTATGACCTCTAGTCCTAGACTCTCCCACTAGTGGAAACATCCTCTCCACATCCACTCTATCCAAGCCTTTCACTATTCTGTAAGTTTCAATGAGATCCTCCCTCATCTAAACTCCAGCGATTATAGGCCCAGTGCCGTCAAAGGCTCTTAACGCTCGTTAATAGCATCTGAAACTGGAAGAACTTAAGGGAGACTTCAGAACAAAGTCTTGAATGGACCGTAGTGAATAATCCAATGACCAACTTTCAGACCTATTGAATATTGTGACAATTAAGAACTGCATTGTTCCATTTTGGAGCATATGACAATAAAACACTCTTGAAGGATATATGCAACTTAAAAAAATCCGTACCATAGAACATGTTCATTTTAACGTGGAGACAATTTTTTTCATTTCTAGTTATTGAAGTCAGGTCATCTAAATTACAGTTTTAACAGCGTGACCTGATTTTAGATTAATGAAATTAAATTTAAATAGATCATCAGAAAAAGGACACTGCAGCTTTAAAAATCAGAAAACCTAGGAAGCAACGATTTGTGTTAATGGTGCACTGAGGCGGTTGGCATGCGGTTTTAAAGTGGCAAAGGCCAAATTGAACAGGGTCAAATCAAAAATAACCTACTGGAGAGGCTTGAAACTTACCGGAGCAAATAGCTGAATCTATTACATATCCATCAGGTACAGAAGCAGCATAAACAGAATAAAAGAAGATCAGAATCATTATTAACACTTTGAAATGTAAACTTGTCACGTTATGTGGTAACCAAAATGCAGGCTGTTAAGTTGTATGGTAGCTCAGAATTTTTTACATTTATATCAAATATGCCAATAGATCGGGTAGATGCACAGAGTTCCTTGCCCAGAGTAGGGGAATCGAGAACATAGGATTAAGGTGAAGGGGAAAAGATTTTATAGAAATCCGAGAGGTAACTTTTTCAGACAAAGCGTGGTGGGTGTATGGAACGAGCTGTCAGAGCAGGTAGTTGAGGCAGGGACTATTGCAACGTTTAAGAAGCAATTAGACAGGAATATGGATAGGACAGGTTTAGAGGGTTATGGGCCAAACGCAGGCAGATGGGACTAGTGTAGATGGGACATGTTAGTTGGTGTGGGCGAGTTGGGCCGAAGGGCCTGTTTCCATGCTGTAAGACGCCATGACTCTAAATGAAATGGTCGAGTTTAAATTCTGCTTTCATTATTTTCCAAAGAAGTGAACAAATGCCCTTTTGTATTTGCTCTCTCAGCTCCCAAGCTGTGATATGAACATGAAGCTGTGAGATGAATGACCAGAATAAATGTGACCCAGAGTAAAGGTGAAAGATTGGAAGAATGCGCCGTATAGTCACAAATCAAGCCAAAAGAATCAATGCCAGAACATCTTCCTTTTGCTCTGTCTGTATGTAATAATTGTTCTTGCACTTTAGTTACTGTTAAAAATATATTATTTTCTTCTTTATTCCACAACAATTGTTCATTAAATGCTTGGATTTAAGTAACCTCACAAAACATATTCTATTCTTTACAGCAAAGAGCACTGCAGATACACTGGCTCACATTCTACCTAAACAACTGAGAATTGCCGCTCCAGATGCATGAGGTGATATTATTGAGTGAGGACGATTAGGGCAGCACAGTGGTGCAGCGGTAGAGTTGCTGCCTTGCAGCGCCAGAGACCCGGGCTCGATACTGACTACGGAATTTGTACCATCCCTGTGTGGGTTTTCTCTGTGGGTTACATGACCACGTGGGTTTTCTCTGGATGCTCTGGCTTCTTTCCACACCTCAATGACATATAGGTTTGTTGGTTAATTGGATCCAGTAAAATTGTAAATAGTCTCTAGTCTGCATGATAATGCTAGCATATAGCTGGTGGGTGTGGACTCAGTGGGCGGAATGGTTGTTTCTGCGCTGTATCACTAGAGGTCTAAAGTCTAAAGAGGAGGAAAGGAGGGCTGCAAGGATGGATGTTGAATGTAAATGCAAACCTAGCCCAATTCTTCCCTCTAAGTTAATTTTATTGTTTTGGTTCCGCTCAGATCAAATAAGCCAAAGACAAATTATTTGCCGACACTGGGTCATACCAGCAACACACTAACTTTATATGTGGCTATATACTGCATATACTCAATTCAAAGGTTTAAAATTAAGCTGTTGTGTAATGAGCTGGATGAATTTTCTTTCCTTCTATCAACGATACCGTTCAGAATTCCATTGATATTAATAGATTCAGCTTCAAGCTAATACACATCCGATTAAAAAAGACAAAACACAAACAATCTTTTGAAACCACAAATGAGGCAAAGGTCGAAGCTTCGTGTGAAATAACAAGTTCAAACTTCAGGTTCACAGTTAGCATTGCAATCATGGCATCATTAGATTGTAATCTAATAACAAGTTTCTTATGGAAACGTATTTGTCTGCTTACCTGATTAAACTTTGCATTTGCTATATTTTTTGTTTCTAATTTTCCGTACGTTGGCGCCTTGCAGGAGAACTCGACAAATGAGAGCAATTGATCAAAGATGGCTGGGTACATAACCTGCATGGCTTCTGGTCCTGTACAAATTGCCTAAACAAAGGAAGGAACAGAAATACAACCCATAATCTCATGCTTCAGTTGTTTTAATTTCTTTATATATATATATATTTTTAAGTATTTAATATTTTAAGGGCAGCACAGTGGCACAATGGTAGAGTTGCTGCCTTACAGTGCCAGAGACCGGGTTCAATCCTGACTATAGGTGCTATTCTGTGTGGCATTTGTACGTTCTCCCTGTGACCACATGGGTTTCCTATGGGTGCTCCGGTTTCCTCCCACATCCCAAGGACGTGTAGGTCAAGCTTACCCCAGCTCAGTCGGAATTGCTCATGGGACCCAAGGCCCGGGTCCTTTCCCCACACAACATGAGCCGCCTTTCCGAGATGCCCAGCGTGCCTTTCCCTGACGCGGAGTTACGCGTACTGTACACTCACACTTCCTCACCCTCGTCTTCCGTCCGGACACTCCCTGGCAGTCCATGTTACCACTGATGGCGGGAGCGGTCCACAATGGGAAGTTCTCTCTATAAGGGCATCCTCCCCCTTTACATCGGGGACCTGGGGTGGAGAGTGTTGCACAGGGCTGTGGCGTGTAACAGATATCCAAGTCAGTACATGGACTCGCCAGCCGCCTATCATTTCTGCGGCGAGAAAGAGACTGTGTTCCATATGTACATGGAGTGTGAGAGGTTGCAGCCCATGTTCGACTGTCTGAAGGGGCTGCTCATCAAGTTCTGGCTGCACTTTAGCCCCACTATCCTGATATTTGGTCACCCTGTACAGAGGGGGTCGGTTCGGGAGGGGATCTCCCTGTCGGTTTGCTCCTGGGCCTGGCCAAGATGGCCATTCGCGGGTCCAGGCAGCGGGCGGTCGATGGTCACACCACAGTCGGCTGCCAGACCCTCTTCCAGGCCTATGCCCGTGATCGCGTGTCCCTGGAGAGAGAACACGCGGTCTCCACAGGAACTCTGGAGATCTTCCGTGAACGCTGGCCGCAGCTGGAGGTCGAGTGTATTATTGAAATTGTTTACGTTATTTTAATTTGATAACTGTTTGTTTGTAAATTGCCAATATAGGCAGTTTTTGATCGTGCTACCCCTGTATTTTTGTTTTATTTTAAATAAAACTATTTTGTATTTTCAACAACAAAAAAAGGACGCGTAGGTTTGTAGGTTAATTGGCTTCTGTAAATTGTCCCTGGAGTGTAGGATAGAGCAGGTGAGTGATGGTCAGCATGGATTTGTTGGGCCAGATGGTCTATTTCTACACTGTATTGCTAAACTAAAATTAAACTAAACCAATCGTTGGGCTTCAGTTAAAAGCTGAAAGCATCATCCACACCCTTTCGATCCCGAAAAGGTGCTGAAAGCCCCTAAAACAGTACTGTCCACATAGTATGCTCTTGCAGTGCTTTGCTACAAGATGCAAAGTGCTGGAGTAACTTAGTGGGTCAGGTAGCATGTCTGAAGAACATGGATGGGTGACATTTTGGGTTGGGAAATGTATGGCGAGAGGATTTGAGTATTGGATTCATAGCGAGAGGATTTGTGTATAGGAGCAGTTGTACAGGGCCCTGGTGAGACCACATCTGGAATATTGTGTTCAGTTTTGATTTCCTAATTTGAGGAAGGATATTCTTGCTATCGAGGGATGTTCACCAGGTTAATTCCCGGGATGGCGGGACAGACATATGATGAAAGAATGGGTCGACCAGGCTTGTATTCACTGGAATTTAGAAGGATGAGAGGGAATCTTATGGAAACATATAAAATTCTTAAGGGACAGGACAGGCTAGATGCAGGAAAAATATTCCCAATGTTGGAGGAGTCCAAAACCAGGGGCTACAGTTTAAGAATAAGGGGTAGGCCATTTAGGACTGAGATGAGGAAAAACGTTTTCACCCAGATAGTGAATCTGTGGAATTCTCTGCCACAGAGGGCAGTGGAGACCAATTCACTGGATGTTTTCAAGAGAGTTAGATATAGCTCTTAGGGCTAATAGGGCTAATGGAATCAAGGGATATGGGGAGAAAGCAGGAATGGGGGGGTACTGATTTTGGATGATCTGCCATGGTCATATTGAATGGCTGGCTTGAAGGGCCAAATGGCCAACTCCTGCACCTATTTTCAATGGGACCCTTCTCCAGTTTGAAGAAGGGTGCCGACCCAAATGTCACCAATCTTGAGTTACTCCAGTATTGTCGTTCTTTTTCTAAACCAGCATCTGCAGTTCCTTGTATCTCAAGCTTTGGTTCATTTCCGAACCAAGACATCAGTTCTGAGTCAACTTCACTTGTGGAGCATTTGAACGTGACAATAAAAGTACCATTGAACCATTGTGTTTAGACATGCATGGGGTGGAATGGTATCAGCAAGGACAAAACCAGATAGGTTTGCTATACCAATGCAAAACTTTCATTATTACAGATTGATAACATTTTGTTTTAGTGATTTTCTTGTAATAACCTATTTAACGGGGGACAGTGGGATTTGAACTTGTGCCTCCTGATCTATAGTCCAGCACTGATTTAGTAACAATGTAATTATACTCCAGCAAAATGGTGGCACTGGATGGTATATTGTGTGTATTTACCTTCTGAAGGACATCCAGAGCGATCAGTACTGCTTCTTGTAGACTGGTCAGTACCGCTTCAGTGTACGAGGGAAGAATGAATGGAGAGGCATCAGAGCTGATAGGAACTGATACAGCGCCGTGCAGTATAACACCCAGTCTCTTTAGGTCCTCCATGCTGAAGCCTGACTTAATGTGCTGGTACAGAGCTGGGAAGATCTGCACGAGCGCTGTGAGGAATGGTTGGCTTGGAATGAAGAACAGCTTGTCGCAAGTGGCAGGAGGCTTTGTGCTCTCCGAGCCTATTTTGTACCAGGTGTTCCACGCAGCCCACCAAAGGGCAGAATCCTCAATCTCATCTCCGGCCACATTCAGTTCACCCACAGTGTATCGCCCCAGCCTTTCCCCCATCGAATCACTTCTGCTCAATACTCTGGGCGGCCCCGGTGGAATTAGCGGCCCCACAAAAGGCAGCATGTTGACCCCGGAGAGCCCTTCTGGCTTCTCACATTCTTTTACAGGTGTCACGATCTGCAAAATCTCCTGGCAACTCTTCAGCGCAGCCAATGAAACTTCGCTGTTCTTGCTCAGTGCGGCGGATTGGATGTGATCCAACAAAACGTCCCAAGCTTTGGAAAATTCTCCTGCAGCACATTAAATGAATATGTTCATAAGTGATAGGAGCAGAATTAGGCCATTCGGCCTTACAAGTCTACTCCGCCATTTGATCATGGCTGATCAATCTTTCCCTCTCAATCCCCAGTCTCCTGTCTTCTCCCAATTAGCCCTGACACATGTACTAATCAAGAATCTATCAGTCTCTGCCTTAAAAATATCCATTGACGGCCTCCACAGCTTTCTGTGTCAATGAATTCCATGGATTCACCACCCTGAGAAAATAATTTTCTCCTTATTTCCTTCCTAAAGGTACGTCCTTTTATTCTGAGGCTGTGCCCCTCTGGTCCTAGCCTCTCCCACTGGTGGAATCATCCTCTCCACATCCACTCTATCCAGGCCTTTTACTATTCGGTAAGTTTCAATGAGGTTCCTCATCTTTCTAAACCAGCGAGTACAGGCCCAGTGCTGACAAACGCTCATATGTTTACCCAATCATTCCTGGGATAATTCTCGTAAACCTCCTCTGGACCTTCTCCAGCGCCAGCACATCCTTCCTCAGATATGGGGCCCAAAATTGCTCTCGATACTCCAAATGCGGCCTGACCAGTGCCTTATAAAGCCTCAGCATTACGTCCCTGTTTTTAATATACTAATCCTCTTGAAATAAATGCTACTATCCATGAATATAGATCCATAATAGAGATTCCAAGACTATCAATTACCATCAACATTAAAAGCATCATATTTTAAAAGAGTGATTTAGAAGTGGTGAGCGACATTACCTAAAGACTGTAGCAAGTATCTCCTGGTGTTAAAGATTCTGGCCACCCCTGCCAATGTTAAAACCCACGTCTCTGCCCACTGCTTCTCAGCTGTGTCTCTGGAGTGGTGAATGAGGATGTTGCCACCACCCGATTCGATCTTCTCTTTGTCTGCTGTAGTGGATGATTCTCTTACCCGATCCAACAGGGGAAATAAAACCTAATGTAAGCCCAAAATGAACATGACTTAATTCAAATGTTGATCAAAATATAAATAATCCAAATAACTCAGTGCAAACGATATCCATAAATAAGCCCATACTAAAGGGTTACACTATTCATTCTAACCAGCTAAACTCTCACGTTATGGGGGACAGAGCGAGTGGCAGGGGACACCAGTGGTGGTCAGAGCCATGAGATAACGATGATGTGGAGGAACTATCTGCACAAGCTCCAAGTGTGCACAATCGCAGGCTCAAAAGACAGGGAGAAGCATTCGGGCAGCTTGGGATACATACAGTACCCAAAAGGAAAGTTGAAAAGGGGATGAGTCAAGGTGGAATTAATTGACGGAGCAGAGCAAAGAGAAAGCCGCGAAGAACCACAATGGAGAATTACAAGTCTGAGAGCTGAGACCTGCCAAGTGTGAGGGTCGCATCCCCAACTAGAACACTTGGGTAAAGCGGTCAAATGGCTCCCTTGGCCTTGTAGTTCATGTAATCACTTTATTTTCTTGTACCTTCCACAACACCGTATGCCACGTGGCATGCTGGAGCAACGTTCCATGTGCACCCACGGTGGAGAACAAGGTCTGCCCTCCGCTCTTTCTCACAGCAGGCCGCAGATCCACGCACAGCTCGCCCAGCTTGGAGTAAAGGCACAGCCAGAGGCAGTCAAAGGGCGGAGCGGGGTGGAAAGGCCGATGTAAAGGCACTCCCTTTTCCTCGGCCTGTTTCTGCAGCAGTGCTTCTTCCTTCTCCAGCTCTTTCTCAATGGTCTCACCTCTTTGGAAAAAGAAGTCTGAAATGTTCCACTGAAGGGAAAACACACAGCAAAGGTTGTTAGAGAAATAAAATAATTATACACTTAGATCCTGAAAGCTGACTAGAAAAAGCAGTTCCCGAGTCCAGTCGTGTGCGATTTCAAGTTTCTGTATCTTCTACCTAAAGCATGTACCAGACTTAGGAATAGCTTCTCTAAGGTTTATTAGCATCGACAACAAGTTAATAAGTTATAGGACAGGATTAGGCCATTTGGCCCATCAAGTCTACTCCGCCTTTCAATCCTGGCCGATCTATCTCTCCCTCTCAACCCCATTCTCCTGTCTTCTCCCCATAACCCCCAACACCCGTACTAATCAAGAATCTATTAATCAGAATGGAACCCGGGTCGCTGTCCACTGTGCCGTCCACAATTGTGTGAATTCTAAAATCTTTTCCTGTAAATATCTCCCCAAATCGGAACACAAAACAGTAAGTGTTTCAGGAGTCTGTTATTGAGTGGTGAGTAAACATAAAACAACCCCTCATCCTACCCCCCCTTTTCCTCCTCTCTTCCTTATCTCACCTGGATGCGCACCCATTTTTTCCTGTCCCTTTCCACCTATTTCAAAAAATACCGCTCTATGTCCTTGTGTCCACAACAATGTTGATCCTTCCACATCAACCATCTTAAAGTCTTTGTGGCCGCTCAGTGGTGGACCTCCACTGTACCCCCTCCATTTCATAAGGTTGGCATTGTGTAGACTAGGATACCACACTTTGATTGCATTAAATCCTATTCAATAGTCGACCAGCCTTTAAAAAAATATATACAGGTCCATCACCAATTGTCTGGCACCCTTAGATTTAGACCCTTTCTGGATTATCTGTTTTGCCATTAAGACCATCAAAAGGTCATGGCCTCTAAGAGGAGTCCAAGGTACCAGAATGGTCCGCCTAGGCCATCCAGGGGCCAAGGTACTGGCCTGCAAAATTGGCCTCGGAGGTCGGCTATGCGAACGGCCGAAGTTCCAGTGCCTCGTCCGCAGGAGGAAAATTCTACCCGCTGATCGGTCGCGAAAGTCCCGATGAGGTCGAGATCAGCCGCCTCACCCAACCCAGGCGCCACATTTTCGCTGGGACTTCTGGGAGGGTGATTTAAAGTGCGCTCCGGTAATTTTGTCTGGATTAAAGGAGGCGCCGGACCATCTGTTGCCGGAAAATCGGTGGTGGACCTGTACAGCCACAAAAATGTTCAATGGTAGCCAAGGAATTAAGCAGTAAGGTTCTTACCAACAATCCTATTGATGTCAAGCTAATATTCAACTCCTGATTCTGAAGCCCAAAACTGCCAGCTACGTCCACGACAATCTGAAGGCAGGTGCTGGGCATGGTGGGCAGAAAGTCAGTCACCACTAACTGTAAACACTGAAAGGCTGTGCGAATTAGAGATTCCCTGCAAAAAAGAGAGAAAACTATGAATTCTAGATGAGTAATTTTATTCATTCATTGGTGGGGGCGGGGAGGTGAAGAATTTTCTGGGCAATAAAAGTAGAGATTATATCTTTAGAGCTTAGAGATACAGCACGGAAACAGGCCCTTCGTTTCACCGGGTCCGCGCCGATCAGCGATCAACCCGCACAATAGTACTATCCTACATACTAGTGACAATTTTACCACATACCAAAACCAATGAACCTGCAAACCTATACGTCTTTGGAGTGTGGGAGGAAACCGGAGCACCCAAAGAAAACCCACGCATTCACAGGGAGAACGTACAAACTCTGTACAGACAGTCCTGAGATACGATTGAACCCGCGTCTCTGGTGCTGTAAGGCAACAACTCTACTGCTTTGCCACTGTGCTGCCCCTAAATCTGCTGTTATTAAATTGGTACCATAATTATGTCTCTCTGGAGGCAGTACACATACTGTGGACTATAAAACCAGGTCTCTCACTCACCTGCATGAACACCAAAGTTATGGGCCTGTCCCACTTAGGCTATTTTTAGGCGACTGCCGGCGACTGTCATAGCCGTAGCAGGTCGCCGAAAAAACGGTGACTGGACCTCCCTTTCGACATAAAATTTGAAATAATCATACTTAAACAACACAAAAAAAACCTGGTCAGCACCGGCGACAACCTACGTCATCCTGGCGTCAACCTACGACAGCACCTACGTCAGAAGAAGTCAAGCTACGCTCATTAGCGTCCAGCCAACTGTCGCCAAAACGGTTTGAACATTTCAAAATCCAGCGGCGACCAGAAAAACGCTACGATTCTATGGGCGACAGAGGAGACTACTCACAACCATACAGGCAACACCCCGGTGACCATGTGGCGACAGCCTAGTCTGCTAAAAAATCGCCTGTGGAACAGGGGCATTAGGCTTCAGACGTTGTTCAACAATGCATATTTACACTCAGTCTGACGAAGGGCTCCGAAACGTCACCTATTCTTTTTCTCCAGAGATGCTGCCAAACTTGCTGCATTACCCCAGCATTTTGTGTGTATCTTATGCATTTACATAGTGGTTTTCATTTACTAAAACATTCGAAGGAGCTTCGCAGAACAATAAGGCAGGTGATCAAGCCCTGGGTTCTTTCCAAATAAAATTTAAATTGTGTGATGGGATACCTAAAAAGAATATTTACTTAAACAAATTGCTAATGCATAAAGTATATGGATATATTTTTGTTACAATGGCAGTCATGCTATTTAGTGAAGCAGATCTGTATAACTTATCAACTATCTTCATAAAATTTTAAGTTGCTTAATATTATAATTTGATAACAAAAAATACATGATAGTTTCTGCTATTCATATAGTTTGAGAGAGGTTCCATGAAACAACTATAGAAAAGGCCAATGGACTAATATCGGAAATAAAACTACAATGTTCCCTAGTAAAGTATGTACTTTATTCTATAGTACTTTGTCACATGTACCTAGGTACAGTGAAATTCCTTTTTAGCATACAGTTCAGTAAAAATCTTACTAAACATAGGCACAATCATAAAGTACAAGAGTGAAAAGAACAGATTACACTGAGACTGTACACAAGATTTGCCATGTTTCGGTGTCATTTTGTAGGTATGTTACACAACTTACCTTCAGTCGCGCTGTAATTCTGCCACTGGCCGTGTGCGCGATTTTGGCGCCTTTAAGGGGGGGTGGGGTTAAAACGCGGGTTTCTCCTCCCTTGTCCTGGGAATATTTTGTTGGAGTACAAGCCTTGGCTGACAAAATCATTCCTACCGGCGTTTTGTGAATTTTTTATTTTTATTAAATCGTCAATGTCAGTGCTACAGTAATTTTAAAAGCAGCTCCTGAAGCGTCAACGCCGATAACGGGGACGGATTTCACACACGGGACAGGTAAACGAAAGTGCTTTCTTTAAATGTATAAAAGTGCTTCTTAAGAAGCCTTTAATTCACATTGTTTCATGCGACACGGTGATTTTATTCCCCGAATTAACGGCAGTATTTTTCATGCCAATACGGGGTTAAATTCACCGCAAATCAACGTTCCAAAAGATCGCGTTCCAGTAATCCTCACTCGCAAGATGAATTAAATCCCCATTAATTTATAGGTATTAAACATTCAATTCCTTCCATTTGGCCTGTAAATTCATGAAAATTAGATTTAAAAATTATGTTATATTGTGAATTATTGTGTGAATGTTATTTGGACACTTAGGCTATTTAAAAATGTTAATCTATTCTTAAGAAGATAGATGTTTAGATCTAGTAATTGAATTTTGTAATTAGCTACAATTAGGTAACTAACTAATTATATGCTTTACTTTCATGTCTTCGAAGTAAGATTGTTTCATATTTGTTTCAGAATGCTTCAATCTATAATACCTGAAAATTTCTTTCAGTTATCATAATTTTTAAGAAAGTTATAGGCTTTTAACTGTCCTCGATCACAGCTTTTGTGTTAAGTCAATGGAAAAGCAATAGGGAACTAGATGCTAATTTCTGAGTATGATAATGGCCATAACTTTTTTAATACTGAAGATATGAAAGTGAATTAAGTGTCAAATTAAACTTCTTTCTATGCTTTATCTGATGGGATAAATTGCAGACTTTATTTTTAAAATCTCAAAATTTTGTAACATTGCTACATTTTGTACCCTTCCAGTTCAAAGTTGTTAAAAATGTACTTTAGTTGTGTAATATTTATTGAAAAAAAATAATGCGATTCAAATACAAATTTTACAGTCTGGGAATAGCATGCCTTAGTCATGAGCTTTAGTTTTAGTTTAGTGATACAGTGTGGAAATAGGCCCTTTGGCCCACCGAGTCCACGGCGACCAATAATCTAGTAAGATACTAGTTCTATCCTACACCTTTGCAGAAGCCAATTAATCTACAACCCTACACGTCTTTGGCGTGTGGGAGGGAACCGGAGCACACCGGAGAAAACTCACATGGTCACAGAGGGGAGGTACAAACTCCGTGCAGACAGCAGCTGAGGTCAGGGTCGAACCCGGGTCTCCGGTGCTATGAGGCAGCAACTACCGCTGCGCCCCTGTGTTGCTCACCTATGAAAGCAAAGGAATAATGCAGGACATATTCTCACCCTTGGTCATTTCGGATTGCCCCGATAACGCCCAGCACCAAAGGCCATCCAGGTCCCAGGCTATCGCCTTCATTTTGCAGGATTTGGAGCACACATTCCAATTGTTTCTGTCGGATGTCGGAGTGTGCAATATTGGATAACTCCTTCAGTGGATTCAGCAGCAGCAACTGCAGCCTCTGAGAGAAAACAGAACCAAATTGGACTTGAACAAACTGGACTGTCAAAGGACCTAGCTTCTCAAGCAAACTGGAGATCTATGGGCCTAGTCATTAATAACAGAAGTCGTCTACAGTATTGGGAGCTAATCTTCAATTCCAAAATAAACACGTGCAGTCTGTGATCACCTGAAGATAACACAGGCACAGCTCCTCAGCTTCCTCAGTCACATAATATTTTACACAGGATGATTGATCTTTGAGAGATTAATTCAGCTGGCACCATTCTCTGGATCTTTCCTGAGGCTCGGCAATTCTCTCTCTAAACTATTCTCCTTTAAACTGAAGGTATACACAAAACGTTGAAGTAACTCAGCGGGTCTGGCAGCATCTCTGGAGAAAATGGATAGGAAACGTTTCGGGTTGGGACCCTTCATCGTCAGACACCACCCAAAACATCACCAATTCATGTTCTCCAGAGATGCCTGAGCCACTGGGATACTCCAGCATTTTTTGTACATCTTTGGTAGAAACCAGCATCTGCAGTTCTTTTTTATTATTCATTTAAACTGAATCTGGTTTCATCGAAAGTAAAATTATGAACATGTCTCTGAAAATCAAAATAACTGCGGGTCCTTGAGGTCGTAGTTTGATACTCTCTTCAACATGGACAGAGTGGATGCGGAGAGAATGATTCCACCAGTCGGAGAGTCTAGGACCAGATGCCATAGCTTCACAATAAAAGGACGTACATTTAGAAAGAAGGTGAGTAGGAATTTCTTTAGTCAGAGGGTTGCGAATCTGTAGAATTCATTGCCAGAGGGCTGTGGAGGCCGTCAATGGATATTTTTAAGGCGGAGATTGGCAGATTCTTGATTAGTAAGGGTGTCAGGGGTTATGGGGAGAAGGCATGAGAATGCGGTTGAGAGGGAAAGATGGATCAACCATGATTGAATGGCGTAGTAAACTTAATGGGCCAAATGGCCTAATTCTGCTCCTACAACATGAAAAATATGAGGCAGGTTTAACACGGGCATCATAGACACATGCCAGTTTCCATAAAGCTTGGGGAAGATACACACATGATTGAATGGGTTTTTAAATTATCTCTCGTTTCTCTCCCCGCACTGAACCAACCTGATTCTCTGATAGTGGCGGATTGTGTTTAAAAGACAGTCCGGCTTTAATCAGAGCAGTGACAGCTTCTGCTCCCCACTCCCGCATCCGGGCGTTCGGGTGCTGGCAAACCTGTGGACCCAAATATTTAACAAAGAAGTTCAGATGTAAAGCGACAACAAACATTTGAGGAAACTATGCAGCAGCTTAAAGACAAGCTTGGGGCGGCACCGTGGTGCAGCAGAAGAGTGATTCAATAAATGGCTGAGGAGCCCAAAGTCCTCTCTGCCAGTTACCCGCAGACCTTATTTCCTCGATCTTTTAAATGTTTATCCATCTCCACCTTAGATATAATCAATGATCTGGCCTGCAACACCCTCAGGGGCAAAGATTCATCATCTTTTGACAGAAAAGGTTTTATGCCTTACAGCACCAGAGACCCAGGTTTGATTCTGACCATGGGGACAGAATTCTGTCTGTATGTGCTCACTGCGACCGCATGGTTTTCCTCCGGGTGCTCCGGTTTCCTCCCATATCCCGAAGACACGCAGGTTTTTAGGTTAATTGGCTACTGTAAATTGTCCCTAGTGTGTACGATAGAACTAGTGTACAGGTGATTGATGGTTGGCACGGACTCAGTGGGCTGAAGGGCCTGTTTCCACACTGCATCACTAAGCTAACTAAACTAAAAAGATTATGTTAGCACTATTTTTTTGAAGGAAGATCAGACTATATCATCACAATTCCACTAGGATCTCAAGCCAAATGGGTGATCGACACTGGCCTCAACATCTGCATGCCAGTTACCCTTATTTATCTATCTCCACCTTAAATATAACTAATGATCTAACCTCCAACTGCACCACCTAGGGCGGCACGGTGGCGCAGCCGTAAAGTTGCTGCCTTACCGTGCCAGAGACTCGAGTTCGATCCTGACTACGGGTGCTGGTTGTACAGAATTTGTACATTCTCCCTGTGACCGCGTAGGGTTTCACTGGGTGCTCCCGTTTCCTCCCACACTTCAAAGCCATACAGGTTTGTAGGTTAATTGGCTTCAGTAAAAATTGTAAATTGTCCTTAGTGTGTAGGATAGTGCTCGTGTTCGGGGATCGCTGGTCGGCGCAGACTTAGGACATTGGACCCGTTTCCACACTGTATCTCTAAACTAAACCCTCTGGCAAAGATTCATTATCTTCTGATAGAAAAAAAATATGGACCCCAATTTACAAAAAGCCCATTACCTTGAATCTAGATTCCCTTGTTTGAAACCCTCCCACTAGTACAAACTCATTAGGATCGTATGTTTGAATAAGGTTATCCCTCATTCTTACGAACTCCAAGAACAGACTCAAATTGTCTAGCTTCACTTGATACGACAACTACTTTTAATATACTTGCTCTGCTTGTTGCATGCAGCCTCTCTGCCTCTTTCAACCAAACATTCCTTTGCACAATCTCCCAGAACTCCAATAGCAAGAGTTAAAACACAGATCCTAAAAAGAAATCCTTCACAAATTGCACTTTATTGAAACATTTGAACTGTTTATATACCAATTTAAATAATTATTGACAACTTAGTACCCTCATAGCTTTGACATTTAAAATAGTGCCAGATGATTGCTTTATAGTTACTGGTTCAATATTTGAAGCAAATACACAAAAATAATTTCACTCATGTGAAACAGGATGTAAACATCATTTGATACATTCCTATTTTAGCACTGTATTTTCAGAGTACTGGAGAGCCCTACCTTTGTTCTTTAAAAAACAATCATCCGTGTGATCTGTTTAAATTACATTCTGACGTAAGGCTATGACATTTACTAATTAAAATGTTAACCAAAAAGAGGTGTCTCCTATTAGACATTTTAATATCAGCAGTCAGATATGATAGACAATCCCTAGTAAATGTCAAGGTGATATATTTGCTAAAAAGCAAAGCAAATGAAACAATGCAATTTAGTGCATCAATATATATTGAATATATTATTCAAATTAAGGAAGAGGTTGATATGATATAGGAGCAGAATTAGGCCATCTGACCCATCAAGTCTGCTCTGCCATTCAATCATAGCTAATCTATTTTATCACTCTTAACCCATTTCTCCTGCCTACTCCCCGTAATGCTTTTTGACGTCCTTATTAATCAAGAATTATAATTCATAATTAATATGATCTATTATTTACTTTAATAATTCTTAATTTTGCAGCTTTTCACAACAATGATAATAGATACCTGAATGCTTTATTCAACTCAATGAATCATGCAAGGGTAACATCACTGGTAAGCACGGTTGGGGCCTTCGGCCTTTGAGTACAATGCAATTCTGAAGAGCTCAGCCACACTAGGTTCCCAGATCTGGATACATTTGCTATTGAGTGATGTGGCAACTATGCCATGAATTCCCAATCCTTGGACCAGGTGAACAAACATTGCATCACAAAATGCTCAAGAAGGAAATGCAGATGCTGGAAAATCGAAGGTAGACAAAAGTGCTGGAGAAACTCAGCGGGTGCGGGAGCACCTATGGAGCGAAGGAAATAGGTAACGTTTCGGGCCGAAACCCTTCTTCAGACTAACCCTTCTTCAGACCCTTTTGTCTACCCTCTATCACAAAATACTATCCAGCGAAGCTTGAAAGAAATGCTGATATCTTTTGAGAATATATATTGATGATATCTGGCAGAGAACAGGGGAATTATCGTCTAAAGAGAAAATCCAGGAAGAAATTTCCAATATCAGACTTTTTGGTTGGAAGTTTTACATTTTAGTGGTTCAAATTTTGTCACCTCCAAACATGACCAACATTTTCCGTAAAACCAGCAAGATATTTAGTATCATAAACTTTTGTTATTAAAGCAACTTGAATATATTTAATTCTACATATTCAGAGCCAATTTAGCTCTGTGATAGCAGTTGTACACCTGAAGTAATACACTGTGGGTGTGCACTCTATTCCAGGACACAATCTAGACTGGCATAAGTGAAAACCACTTAGCATTGTTGAAGGGATCACACCTATACTTCATCAACCCAGAACTGTCAGGGCACTGGGTCTTAAATGGAGAAAATAAGAAACTGCAGCTCTCCTTGGCCAAGATTAAACTTTTCAGAGACTTGGAAGTTGTAAGATGGCACCATAATGTGGTGACACTCTGCACGCTGTTCCAGAAGAGGATCTATTGTACTTGTGCATAGTATGACCTGACTACATAGCACACAGAACAAGATTTCAATGTATCTCTGTATACATGATAATAAATAAACCAGTGAACTGAAGAGAAGCTAAACCCAACTGCTTCTTTCTGATGGGCACGAAGGATTACACAACACGATTTCTCAAGGTGTTTAGTTTAGTTTATTATTGTCACATATCTTTCAAAAGGAAATGAGGATCAGATGAGGAGGAATTTCTTTAGTCAGAGGGTGGTGAAATTGTGGAATTCATTGCCACAGACGTCTATGGAGGCCAAGTTATTGGGTATTTTTAAGGCAGAGATTGACAAGACTCTTAATTTGTATGGGTGTTAAGGGTTATGAGAAGGCAGGTTGAGAGGGAAAAATCCAGCCATGATCCAGCCATGATTGAATGTCAGAGTAGACTCAATGGGCCGAATGGCCAAATTCTGCTCCTATGACTTATGAACGCGTACCGAGGTACAGTGAAAAGCTTTTGTTTGCGTACTTTCCGGTAAAAAAAACTGTACATAAATACAATCAAGCCCTCCATAGAAATAAAACGTTAAAAGAATGGAATGATTGTAATGGATGGGAGCAGATCCTGCTCTGGGACTAGCATGCAAAGAGACGCCACGTTCCAACGCTATCATGAATATCCACGGCCAATTTTTACTGCTGAACCATTATTACATTATAAGAGATTGCCAGGATATCTTGGGAAGCCACTGGCAGTGACAATTTACTCATAACAACCGAAATCAAATGTACTTCAAAAATAACATGCAGTTGTAAAATTGTGATGGCTTACTGAAGAAAAAAGTGTTTAAATGTAAGTTTTTCACCGACCAACAAAAGTATGATGGCAACTTTCACTATATATTTTGTTCCTCTTTAGACTGGTACAACTCTGCAGGGATACTTTCACCGTAGATACATGCAAGTATTGGAGAAAGATTCACTTTCAAACAAATTCAAAAATTGAATCTTCCCCACAACACCATCTTGCTGTATCCCAAAGGGTTCTCCCAATCCTTTACAAATTTAATAACAGAATTCAACAAGGGAGTCAATTGTCCAACAGTACAAATTTCTACCACTTGAATGTAGCAGACATTTAAAAGAGTGAAGGTACACAAAAATGCTGGAGAAACTCAGCGGGTGCAGCAGCATCTATGGAGCGAAGGAAATAGGCAACGTTTCGGGCCGAAACCCTTCTTCAGACTTGCATTTAAAAGAGTGAATTGAAGGCAATTATTAGTGGGCCAAATAGGAACAAATGGAGGTCAGAACAATAAGTGTATGGCACAGGACAAACTGTCTCAAGGGCAGGTAAATAACAGGGAAGGACTTACCTTCTGTAAAAGACAACAAGAGGAAGCAATAGGAAGGAAAACAGAAAGGGAAAGTATGAAGCTGACACGGGTTACAAAGAACACGGCAAGATCAACAATTCAAAAGCATCAATTCAAAGTGTTTCACCTGGCACTGATGAGAAGTACACAGTTACGTGGATGATTTTTTAATGAATGTCCCAATTAAAAATATTATCTGTACCACTTCCTTAACTTTAACATTTTCTCTGAACTTCTGGATAGTAAGTTTTCTACTATTTTGGAATAAAAGTCAAAAGAAATACAAAAGAGTTCTTCCATACTTTGTACAGTGCCTTTAGATGTTACATCTATCATCACAGTACGGAAAAAAGCTGTTCAAGTCCAGTAGTGAGCGCTTTCAAGCTTCTGTATCTTCTACCTAAAGTTTGAGAGCGTGTACCCAGACTCAGGACAGCTTCTCTAAGGCTTCTTAGCATCAACGTTCATAACTTATAGGACAGAAATAAGCCATTTGGCCCATCACGTCTACTCCACCATTGAATCATGGCCAATCTATCTTTCCCTCTCAACCCCCTTCTCCTGCCTTCTCTCCGTAACCCATGACACCCTTACTAATCATGAATTTGTCAACCTCCACCTTATAAATACCCAATAACTTGGACTCCACAGATTCACCCACTGACTAAAGAGATCCCTCCTCATCTCCTTTTCAAAGGTACGTCGTTTTATTCTGAGGTTGCCCCCTTTGGTCCTAGACTAGTGGAAACTTCCTCTCCACATCCATTCTATCCAGGCCTTTCACTATTCGGTAAGTTTCAATGAGGTCCTCCCTTATCCTAAACACCAGCGGATACAGGCCCAGTGACATTAAATGCTCATCATACGTTAACCCAATCATCCCCGGGATTATTTTTGTAAACCTCCTCTGGACCCTCTCCAACGTCAACACATTCTTCCTCAGATATGGGGTCCAAAACTGCTCACGATACTCCAAATGAGGTCTGACCAGTGCCTCAAAGCCTCAGCATTACATCCCTGTTTTTATGTTCTAGTTGCGAGCCAGGTTTTACTGGGTTTCGCTAGCAGTGTGAGCAACACTGTTGGCTTTTACCCACGCAAGTGGTAGAGATTTTGTAACACTTGCACAGTAGTTTAATCCCTGGTACATCTCGACAAGCTCCACCAGCAAATTCCCGTTTGGATTCACAACTAGAATGCACGGAGTCCAAGGGGTGGGCAGCAGTTTGTTGGGGTAACATGTACTCAGGCTCTGTTAGTTCCCACTCGGGATACGCAAACTTCATCTGAACAAAATGTGTGCAGTTGCAAGGAAGGTATGAAATGGTTAGTCACGTTCTTTAAAAGTGTGTTTGCTTTAATGCATTTAATTACATGTTTTGAATGATCATTTATTTTCATTGTCTTTTCATTAAAACAGTGGCGCAGTGGTAGAATTGCTGCCTTACAGTGCCAGAGACCCAGGTTCGATCCTGACTACGTACAGAGTTTGCACATTCTCCCTGTGACCGTGTGGTTTTCTCCGGTTTCCTCCTGCATTCCAAAGATGTGCAGGTTTGTAGGTTAACTGGCTTCTGGAAATTATTCCTAGTGTGTAGGATTGAACTAGTGTGTGATTGATCATTGGTCGGTGCTGACTTGGTGGGCCGAAAGGCCAGTTTCTACGCTGTATCTCTGAACTAAAAAATATTTTCATTGACAATTTTTTTTAATTATGAAAAGAATGTCATTTTAATAGTACATTGTTTCTGAATGTCGAACTCTTAAGAATTGTTAGGAAGCTTTGAGTAGGCTATGACATCTGTCTTGCGATGAGTTCTGGCCCATGTGGTCCATGCACTGATCAGCTCAAGCACCATCTCACGTGAGAGGATTGGGCACAAAGTTCTGGAGCACGTAAATTCAGGATACAGGGGAATAGGATTAAATCCAAGGTCACATTTAGCTCTTGAACATTCATCCTTGTCAAATTAAATGTTATGCTCAAAATGAAAACGGATGAAAATGGATCCAATAATGAATATCTTCCTTTATCAATGATAGCAGCAGAAAGTCCTATCTCGGATGCAGAGATTGCGTGCAGCCGAATGTTCCTCTCATAATTCGAAAGGTAAACCTCAAGTACTGCCTCAGGAGATCATACTAAAGTATCGGAATGGGAATGAATTTGCTTCAGCATCTCCCTTGCTGTCCTTCTGACTCGTTAGAGCTGAATTCCAAGATAATCAGCCAAAGGCGGCTGTGGAGGCTTAACCAATGGATATTTAAGGTGGAGATTAATTAGTACGGGTGTCAGGGGTTATGGGGAAAAGGCAGGGGAATGGGGTTGAGAGTGAAAGATAGATCAGCCATGGTTGAATGGCAGAGTAGACTTAATGGGCTGAATGGCCTAATTCTGCTGCTAGGACTTATGAACATGAAGAACCATGTCTACTTGATTAGAAATATTGAATTCTTTTAGTTGGCAGAATACATTAGAAATGATTCCACTCAAATCCACTCCACAATATAGTTCACGGGGATATAGAATTTAAATTATTACATTATTGTCAACAAAGTGAATTATTTTTGAGAAATTTTAGTTAGGTTTCATACAATACAGCCAACTTGACATTCCTAAAATAATCCAATTGGGATACCCTTAAAAATTACTGGTATGCGTCGGCTTATGATTAAAACAAATTTAAAAAAGGAGAAATAATTATTGGGCATTTAAATTTTTTTCATATCCATGGCAACAAGAGAATCAGTAATAAATTGAATGATTTACCTCAAGCAGATGCCCTGTTAATGGTCTCCACAGAATCTCAATTCGATGCATGTTCACCAGTCCTGTTTCTAGCAACTTAGCCACGGCAAATAGGGAAGGCTCCTAAATCGAGAATAAAACAGTTGAATTGGGATATGTTGAATTGGGAAATGTTGTCCAACAACAGAGTCATACAGCACGAAAAAATATGCCCCTCCGTGCCACTCGTCCACTGTGACCAAACCTCAAACAACAGCACCTCTTATTTCAGTGCAAATTCAAAGGTTCAAAGGTCTGTGACAATAAGCAGACCTTTGAACCTCTCAAATTCAAAATCAATTTATTTATCAGTTTGGAAAAAAAGACTGGAAGCATAATTGCTCTTATGTACAATTCCTATTTGTAGTCCCAGTCCCTACATTTGTCTAAACATAAACATTGATTTCCACTCCCGGCAGGAGATGTCAGAATGTGTTATGAAAATTCAATGATGGAATCACTCGATTCTTTTTAAAGCAACTATCATGGTGTCAATATACCACAAAACTACGTATATTTTTCGTGTCTACCTTGTTGTTCCAAAATGCCATATCCATAGCTTCTGCTGATAATGAGCACAAAGCATTTATCAAATGATGGAGTGATACATCATCAAGATACCTACAAAAAAAGTTAACATGTAATTAAACAGCCTTAATTAATGGAAGAAAATAACTAATTTTGATTATTAAATAAAAGACAATTCTCACTGAGAGCTCTCGAAAAGTCTTGAAAGAACATTCGAAATCACAGGCAAATCAGTCATGACAGCTGTGGTCAAAACCTAAAGAGAGTGTTACAACCATAAATTAATACATGGTATGGTCAGTATGACAAGTCAAAACGTTTATCAAATGGTGTGAAACACCTAGCAGCAGAGTATGGCTCCGAATATCAACATTTTCAAACGATCCTTAGAAGCCATTATATTCCAGGTGATACACAACGATTCATTTTTTAAATTAATATATTTTCTAAATTTATTTTTTAATAAAATAATTGAAAATAGAAGATAGACACAAAGTGCTGGAGTAACTCAGTGGGACAAAATGTTACCCATCCTTTTTCTCCAGAGATGCTGCTGCCTGACGCTCTGAGTTACTCCAGCACTTTGTGCCTATCTTCAGTACGAACCAGCATTTGCAGGTCCTTTCCACACATATTTGAAAATAGCCTTTGTTTGCATCCAAAATCCATACAAGAGCTCTACTGCTCCAACAAACAAACTCTTTCTGAGACAGAAGAGGAAATGACCTGAACTTTAAATCAAATGGAACAAGCTTACTCACTGTGCTGGGACCTTCAACTGCTCTTCCTGGTTTCAGAGCACCCCCACTTGCAGGTTTCAAACCCAGAATCCACACAAGATGCTGGGGGGAAAAAAACCTAATTTAGTTTGACATTGACTAAAATGTTGATTATTTAATACTGAGTGCAGAGACATGTTAAATATTCAAAAACTATGGAATCACACCTCCGTTGGCGGACATTTGGTATTCGGTCACTAGGTCATATACCACAGAAACAACCCCTTCATCCTAACTCATCCATGCCCTTTGGAGCTAGTTACATTTATCATTACATGATCCATACATATCCCTCCAAACCAGTGGATCTGGGGGATTTTGACCAAAGCAAATACATTCCAGAAATTGTGCTGAAATATTTGGGGGGAAAAATGTTAAATTGAAATTCAGATTAATCAGCAGCAGTTTGAAATTTAGGTAACATACTAGAGTATTCCATCTAATCTTTCTCATAACATGATCAAGATGCCACTGCACATCTTAAGGTGGAAGTGGTAGGAGGGGATGTAGATGTTAAGTCTTATATATTTCCTCTTAAACCAACTCTTTGTTGAGTTACATTTCTATTTCACTATAACTTTATCCTTCAATCTTCCCTTTTTAGCTTGTTTGCAATTTACATTAGTTCAGTTTAGTTTAGAGATAGAGCGCAGATGCAGCACAGAAACAGGCCACACCGACCCACACCATCCTACACATTAGGGACAATTAAGCACCCGAAGAAAACCCACGGGGTCACAAAGAACATATAAACTCCGTACAGAAAGCACTCGTGGTCAGGATTGAACCAGTGTCTCTGCTGTTGTGAGGCAGCAACTCTACCTCTGCGCCACCGTGCCGTACCACATCTCGAATGAAACCTGTACAATCATCTGCTTAAACCTATTCAACCCCATAATTTCTGCAACTGGTATGGAACTGAACTGTATGAAATAAATCAATCTTAAGATGCACATTCCCTTTCCTGGAGAATGAACAGAAAATATCAAAACGTTGAACACTGCATGCTTGTTGGTTAAGGATTACAATTCTACAGTTCTGCAAAGTCTTAGAGATAATTTGTTGAATGTATGTCTAATGACAAAACAACTTTACTGCTCTTGAACGGAACAGGGAGAATATATCACAGATAGATACAAATACTGGAGTAAACAGCGAGTCAGGCAGCATCTCCGGAGAAAATGGATAGGTGATGTTTTGCGTCGGGACACTTCTTCAGACGTCATGTTGCCTGACCCGCTGATTTAATCCAGCAGTTTGTCTATCTTTGGTATAAAACCAGCATCTGCAGCTCCTTTCTATTACAAAATTTAGAGAATATAGCCATGTATTTACTGAATTTACTTGATGAAATCAAATTGAAGCAGAGTGATTATTGCTCTGTAGGCAAACACAGTTATCGATCTGGCACAATTTCATAACGAACAATGGCCAGTTCATTGCAGTCATTCTGAAGGACATCAGTTGTTCACTGGAAGGTGTGCCTCACACCCAATAATCTTTCCAACCATATTGTTAGTCTTGTGAACTTTAAACAAAATACTGCAGTATTATGAAAGCAAACAAAGGTGGAACAATTCCATTGCACATTAGAGCACCATCCCGGTTGTTAAGGAACAAAAAAAAAAGCAAGGAGGATGTTTACCGTACCTGTAAAGTAGCCAGAACGAGCTGCCATGAAGTTCCAAGTACTGATCCATGACAATGAGCTAAATTCAGCAATGTTCGCATGCACTGAATATTCTTCGCAGTCAACTTGGGAAGAACAAGAAAAGACTTAACTCATGAAATGATAAAAATACACAAAGTCAACTTAACGACACATTGCAATGGAGCAATGAATATAGACAGCATATATTCACCATGACTGTTCCTTGGGGTTGACTTGTGAGTGGCTGACCCACGGCGACCACTTGCTGGTGAGATTCGCTGGAAGGGCTGATCATCTGCACACTTTGACCCTGAATGGAGTACGCTGGAAAGGCAAATACACAAAGAAGAGGCGCTGATACAAGTTCTGATTGAATAGGATATAAAACAAGTAAAGTACAGGTGAAACACGGTGACGCAGCGGTAGAGTTGCTGCTTTACAGCTCCATAGACCTGGGTTTGACCCCGACTACGGCGCTGTCTGTACAGAGTTTGTACGTTCTCCCTTTGTCTGTGTAGGTTTTCTCCGGTCGCCCCTCCACATTCCAATGACGTAAAGTTAATTGGCATCTGTACATTGACCTTAGTGTAGGATAGAACTAGTGTATGAGTGATTGCTGATTGGTGCAGACTTGGTGGGCTGAAGGGCCTGTTTCCATGGCATATCTCTATGTGTGACAGATAGAAGAAACTCAACAGCTGAGCAAACTGCCTTTGTTCTCAAGAACTGGTATTCTTAGTTTTTCCTCACTGCTTAAACAAATCAAAAATATCTGTACTGCCTCCACCACTGGCCCAGCAGAAATCACCCACTTCTGCATAAACTATCATGTTAACCTGTGTCTTTGAGTTAAAACAGCAAAGGTGACTTAGTCTATTGCAAAAATTGATCATTGATCATTCTTAAAGAAATCCATAATATATTGCTTTGATATAGAAATAAGGAACTGCAGATGCCGGTTTACACAAACGGACACAAAGTGCTGGAGTAACTCAGCGGGTCAGGCAGCATCTGTGGAGAGCATGGATAAGTGATATTGTGGGTTAGGTCACCTATCTATCTTCCCCAGAAATGCTGCCTGACCCCTGAGTTACTCCAGCACTGTGTGTCATTTTACATTGCTTTGATGCTAGCTAAAATACAAGCACGTTCCTTATGAAGTTGCCTGAAGATACATTTTTAGTAGAGTACAAATACTTTAAAAAAACCTCAGACTTTAGCAAAAGGTTGCACAGACTGAGAGTGGCACAGTGCTACAGCTCGTAGAGCTGATGCCTCACAGTGCCAGAGACCCGGGCATGATCCTGACCTCAGGTGCTATCTAGGTGGAGTTTGCACCTTCTCCCCATGAACCCGTGGGTTTTCTACGGGTGCTCTGGTTTGCACCCACATCCTAAAGATGTGCAGGTTTGGAGGACAATTGGCCTCTGTAATATAAAATTGCCTCTAATGTGTAGGGAGCAAATTAGAAATTTGGACAACATAAGAACTAGCGCGAGTGGGTGTCGGTGTGGACTTTGTGGGCTGAAGGTAGGAACAAGGAACTGCAGATGCTGATTTATAACCAAAGATAGACACAAAGTGTTGGAGTAACTCAGCGAGTCAGGCAGCATCTGCAGATAAAGGATGGGTGATATTCAGGTCGTGACCTACTTCAGACTGCTTTTCTCCAGAAATGCTGCCTGACCCACTGAGTTACTCCCGCACTTTGTATCTATCTTTAGTGGGCTGAAGGGCCCATTTCCATGTGGTATTTCTAAAATAAACTAAAGTGCTTAACCATACAAATGCTAACTAAAAACACAATATTCCAGTGATTTGAATGCCATCAAATTCTTGGACATCTGAAATCTGAAAAATGTAAAGCTACTCACTTTTATGAAAACCACCAGAAGAACTGTTCAGCACTGTCAGTGCATAATGTGGGGGCAGTGAGGCTTTGCAAATGGCTGTGATGAAGGCATCTCTTGGCGTAACAAGACTCAACTTCCCACAAAGGGAAGCCATAGTCATTTCTGCTTTCAAGATGTTTTCTGAGGCAGTCTCATCCGTACTGTGAAAACAAGCAAGCCTTTTTAGTGTGCACAAGTGCATTTACTACATTTTATTTTGTAGTGAACAATACCCACATCATAACACAATGAACAAACCTCTCAAGAAAGTTCAATTTTACCAGCACAACACTGTGAGGCCACACGGTGGCGCAGCTGTAGAGTTGCTGCTTCACTGCGCCAGAGACCCGGGTTCTATCCTGACTACGGGTGCTGTCTGTTTGGAATTTGTAGGTTCTCCCTGTGACCATGTGGGTTTTCCCCGAGTACTCCGGTTCCCTCCCGCACTCCAAAGACATACAGGTTTGTAGGTTGATTAGCTTTATAGGTTAATTGTAGGTAGAGATTGTAAATTGTCCCTGGTGTGCAGGATAGTGCTAGTGTAGGAGGATCACTGGGCGTCGCGGACTCGGTGGACCGAAGGGCATGTTTCTGCGTTGTGTATCTAAACTAAACTAAGAACATTCTAAATGTGAGAATCACTAACATGTAGGGCAGTTAACATGCCGCACATCAATTTTAATATTCATCTTTTTTTTTGGTAGAGAGCAAAATTTTAAGACGCCTGCTAACATACAACAATAAAGCCACTTGTTTTGAATCAGGCATTCTCAGTGGATGACTCAGTATGGAAGATGTGTACAATAGCAACACCCACACCTCACAGGTATAAGATTTCAATTTATGTCAGAGCCCTTGCGTTTTAATTATCTCTTTGCTTATGCTTGGTTTATTTGCTTTCCAAGTAAGTGTCTTGGGAACAGAAAACTTGTTGCTTTTTATCCTTCGGCATGTTTATCCCAGAGGACATTTGCTAAGATCATTTGTGGAGGTTGGATACATATTGCCAATTAAATCCAGCCTAAGAACATAATATGTAATATTTCAAAGGCTGCATAATTTATTTTACTCCTCAGAGGCTGGAGAAATTGTTGCAAATATTCAGGAATAAGTGTAAGCTGTGGCTTGTTTTGCCAGTACTAGGCATTTCACCACCTCTCTGCTGAAAAGGCTTATGTTTATCAGTTTCTAACTTCAGAATTTACTTGGACAACGTAAATTCTGGAATTTCAGATTCTGATGATATAAACAGTACAAAAAATGATGAGGCCATCAACAAAGTCAAAACATTTTCACTCAATGGCTTCAAAAGTGAACTGATAGATGTAGACAAACTGGACAGAAGGAAGATAGAGTGGCAAATGAGGTTCTCTTCTCTTACTGAGTTATTCCACACTCAGATCTCCAACCAGTGTGGCTAAATAACCCTGTAATTTTGAAAGATGTCCAATTGCCCTAAACATTGTATTAGTTTAATACACAGACAATATGCTCCACTTCATGATGTTGTACAGAATAAGGGAAGCACAGAAGTGCATTCAGTAGAGCCACTACCTCAGAGACCGTGCCAGAGACACAAATTCAATCCTGACTTCGGGTGCTGTCTGTGTGGAGTTTAGACTTTCTTCCTGTGACCATGTGGGTTTTCTCCGGTTTCTTCCCACATTCTAAAAACATGCGGGTTTATAGGTTGATTGGCATCTGTCAAAATTGCCGTAGTGTGTAGGGAGTGGATGAGAAAGTGGGATAACATGGAACTAGTGTGAACGGGTGATTGATGGTCCGCATGGACTTGGTAGGCCGAAGGACCTATTCCATGCTGTATCTCTAAATTAGAATCTCACAGTTCATAAAGTGGTTCTGTTTCACTTGAAGTACAAGATATTATCAGTTGAGTAGAAACCGTCGACCCGAGATTGGTCTCAGTACCTTTTAGTTTAGTTTAGATTGGAGTTTTAGATTTAGATTTAGATTTAGTTTTAGTTTAGATTGGAGTTACAGTGCGGAAGCAGTCTGAAGAAGGGTTTCGGCCCAAAACGTTGCCTATTTCCTTCGCTCCATAGATGCTGCTGCACCCGCTGAGTTTCTCCAGCATTTTTGTGTACTTGAAGGAAATTCACATTAGCCAGGAAATGGTGTTGGGTAGACTGATGGGACTGAAGACTGATAAATCCCCAGGCTCTGATGGTCTGCATCCCAGGGAATTCAAGGAGGTGGCTCCAGAAATCATGGATGCATTGGCGATCATTTTCTAATGTTCTATAGATTCAGGATCAGTTCCTGTGGAGTGGAGGGGAGCTAATGTTATCCCACTTTTCAAGGAGGGAGAGAGAAAGCTGGGAATTATAGACCAATTGGCCTGACATCAGTGGTGGGGAAGATGCTGGAGTCGATTATCAAAGATGTAATAGCGGCGCATTTGGATAGCAGTAACAGTATCGGTCCAAGTCAGCATGGATTTACGAAGGGGAAATCATGCTTGACAAATCTTCTGGAATTTTTTGAGGATGTAACAAGAAAAATGGACAAGGCAGAGCCAGTGGATGTAGTGTACCTGGACTTTCAGAAAGCCTTTGATAATGTCCCTCATAGGAGATTACTGGGCAAAATAAGAGCACATGGTATTGGGGGTAGGGTATTGACATGGATAGAAAATTGGTTGGCAGACAGGAAACAAAGAGTAGGGATTAACGGGTCCCGGGTCAATGGCAGGCAGTGACTAGTGGGGTGCCGCAAGGCTCTGTGCTGGGACCGCAGCTATTTACAATATACATTAATGAAGGAATTAAAAGTAACATTAGCAAATTTGCAGATGACACAAAGCTGGGTGGCAGTGTGAACTGTGAAGAGGATGCTGTGAGGATGCAGGGTGACTTGGACAGGTTGGGTGAGTGGGCAGATGCATGGCAGATGCAGTATAATGTGGATTAATGTGAGGTTATCCACTTTGGTGGCAAGAACGGGAAGGCAGATTATTATTTGAATGCTGTCAGGTTAGGAAAAGGGGAAGTACAACGAGGCTTGGGTGTCCTAGTACATCAGTCACTGAAAGTAAGCATGCAGGTACAACAGGCTTCATAATGAGAGTTGAGTATAGGAGCAAATAGGTCCTTCTACAGTTGTACAGGGCCCTGGTAAGACCACACCTGGAGTATTGTGTGCAGTTTTGGTCTCCTAATTTGAGGAAGGACATTTGAGGGAGTGCAGCGTAGGTTCACGAGGTTAATTCCCGGGATGGTGGGACTGTCATAAAATGAAAGAATGGAGTGACTGGGCTTGTATTCACTGGAATTTAGAAGGATGAGAGGGGATCTTATAGAAACAAATAAAATTATTAAATGCAGGAAACATGTTCCCAATGTTGGGAGAGTCCAGAACCAGGGGCCACAGTTTAAGAATAAGACGTAGGCCATTTAGAACTGAGATGAGGAAAAGCTTTTTCACACAGAGAGTTGTGAATTTGTGGAATTATCTGCCTCAAAAGGCAGTAGAGGCCAATTCACTGGATGTATTCAAAAGATGGTTAGATAGAGCTCTTAGGGCTGGCAGAATCAAGGGGTATGGGGATAAGGCAGGAATGAGGTACTGATTGTGGATGATCAGCGATGATCACATTGAATGGCGGTGCTGGCTTAAGGGATGAATTGCCTACTTCTGCACCTATTGTATATGTGTCTTGCAGGTAAGAGATAGCACCTAACAAATTTCAATGGAAAAGTACTAAGTTTGAGCCTTCACTGTATTACCAAAACACATTTTGTGGCATGGTGGCGCAGCGGTAGAGTTGCTGCCTTACAGCAAATTCAGCACCAGAGACCCTGGTTTGATTCCGACTACGGGAGTCAAGTCAAGTCACTTTTATTTCTATAGCACATTTAAAAAACAACTCTCGTTGACCAAAGTGCTTTACATTGGTGGAGGTACTAACGTTATACAACAGTGGTTCATAGATTAAGTACATACATAAATATAGCCCTCCCTCAGAGGACGTCAAGAAAGGCTTGAGAGTAAAGATGAGTTTTAAGTCTCGACTTAAAAGAGTAGATGGAGGGGGTAGTTCTAATGGGAAGAGGGATGCTGTTCCACAGTCTATGAGCTGCAACCGCAAAGGTGCGGTCGCCACTGAGCTTATGCCTAGACCGCGGGATGTTCAGTAACCTCAAGTCGGCCGATCTGAGGGACCTGGAGGTGGTGTGGTGGGTAAGCAGACTTGTGATGTAGGTGGGGGCAAGCCCGTTAAGGGCTTTGTAAACATAAAGAAGGATCTTGAAATTTATTCGGAACTGCACAGGGAGCCAGTGGAGAGAGGCCAGAATCGGGGTGATGTGGTCCCTTTGTACGTTCTCCCCGTACGTACGTATGTACGTTCTCCCCGTGACCTGTGTGGATTTTCTCCAAGATCTTTGGTTTCCTCCCACACTCCAAAGAAGTACAGGTATGTAGGTAAATTGGCTTGGTAAATGTAAAAATTGTAGATAGTGTTAATATGCAGGGATCGCTGGTCGGCGCAGACCTGGTGGGCCGAAGGGCCTGTTTCTGCGCTGTATCTCTAAACTAAACGGAATTAATTTAATGTCTGAACTCAAGTGAAGAACACCCACAGTCAAAGATTTCCAATGTCTTGGAACCTCAGTTATGAATGAATTGATTTTCTGAGATGGCAACAACATAAAGAACTTTGAATTGTCCAGATTCTATCTACTTGACGGTGCGGGCAACTGAGTCAAGGCATACAATGATGAAATTTAGGTATGCTGGCCTCAAAGAAAACACTAGATGTTTCATAACTATGTAACTACGTAACTGGACTAACACTGGCCATGGCAGAGGAAGAATTTTAATCTCTACCCATTAACCTAATCTAGGAGTAGAAAGGAACTGCAGATGCTGGTATATACAGAAGATAGACAAAGTGTTGGAGTAAATCAGCAGATCAGGCAGCATCTCTGGAGAAAACGGATGGGTGACCTTTTGGGTTGGAATGGGACCTTTCTTCAAACTGAGAGTAGAGTAGAGGGAACTGGACGTAAGAAAAGGCCAGAACAAAGCAGGGCTGGCAACATGTTATTAAAGAAGGAACTGCAGATGCTGGAAAATCGAAGGTACACAAAAATGCTGGAGAAACTCAGCGGGTGCAGCAGCATCTATGGAGCGAAGGAAATAGGCAACGTTTCGGGCCGAAACCCTTCTTCAGGGCTGGCAACAGATGAGTTAGGAAGGATGAAGCACAAAATGGGCCATTGTTGACTGGGGAAGAGGTGATGAGGAAGGGATACAAGGATGCGAACAGGGAAGGATTACTTGAAATAAATCAACGTTCAGACCACTGGGTTGTAAACTGCCCAAGTGAAATATGAGGTGCTGTTCCCCCAACTTGCGTGTGGCCTCACTCTGACAGTGGAGGCGGCCCAGGGCAGAAAAGTCAGTATGGGAATGAGAAGGGGAGTAAAAATTGTTTGGCCACTGGGAGATGGCATAAGCCAAGGCGATTGAGCGCAACCGTTCAGCGAAACAACGAATCTAATCTAGGTGTAGTTAGTTTAAAAATATTAAAAGTGGACCAACAGGAAACTCTCACAAATGGTGTAATGTTCACATTCTATGACAGTGCCAATTTTGTCCTTTTTCTCCCCACCCTTGCAAAGGTTACATAAGAGCCAGAAATCCACCAAATACTTTGCACAAATGGCCAACTTGTGGATTTCTTCACTGGACAGAAACGTATTCCTGCAGTGATCACACATGCAACTTCTCTGACATACTACCTTTCCATGCTGAAAACAGACTCGCCAAAATGGAATACTCTATTCCATTAATACTCATTGGTTTAAGGTGAGGAAGAAAAGATTTAATAGAAACCTGAGGGGTAACTTTTTGTGCACAATATGGAACAAGCTGCCGGAGGAGGTATTTAAGGCAGGTACTACCTTAACAATCAAAATATAATTGGACAGGTGCATGGATAAGCCAGATTTAGAGGGTTAAGGACAGGTCTGAATAGTGTAGATGGGACATGTTGGTCGGCATGCGTTAGTTGGACCGAAGGGCCCATTTCCACACTGTGATTCTATTCAATAGAATAATTGATTCAGAGTTATTATAATCTGGTTACAACAAACCCCAGTGTGTTCAGCAATCTGTTGGATTTCGGCACTGAGGTAGCAATGCATAATCCAACAGTGCCTAAATAAATCAAGAATGAAAAGCCAAGACTGGGTTTGGTGACCAGGAACCTGCCAATTTTCGTTACAAAAATTCAAAATGCTGGAGGAACTCAGCAGGCCAGGCAGCATCTGGGAAGAAAGTAGACAGGCAGCATTTCAGGTAAGTTCCCTTCTTCAATTTGACTCAAAACACTGCCTGTCCATTCTCTTCCCAGATGCTGTCTGATCCACTGAATTCCTCCAGCACTTTTTGTTTAGCCTGAGATTCCAGCATCTACAGTTCCTTGCGTCTTCTGCTTCTTTTGATTCTGCTTCTGAATGATGCCCTCAGCATTTATAAGCCAGTAAAACAAAACAAAACTCAATGTTGAGACATCAAACTGCTAATAAGATCATTTCAGTTGAGGCATATGCTTAGGGGCACTCACATCGCCCCAATGCAATGCTCAACACTTCCTCAAGAGGGGGTCAATGAGCAACAGGAACACTACTGCACAAAATAGACTATTGTACTCAGTTGGAACCAAAGATCATAGAGCAGACTCTAGTATCTTTGGTTGGAACTGGGAACAGCATTGGCCAATAATCTACTTAATGCTAAAGATAATTTTTCTAAAGCTACATTGAGCAAGCACCGGTTTTTAAATATTTTCCATAGTTTTAGAAAACCAGTACAGCCAGTCCACAGGCTACAAAATGGTTATATTACTGAGAACTGTCTGTAAGCCGATTTCTCCATTGGCAGAAACATTATTCTCCATAGCTACCACTGCATTCCGACCAAGAGAATTAGGGTCTATCTTAACCATAAATCTTGAGTGAACTGGGAGATTCACTCTCTGCTAAAGTCCACATCAGAGGCTTTCAAGAGGCGAGCCCATACTGTACAAGAACATCAACCATGTTCTCCGCATGGCGATGCCAAGAAAGATGCTAGAGGCTCAATTCAATCAGGCAGATGCTAGGCAACTGTGGCAACAGGGCCTGGATACTATCATGGTTACAAGGGGATACCAATGATGGTATCGGGGAGGGGAGGTGCAATCTCTACTGGATGAGTTCAATGCTTTTATAACTGCGTTGATCTGGCAAACAATGTTCCACCACTGTGTGTCCCCCCCCCCCCCCCAACCCCGTTGGCTATGTCCCATACATCTCCGTGATCATTGATGGGTTTTGAAAGTAGTGCAATCAACTGGCCACAGTCTTCGACGACATCTTCAATCTCTCGTTTCAACAGTCGACTGTCCCCATCAGCTTCATGAAAACCTCCATCATTCCACTCTCCAAAGGAAAGGAAAGTGATCTGTCTTAATGACCTCAACCCAGTAGATCTAACGATGCCAACCCGTTTCTCCCCTTCCACATATATTCCATCCACTGGATTCACATTTCATACCTTTTCTATCCTTATCTCACACTTACTGTTGTTTTACCACTGGCCTTTGTCCAATCAAAACCCCCTCAACTGTATCCACCTAACACTTCCCAGGGTTTATCCTACCCCTACCTCTCTTCGAGCTCTCCCCCCCCTCCCCACCACACTTCAATCAGTCTGAAGAAAGGTTTCGACCTAAAACATCACCTTTCTATTTCCTCCACAGATGTTGCCTGATCTGCCGAGTTTGTCCATCACTTTATGTTTTGCCGAGTTCACAATTTCTTTTTTTATTGAAAATAAATCAACAATGTGGACATTTCCATATATTGGAACTCATTGATCCAAAGACTTAACAACTGTTCTGATGAAAGATTTTTGACTTGCTGAGTGTTTCTAGCATTTTAATCCAGGTTCTGGCAACTGCAGTTTTCCCCCCACTTTCATTTCACAAATATAATTTCAAAAAAATAAAACTTCCACAATTCTTTTGATCAACTAAATTGAAGCGACAGTGACACCTGAAAGCTAGATTAGTATTGGATGGCTGCAAAGAATACATTTTGAATTGGATTTGTAATGCAGACAAGCTTGAAAAATATTTACCAGAGTGATTGCATTACCAATTAAAGATGAAACATTAAGTTTTAGAATGATGGGATTTATAAAATATATACACTTTGGTTAAACGTTCTATGGCAGGAAAAGTATTTTCATACTCAAGTCATGTAAAAACTTTCTTCCAAAGGTGACATATTCTGATGGAAAATTATGAAACTGCAGATAGTAGATTTTATTTTCATTTAACAATTGTAATTAAAAAATAAATAAAACTTCCAGAATTCTTTTGATCAATTGTATTGAAGTGACAATGACACTTAGAAGCTAGAAACAAAACACAAAGAGATGGCGGAATTCAGTGGGTCAGGCAGCATCTGTGGAGGGAAATGGACAGCAGTACGGTAGCACGGTGGTAGAGTTGCTGCCTTACAGCGCCAGAGACCCGGGTTCGATCTTGAACACAGGTGCTTTTTGTGTGGAGTTTGTATGTTCGCCCTGTGACCTTGTCGGATTTCCCCGGGTGCTCCTGTTTCCTTCCAATGGTGTACAGGCTTGCAGGTTAATTTGGTAAAGATTGTAAATAGTCCCTAATGTGCAGGATAGTGTTAACGTGTGGGGATCACTGATCGGCGTGGACTGAGTGGGCCGAAGGATCTGAATCCGCACTATATATCTTTAAACCTAAACTAATCTATGGAGGGAAAAGGACAGATGATGTTTCAGGTCATCACTTGAAATAGCTCATTTTCATGTTTAGTCCAAATAATGTTTAGGGAAAATTGCTATGAATCCTGAAGAGAGTTTCTGTTTAATCTATGAACTACAAAGACTGAGCTACAAAGAGATTAAAAAAATCATCTGTATTTACCTGGCGTCCAGCATTAATGAAAGCGCTGCGAGAAGGCCACACCAGCAAGCACCGACCATCTCTTCCCAAACCGCTCGAGAAACTGAAGAAAAGATATGAACAGGGTGGAACTTTGGATTGGGTAACATTTTCAGATGTTGAACTTTCCAGAGTTTATCAAGTCATTTAGAAATTAAACTATTAATCACATAAAAAGAACCAGATAAAGTATTTTCTCAGACTCAATGGAACGAGTGTCCTTCATTTACTTTGTACTCTTCTATGGTTTTGAGCAAGTCTCCTAGACCAATGAAGGAAAGTATTGTGATTATATTTGTGAAAAGATTAATAGAAAGATAATGGACTGCCACATGATTTAAATATTGAATGAAAAATAATTTGGTTTACTCTTCCCTTCAAAAGATCTCAATCTCCTCTGTAAAATTCCTCCTGGTAACATGTGATACAACTCTAATATGACGCAGAAACAGGCTTTTCAGTTCAACTTCCACGACAACAAAGATGCATTCATAGAAACATAGAAGAAAGGTGCAGGAGGGGGACATTTGGCCCTTCGAGCCTGCACCGCCATTCATTATGATCATGACTGATCATCCACAATCAGTAACCCATGCCTGCCTTCTCCCCATATCCCTTGATTCCGCTATCCCCTAGAGCTCAATCTAACTCTCTTTTAAATTCATCCAGTGAATTGGCCTCCACTGCCTTCAGTGGCAGAGAATTCCACAAATTCACAACTCTGTGTGAAAAAGTTTTTTCTCATCTCAGTTTTAAATGGCCTCTCCTTTATTCTTAGTGTATCCCCTGGTTCAGGAGTCCCCCATCATTGGGAATATTTTTCCTGCATCTTACATTATACTGCATCTGCCATTCATCTGCCCATTCACGCAACCTGTCCAAGTCACCCTGCAACCTCCTAGCGTCCTCTTCACAGTTCACACTGCCACCCAGCTTTGTGTCATCTGCAAATTTGTTTGTGTTACTTTTAATCCCATCATCTAAATCATTAATATATATGGTAAATAGTTGCGGCCCCAGCACCGAGCCTTGCAGCACTCCACTCGCCACTGCCTGCCATTCTGACAGGGACCCGTTTATTCTTACTGTTTGTTTCCTGTCTGCCAACCAATTCTCTATCCATGTCAATACCCTATCCCCAATACCATGTGCTCTAATTTTGCCCACTAATCTCCTGTGTGGGACCTTATCAAAGGCTTTCTGAAAGTTCAGATACACTACATCCACCGGCTCTCCTTCATTTTACTTGTCACATCCTCAAAAAAGTCCAGAAGATTAGTCAAGCAGGATTTCCCCATCATAAATCATTGCTGACTTGAACCAATCCTTTACTGTTATCCAAATGCGCCGTTATTACTTCTTTAATAATTGACTCCAACATCTTCCCCACCATCGATGTCAGGCTAACTGGTCTATAATTCCATTTTCTCTCTCACTCCTTTCTTGAAAACCGGGATAACATTAGCTACCCTCCAATCCACAGGAACTGATCCTGAATCTATAGAACATTGGAAAATGATCACCAATGCCTCCACAATTTCTAGAGCCACCTCCTCGAGTACCCTTGGATGCAGACCTTCAGTCCCATCAGTCTCCCTAGATCCTCTGCCCTCTAGTATATCTGGGAGATTGTTTGTGCCTTCCTTAGTGAAGACAGAACCAAAGTACCTGTTCAACTCTTCTGCCATTTCCATGTTCCCCATAACAATTTCATCTGTTTCTGCCTTCAAGGGACCCACATTTGTCTTTACTAATCTTTTTCTCTTACATACCTAAAGAAGCTTTGCTATCCTTCTTTATATTCTTGGCCAGCTTACCCTCGCACTTCATCATTTCACCCCGTGTTGCCCTTTTTGTTACCTTCCGTTGTACTTTGAAAGTTTCCCAATCCTCTGGCTTCCCGCTGCTCTTTGCTATGTTATACACCTTTTCTTTTAGTTTTATTCCATCCATAACGTCCCTTGTCAGCCATGTTTGCCTCTTACACCCGTTAGAATCTTTCTTCCTCTTTGGAATGAAATGATCCTGCATCTTCTGGATTATGCCCAGAAATCCCTGCCATTGTTGTTCCACCGTCATTCCTGCTAGGATCTTTTTCCAGTCGACCTTGGCCAGCTCCTCTCTCATGCCTTCATAGTCCCCTTTGTTCAACTGAGCTAGTGCTATTTGGCTCGTACCCCTCTGAACCTTTCCAATCCATGAACTTGCCCAAATGTGCTTTAAATGTTGACTGTTTGATTTAGGAGGTGCAAGCAGGCTGCAAGTGTTCACTCAACACTGATGCAGTGCAAGTGTTCACCGAACACTGGGTGCCACGGTGGTGCAGCAGTAAAGTTGGTGCCTTATGCCCGTCCCACTTAGGAAACCTGAACGGAAACCTCTGGAGACCTTGCGCCCCACCCAAGGTTTCCGTGAGGTTCTCTGAGGTTTCCATGAGGTTCCCAGAGGTTTTGGTCAATCTCCCTAATAGTCGAACGTGGTTTCCGCGTAGTTGAGGCTTCTTCTATGTTCCTGCGATTATTTCAACAAAACCAAAACCGGCCTCGACTAAAAATAGGTTGCCGTTTGATCGAAGCCAGTGGAGTGGGCTTGCTATTTACTTACAGGCAGTCGAAAGCAATCTCCTTCGCTGACCGGCCATTTTGATTGGATCATTGGAGTTTTCAGCAAAGATCCTAGAGGATCTTTGGTTTACAGGACCTAGAAGATCCGCCGGAAGGTAAAATGCCTGCTAACTTTATTAAACTTCTTAAAACTGTCTCCACTCCTTCTCCCCCCCCCCCCCCCTTCTCTCTCCTCTTCTCTGTCCTTCTCTCCCCTTCTCCCGTGCTCTTTAAAGGACTTACCGTGCTCTGTGGCAGCCATTTACATTACTCTTTATCGCGGAGACAGTGCTCCTCCGCTGTCCCTGGCCCCCACCTTCGCGATGTGTGTGTGTGTGTGTGTGTGTGTGTGTGCGCGGTCGGTAGCAAAGATCCTGTAGGTTGCCGCTACGGTCGAGGCATTCCAGGCAAGTGACCAAAATCCCTGGTGACTCATGGAAACCTTGGGTGGGGCGCAAGGTCTCCAGAGGTTTCCGTTCAGGTTTCCTAAGTGGGACAGGGGCATTACAGTGCCAGGGACCCAGGTTTGACCCTGACTTCGGGTGCTATCTGCACAGAGTTTGTACGTTCTCCCTGTGACCAAATGGATTTTCTCCATCTGTTGCTCATACACACCAAAGACGTACAGGTTTGTACATTAATTTGCTTCAGTAAAAATTATTAATTGTACCTAGTGTGTAGGAAAGTGCTCGTGTACGGGATGATCATTGGATGGCATGGACTCGGTGGGCTCAAGGGCCTGTTTCCGCGCTGTATCTCTAAAGTCTAAAGCATAACTTGGGAGTTCATAACTTACACATAACTTGTGAGATCACTCGTCTGCGAATTGCACTTATGCATTAGCTTAAGGCTCCATGCTTTTAAAGACTCAAATGGCAATCAATTGCTTCATCTGCCAACTGTTTCCTTTCACTTCAAGGGTAAAACAAAGTGGACTACTGTAACCATGCAAACCATGATGCCACACTACAAAAGCGTGTGGTATCTGATAATAGCTGTGGTGATAACAAACAGGAGGTGAATGGGTGAAGACAATGAGAAAGTTTAATGCTAAATAACTTCCCTGCTATTGTTTCTCTCTGCTGACGATACATCTGGTAAGACAAGCTGATTATCACTAACTCTTTGTCCATACATAACTAGTATAATATAAATGGCCTACATATTTGGCCAATTACAGAATAGGGTAAGCTTCCCTATTCTGTAATTAGATATATTCTAAAATTCTATATTCTAAAATGCTATGACAGCATGATAAAATAAAGGGAATCATTAATACATCCAAGAAGCAACACTAGCTAAAATTAAATGCTTAACATACATCTTAAACAAAACAGGAATAAAGGGTGGCACGGTGACGCAGCTGGTAGATCGCTGCTTCACAGTACCAGGGACCCAGGTTCGATCCTGACCTCAGACGCTCTCTGTGTGGAGTTTGCACAATCTCTGCGACCAGTGACCACATTTGGGGTTGCTCCGGGATGCTCCAGTTTCCTCCCACATCCCAAAGACCTGTAGGTTTGGAGGTTAATTGGCCTCTGTAAATTGTCCCTAATATGTTGGGAGTAGATGAGAAAGTATGATAACACAGAACTAGTTTGCACGGGTGATCGATAGTTGGAGTGACTCAGGTGGGCTAAAAGACATGTTTCCATGCTGTATCTCTAAACTAAATTTTGCTGTAGTAATAACTATCCGAATATTATGGCAGACAACTATCCAAAAATACAAGTGCCAAATACACAGCGCACAATCTAAAAGGAATGCCCTTCATCTTTCTGTAATATAATTAATAACTATGTAAATTATTCTCACTTTTATACAGATAGTGGAAACTCACTCATGGTGACAGCTATTTGAATAATTTAATTAATCCAATTGATTATCCAATTAATTTCAGTTTCCTATTTTTGCCACACAACTCTACATATTTTCATTTTTATCCAATTTTCTTTTTAGGAGTTTTCCAGGCTTCAAACAATCAATTCCAGATCACATCTGTGTAAAATAATTTCCCCATGTAGTTTTTTAATCTTTTGCCAGTTTACATATATCCTTTGATTACTGGTCCTTTTGCATGAGAAGGTTTTTAAAAGTTCCTCCACTGAAACCATTCATAATTTTGAATGAGTTATTATAACTCGTGACACTGCAACTGGTCTCTCACTATAAAAATGTCCGTGCCGAATATGATGCCACGATAAACTAATATCATCTGCCTGCAGGAAATCCAAATCACTCCATTCCTTGCTTATCCATGTGCCTATCCTAAAGCCTCTATAGATAAATAAGTTATTTATAACTATGTTAATAATTCTGCTGCATCGATAATAGAATGCATATACTTTTATACCCAGTGTAGGGGAATCACGAAACAGAGGACATGGGTTTGAGGTGAGAGGGGAAAGATTTGATGGGAACCAGAGAGAGGATGGAGGGTATAATGGAATGAGCTGCCAGAGGAGGTAGTTGAGGCAGGCACATTAACAAAATTGAAAAAGATATTTGGGACACATACATAGATAGGAAAGGTATACAGGGATATGAGCCAAACGTGGGCAGGTGGAAGTGGTGCAGATGAGGCATCTTGGTCGGCTTGGGCAAGTTGGGTTGAAGGACTTGTTTCCGTCCTGAGTAACTTTATGACTAGTTTATTTCTACCTCAGAAGGAAAACAGTTTACAAAGTAATGAGTGTTAAGTTGACAGAATTAAATAAGAGATCTGGCATTTAAAACCAAGCTTATTACCATTTTCTTCTTCAGTCACTGATGGCTTTTCCCGCTGCTCTGAAGAGGGCACCCCTTTTTCTGGCTTGGCAGCAGCAGCTTTGCGCTCTAACTCAGCCTCAATCATGGCGGTAATACCTCGAACCAGGTCCAGAAGACAACTGAATGCCACGGACATGGCATAGCCATCAGGAATTGTAGGTGGTTCCACTTTGTCCAGTGATTCTAGGCTAAATTGCAGATACAATTAATGCAATATTTTAATGTGTATAACTGCAGTACTTTTGTGATAGGGAAAGAGTTAATAGGAACCTGAGGGTGACTTTTTTTTACACAAAGGGTGGTGGGTGGATGGAACGAGCTGCTGGAAGAGGTAGTCGGGGCAACGTTTAAGACACATTTAGACAGGTACATGGATAGGATAGGTTTAGAGGGATATGGGCCAAAGGCAGACAGGTGGGACTAGTGTAGATTGGGCATTTTGGTCAGCATAAGCAAGTTGGGCCAAAGGGCCTTTGTCCATGCTGTATGATGCTATATACACATTCTCAAATTTGGGAGATGCTTCAGGATTGGATTATTTACATTTATTTATGGTTTATTTATTTACATATCTCCACATGAACTGATGTCAGAACACATTTCTTAAATTTCTTTTAAGAACAGTTGGCCACTGGCCCTCTACCAAATTGCATCAGACTTGGACTTGAATCATTTTGGTAAATCCTTTCAAATAAAATAATTGAAAATTATACAGAGCAAATGAAAATGTTATTATAAAATAATATAATAATATTATAAAATAATATATCTGGACTTTCAGAAGGCTTTCGACAAGGTCCCACATAAGAGATTAGTATGCAAACTTAAAGCACACGGTATTGGGGGTTCAGTATTAATGTGGATAGAGAACTGGCTGGCAGACAGGAAGCAAAGAGTAGGAGTAAACGGGTCCTTTTCAGAATGGCAGGCAGTGACTAGTGGGGTACCGCAAGGCTCAGTGCTGGGACCCCAGCTATATACAATATATATTAATGATCTGGAAGAGGGAATTGAATGCAACATCTCCAAGTTTGCGGATGACACGAAGCTGGGGGGCAGTGTTAGCTGTGAGGAGGATGCTAGGAGGCTGCAAGGTGACGGATAGATTGGGTGAGTGGGCAAATGCATGGCAGATGCAGTATAATGTGGATAAATGTGAGGTTATCCACTTTGGTGGCAAAAACAGGAAAGTAGACTATTATCTGAATGGTGGCCGATTAGGAAAAGGGGAGATGCAACGAGATCTGGGTGTCATGGTACACCAGTCATTGAAAGTAGGAATGCAGGTGCAGCAGGCAGTGAAGAAAGCGAATGGTATGTTAGCATTCATAGCAAAAGGATTTGAGTATAAGAGCAGGGAGGTTCTACTGCAGTTGTACAATCTCTTGGTGAGGCCACATCTGGAGTATTGCGTATAGTTTTGGTCACCAAATCTGAGGAAAGACATTCTTGCCATAGAGGTACAGAAGGTTCAACAGACTGATTCCTGGGATGGCAGGACTTTCATATGAAGAAAGACTGGATAGACTCAGCTTGTACTCGCTAGAATTTAGAAGATTGAGGGGGGATCTTATAGAAACTTACAAGATTCTTAAGGGGTTGGACAGGCTAGATGCAGGAAGATTGTTCCCGATGTTGGGGAAATCCAGAACAGGGGGTCACAGTCTAAGGATAAGGGGGAAGTCTTTTAGGACTGAGATGAGAAAATCATTTTTCACACAGTGGTGAATCTGTGGAATTCTCTGCCACAGAAGGTAGTTGAGGCCAGTTCATTGGCTATATTTAAGAGGGAGTTAGATGTGGCCCTTTTGGCTAAAGGGATCAGGGGGTATGGAGAGAAGGCAGGTACAGGATACTGAGTTGGATATCAGCCATGATCATATTGAATGGCGGTGCAGGCTCGAAGGGCCGAATGGCCTACTCCTGCACCTATTTTCTATAACATTAAAAAAAGTTAAAAGATTTCAGTTATTAGTCCAAGAATATTAATTTATCCTATTTTGTGGTTTTCCAACACAACCAAATATCCCCAACATGATTTTCTTTTAAACGTATCCCACATCCACCCGTCTCCCTGAAGTCTTTGGATGTCACTGCGTTATTAGATTTGCACTCACTAGCCTGCTTTAGAAGGACCTTGGATAGGGATGTTCAGAATTGGTATCCATGTGCCTCTGTACTCAAAAGCCGGCTGTGGGGTGAATCCGACTGTGGCACCCATCCCTGTCCCATTCTGAGCTGCAGCAGGACCACCAATTCCACTCGTGCCTGCACAAACAATAAGATTACATTTAGTTAGTAAACATTAACAAAAACAAATTTACTCAAAAAACAGACCAACATTCTTTGCTCATTTATTTAGAGGTGTGTTTTCATTCCATCATTTCCTAGAATACAACTTTTCTACACCAAAATTATGCAAATCTTGAAATCTGGAATAAAGCAAAAATTCTGGAAATACTTTGTGAATCTTGCTGCATTTGTGGAGAAAAGATATTTCAGACCAACACAAAATGGTCTATCTGAACCAGTAAAACTGGTTCCCTCTCTGTAGCTGCTGAGTGATTTTCACTCCGATCATTATATTTTGAATTGTGAGGCTCACTTTGTTCACTTCTTTGAAGTGCAGAGGAAATTATTACATTTCATGCACATGAACAATCTATACATTAATGAACATTAGGTTCCATGACATATGTTGAACAAGTTACCTAAGGCTTTAATCTAAGAAAAAAAATGTATCGGTGGCGTGGTGGCACAGCATAGGGTTGCTGCCTTACAGCGCCAGAGAGTTGGGTTCGATCCTGATTATGGGTACTGTCTGTACGGAGTTAGTACATTCTCCTCGTGACTGCGTGAATTTTCTCAGCGTACTCCGGTTTCCTCCCACACACCAAAGAGGTACAGGTTTGAAGGTTAATTACCTTCGGTAAACATTGTAAATTGCCCTTGTGTGTAGGATAGTCCTGGTATACGGGGATCGCTGGTCAGCGCAGACTCGGTGGAATCGTAGGGCCTGTTTCTCTAAATTAAACTCTGCGGGTCAGGCAGCATCCCTGAAGAACATGGATAGGTGGCCTTGTTTTTTAATTTAATCCAAGAAAGCTGGATCAGATGCTTGTGCCCTAGCTTCTCATTAATTTAAGGAAACGGCACATAAAACTGTGAAACAGACTTCCAAGACAAATTTGGCCCGGAGGACATAATGTATTTGCAGAAAATCCTATTATTGCAAGCAGTTGATTTGAATGTCTCCACCGTGTGCATGTTAAGGGTGCAAAAATCTAAGGCATGGTTCTTTGTGCCTATGTTACTGGGCCTTGAAATTAAATTTGGGGAAATTAAATAGAGAAAGGTTCAAATCCCAGCAAGAGAGCTGGGGAATTTAAAGTTTTGATTAAATATAAAGCCGGAATCAGAATCAGTCTTGGTATCGGTAATGCTGATCATGAAACTACCAGATTATCATAAAATTCTACCTGGTTCACTTCATGGACCTTTTGGAAATAGAAGGTGGTGGGAACATTCAGCAGATCAGGCAGCATCCACAGAGAGAGAAACAGTGTTATTATTTCAGGTCAACAACCTTCCAATAGAGAAAATCATTAACCTGAAATGTTGACTCTGTTTTCCTCACCCTAGACTTTCAGCGTGGGAATGGGTCCCTCGACCCACCTTCGGCCCATATCCCTCGCCAACCAGCAATAACCCTGTAAGCTATCACAATCCTACACACTAGGGACAATTTACAATTTTTTTTACCAAAGCCAATTAACCTACAAACCTGTACGTCTTTGCAGTGTGAGAGGAAACCGGAGCATGCAGAGAAAACCCACATCTTCACAAGGAGAACGTACAAAGTACGTACAGACAGCACCTGAAGTCAGGATTGAACCGGGGTCTCTGCCGCTCTAAGGCAACAACAATACCGCTGCGCTACTGTGCCGCTTTCAATACCAAAGCCCGAGTTAGTTCAACTGAGCAAACTCATCACGTTCAGAGATAGACTGCATTAGACCCTCAAATCCTTTTCTACCCCCTTCTTTCTCCTTCCACCTATAATCCCTCCCACTCACTTTACATTTCACTCCTCTCCTGATCTGACACCATTTTGCCTCTTTCTCATCTCTGGTCCTTGTCACTTACTCTACCTATCTGTCAATTTAACCCCCACTCAATTGCATCCATCTATCACTTGCCAAGCTTAGTCCTGCCCCAATTTCCCCCTACTATAATCAGTCTGAAGAAGGGTCCCAACCCAAAGCATCACCTGTCCATTCCCTCCATGGATGCCGCCCGACCCGCTAAGTTACTCCAGCACTGTGCCTTGTCATGGACTGGTAATAAATGTTGGCCTTGCCAATTCCCTTCAATTACATGAATTTCTTTAATCCCAATGATTCCAGAGCCAATAAAACAATATTAACTCACGTATCACCCCCCCAGAAATTCCGAGTACAATTTTTTAACCACATTCCCAAATCATCTGAAAGAACATACTTGTATACAATCCTCTCATTCTGAAAGCCTTAGAAGACACCATGTACAGATTTTCACCATAATACTCACATATTGGTCCAATCATTCATTTAAACTTCATTTTAGGTGGAATATAAATCTGCTGCCACAGTGGAGCCCTCTGTGTGCAAGTAAAGACCTGTGATATGTTAGCTAAAATTATGCTTAAATTACTGAAAGGCTATGCTATGTGCAGTTGGTTGGCATACTTTGCAAAAATTAGCAAAATGCAAATCGTTATGTCTCTCCCAGTAGATGTTTTTTTGGATTTGAAAACTGTATTACAGTGCAGTAAATGAGAACAGTGTGAATAGAACAGCACAGTAGCTGGATAAAAGGCTCATTGTGCCTGCTCTGGATCAGCTCCCACTGACAATCCTCTTGTTAAACAGTGACTAGCTGAATGCAATGATTTAGTATTGCAGTACAAAGTGGTACAACATTACAGTTAATTGTTGTTTAATGTTTGTCCATCACACTATTCCAGTAACAACGAAATAAATTAATGCAAATTAATCTTTATATGTATACCCATGTTCAAACGCCCATTTTAGGTGCCACGGTGGCACAATGCTAGAGTTGCTGCCTTAAGGCTCTGTCTCACGGTGTTGCGGTCATCGGCGGTGAAGCGCGGCGTCGCCGGTAGAGGGGACCGCACGGCAACGGTGAAAGTGCCGAGCCTATGCCACGGGAGCGCCACACAGATGCTGCGCGGGGGCCGAGTGATTTAAGTACGGCTGGTCCCACGAGCTTGCGGTAAGTAAAAACAAAGGGCGGGCCGACTGCGATGACGCCATTTTGGATCTGCGGGGCTGTGACGGCGGCAGTGCTGATCGCGGCGCTGTGGCTGTGGAGGCGGCCGTGTGGCACATGTGACTCACTAGCGGCGGCTGTGGCGCCTCACTGGCAGAGGCTGTGGCGGTGCAAGTTCGACGCACGGCGCTCGTGCCTCACTGGCGGCGGCTGTGCGGTAAGAACATATTTTTGAACAGTGTTGGTTTTATTTTAGCCCGCGGTCTCTGGCAGCCCAGGAGCGGTAGATTGTTCCTGTTTTGCCGCCAATGACCGCAGACTCGTGAGACAGGCCTTTTATAGTGCTTGCAACACCAGAGACCCGGGTTCGATCCTGACTATGGGCGCTGTCTGTACGGAGTTTGTACGTTCTTCCCGTGGCCGTATGGGCTTTCTCCGAGATCTTCGGTTTCCTCCCACACTCCAAAGACATACAGGTTTGTAGGTTAATTGGCTTGGTATAAGTGCAAATTGGCCCGAGTGTGTGTAGGATAGTGTTAATGTGTGGGGATCGCACTTTTGTATGTTAATTGTCTTCTATAAATTGTCCTTAGTATGCAGGTAGTGAATGTGAAAGTGGGATAACATAGAACTAGTGTGATCGATGGCCAGCGTGGACCCGGTGGGCCGAAGGGCCTGTTTCCATGATGTGCTCTAAACTAAACTCTCAGTCCTGATGCAAGGGCTTGAACCAAAATGTTGACAATTCCTTTCCCTCGACAGATGCTAGCTGAGCACCTCTTGAAAATTGCTTCAGATTCCAGTATTTCCAGTGCCCTTTCCCTACAATTGAGTTCTTCTGGCTTCTATTTGTGGATTGTAGTCGTTGGAGAAAAGGTCAAGTTTGGCAAGGTTGGAGAAAACCCTAGAAGACAAGAGATACTGTGACTCTGGTTATCCGAAAGGAGTCAGCATAGTACATGTAACTGGGATCAAGTGAATCCTTGAAGGATTACAAAATATGTGAAGCTTGCATCTACATTATCAATACTTTGGAGGAGATGTTTTAAATGAAGCACTCACAGTAAAGTGCCTCGGGAAAGGTCTCCATACCTGTCTGTGCATTTACAATTGGGTTGCTTCCAGTGGGAATAATAAAGAGCGATTGTATAAAAGATCCCAATGCATTCACAATATCTCTGAAAACCTTTGTTGAGTGTGGCTTCATATCATACGACTGGCAGAAAGACCTGCAAAAGCAAGCAAAAACATTTCAGGCTTCAAATATTGTGGGGCTCAACATTTTTAGATATGGAGACATGTTACAATTTATTGTACTTTGTGTTACTGTGCAAATAGAGAAAAATATTCCAAAAATAATTTAGAGAAGAAGTGCGGTTTCTAAGTCTCAACCAAATAGAGGAAATACACAGCCATGCGTATGATTTTGCGCAGGAAGGAACTGCAGATGCTGGTTAAAAAAGACAAAATGCTGGAGTACAGGTAGCATCTCTGGATAGAAGGAATGGGTGAAATTTTAGGTCGAGACAATTCTTCAGACTGAGAGTCAGGAGAGAGGGATGCACAGACGTGTATGGAAGGGCAAGATGTGAAAACGAGACATCAAAGGGGATGAGGTACAATGAAAATGTAGATTGTAGAAAATGAGGGAGAGAGAGGGAGAGAGGGGGGAGGGGGAGGGGGAGGGGGAGGGGGGAGGGGGAGGGGGAGGGGGAGGGGGAGAGAGGGAGATGGAGAGGGAGATAAAGCAAGGGTTACTTGAAGTCAGAGAAGTCAATATTCATACCGCTGGTATGTATCCCTTCCCTCCACAATTGAGTCCTTCTGGCATCAATTTGTAGATTGTAGCTATCGGAGTGAAGGTCAAGGCTGGCAGGGGAGTAGGGAACCCTAGATCATAAGAGATACTGAGCCTCTGGTCAGATGCAAGTCGGCGGCATGGATTAGGTGCGTGTAACTGGGATCAAGTGAATACCTGAAGGATTACAGGAGATGTAGTAATATTTGAGGAGGAAATTAGGAGGGAAAAAGTGAAGCATGAGATATACTTTGACCGAGAAGATTAAAAGGAGAATCTAAAGATGTCTCACAAATTTGATTGAGATTTTTGAAGAAGCAAATCAGGAAAGTCAATGAGAGCAGGGCAGCAGAAAAAGTTGTAGGAATCTTCTTTCATGTCCATCATCTATGTTTTAAATGTTCGGCCAGGCTCATGCACAGTGGACAGCCTTCTCGTTTGCCACTGCTAGATCTTCCAGGCAGCATTGTTCATCAAGAAGTGGGCATCTTTGTAGGTGTGGCATGGATTGTACAGATGTTCCACATTCACATTCTGTGTCTGCCGCATCTGCTTAGCCCCATTTGCTCATATTGGTCTTGCATTGGCCCATCCCGGTACAAAGCCTATTGAGGGACTTCCAAGTCTTCCAGTCACATCTGTGACCAGTTGGTAGCTGTTCCTTGGTTGGGATTGGCATCTTTACGTGGTGGTGGTTTTCATTGCGTTTCTTTACCCACAAGGTTGGTCTGGTTGCTTGTGGAGACTGTGACAGTGGGTGGACTGTGTGAAGGAAGCTCTTCCTCGACTTCAGCCGTTTTGGGGCTGGGTGATGGGAGTGACAGGAATGGCGAGTGTCCCCAACTTGCATACTACGTTCAGTTCTACCGGCAACTGATCTCCGGATTCCTGGTGGAGCAATACCGGCCAAGACATGCAAGCTATCCACATCTGTTTGTTTTAGGCAGCCAGTGTCGCATCTGCAGCTGTCATCAAGGGCGGAATCAACTTTCTTTGCATGAGAAGATCTCTCCCAAACAGGACACGCATACTCTGCAGCAGAGTAGCACAGCGCAAGAGCAGTTGACCGCAGTGTGGATGCATTGGTATCCCACGATAAGTTTGCCAGCTTGCGTAGGAGGCTGTTCCTCATCCTCACTTTGCCCTTCACCCTTTCGATGTGTTGCTTGAAGGAGAGGGTTCGGTCCAGAGTGACCCTAAGGTAGACAGGGTAGTCACAGTGTCTCAAAGAGACATCATTCCACAGCTTCCTCCCAGCTTCGCGATTAAGAAGGTGGAACAGGCTAACTTGGGTCTTAGCAGGGTTTGCCTTCAGTTGGTTGTTGTAGGATGATGAGAGGGTTGCAGGTATGACAAATGGACTTTAACTCGGATACGGGTGAGGTGTTACATTTTGGGAAGTCTAAATAAGGTAGGACATTCAAAGAACAGAAGAGCCCTGGGTAGGAGTACATTCTGTAGTTCCTGGAAAATGATGTCACAAGTGGACACTGTGGAGAAGGCAGCTTATGGCATGCTGGCATTCAGTAAGGGCATTGAGTAGAGAAGTTGGGACATTATGTTGCAGTTGTCCCAGACGTTGTGAAGGCCCAGGGAGTATAGTGTTCAGTTTTGCTCACCTTGCTATAAGGAGGATGTCATTACGCTAGAAAGAGTACAGAAAAGATTTGAGGATGTTGCAGGAGTTGAGGGATTAAGTTATAGGGAGAGGTTGGGTAGGCTAGGACTTTATTCCTTGGAGCATTGGAGAGCGAGAGATGATGTTATAGAGATGATAGAGAGTGAATGCACACAGCCATTTTCCCCAGAATTGGGGAGTCAAGTACAAGATGGCAGATGTTTTAGGCGAGAGGGGAAAGATTCAATTGGAAGCTGAGGGGGCAACTTTGTTTATTGTTTACACAGAGGGTGGTAAATGTGTGGAATGAACTGCCAGGTGTGGTGGTCAAGGCATGTACAATAATAACATCTAAAAGACATTTGAACAGGAACATGAGTAGGAAAGGTTGAGAGGGATATTCAGGCAAATGGGACTAGCTTTGATGAACATCTTGGTCTGCATGGATGAATTGGGCCAAAGGCCTTATTTCCATTCTGCACGACTCTATTTGTGTTTTGCAAGACCATAAGTAACACATCTGCACTCTTCCAAATCAGTTAATTAACCTTTCAGGATAACAGCCCTTCCCGCCCTCAAACTTATATAAAGCAGTTATAAATCAATTGAATTAACAAATTAGTTGAATGTACTAATGCTTCAAACTTTTGCCAGTTTAGTACAGCCTTTTATTACTTGCTCCTCTTAATTTTGAATTCTGAGAAAGTCTAAGTATTGAACTAATGTCAACAAAATAATTTGGGGATTAAATATCTTTAACAAGTTGAAATGGATCATAAATGTCAGTTTCACACAGGCAGAAATAAGCTTAAATCATGCAAAGTGGTATTCTTTCAAAGCAACTTTGCTTTCGCAAAATATTTAATCTTTAGGCAAGTAATTTAACTGTGAAACATCAAGCAAGTCGTTTAGAAAATGTTACAGGAGGATTACCGAAGTAGTTGGGGCTGTACACACAGTCTGTGAATGCATTCCACAGCAACTGCTTGAAGCCACTGTGGTTTATCACCATCCAAAAACTTCACCAGCAAAGACAAAAATATCTCGCATTCTGTAACCTGTGAAATACAGAAGGGCCAAGATTAGCAGCACATAAGTGAGCAACCAAATAGGGAAGCAAAGCATTTCTGTACCAGCAGTAACCCCAAAAACAATTTATTTTTGATGATACAGAAATGATTTACTCAAACTATTATAAATCTTTGGATTAATCTACATTAATCTAAATGCAACTGCGATACAAGAGTTAGGGTATTATTGCAAAAAGAATACTGAAGGTCCCACCCACCTTCCTCCCCCTCTTCCCCTTAGTCCCAATTTGCCACCTATTTACCAATTTATCAGGGAAAAGATACAAACTCTGGACAGAGCACCTGTTTTCAGGATCAAACCCATGTCTCTGGCGCTGTAAGGCAGCAGCTCTACCGCTGTACCACAGTGCCGCCACTAATGTTAACTGGTGACACGTTAATGAGACATCAATTAGCCCATTTACAATTTTAATATTACAGGACTTTAACAAAACATACAAAATCTGCTGAAAGACATTTTTAGGTGTAGAATGGGCACAATTGTAAATATGAATGTAGGTTTGATCAAAGCAAACACAAATCGATATTGGAAAACTTTTGAAGACTTAAAATAGGTAGGAAAAAGATTACTATCTTACCAGAAGACCATAGAAATGCTTGATTAAAACAGACACCACTCGTAGAAGACGCATACAGATGGGAAAATATGGTTTCTCCACAGGAGTTGGGGAAGATGGAGTATTTGTACCCTGTCTGAACTTGATATTGGGTGAAAACAGCTTGATCACCAAAGGACACACTCTTTCCTTTAGAAGGAAACTGAACTCTTGGTGCTGTAGAGGAAGGAAATAAAATCTAAAATCAGATCATTCAAGGTTGCATTATCAAAATAAAATCTAGGTAGTAAGTTCATAGGTTCTAGGAGCAGAATTAGGCCATTCTGCCCATCTAGTCTACTCCTCCATGCAATCATGGCTGATCTATCTTTCCCTCTCAACCCTATTGTCCTGCCGTCTTCCCGTAACCCTTGACAACCTTACTCATCAAGAATCTGTCAATCTCCACCGTAAAAATATCTATTGATGGCCCCCACAGCCATCTGTGGCAATGAATTCCACAGATTCACCACCCTCTGACTAAAGACATTCCTCATCTCCTTTCTAAAGTTACAAACTTGTATTGAGGTTATTGCCTCTGGTCCTAAACTCTCCCACCATTGGAAATATCCTCTCCACTGAATTCAGGCATTTCACTATTTGGTATGAGGGAATCCCCAATAGTCAGAGATCTATAGTAAACTTACAAAAGAACAGACCACAGGGTGACACATCACAAGAAATTCAACACAGGAAGTGCATTGTGGGAGCAAAATATTGTACAACATTATATTGAAATTGTCATTAACAAATCAAAATCTTGTCAACATTATTATAAAGGGACAAGATTTTTATTTAAAATGTTGTCTCACAGCCACAAAAAATCTGATTGGAGTTGAAAGCATGGCATTATCTAATCAGCCATGGAATTTCCAGGAAGAATCATAAAGAATTAACAAATGGTACTGAAATTAAACTGGACTGTTCGATACTTCAGATAATTTTCACTGTGTGCTCCATTATCAAATAATGCCATCTTGAGATGTTACATTATGGCTATATTTGTCTACACAGATACAGAAAATAACAGGCACCAAAGAGGATCAGTGAGTTCTCCCTGTGGTCTGGGCAACACTACTCTGTCAACTACCAAAGCAGATTAGTCAATTATTTAATTGCTGGCTGTGGTATATTAAAAGTTTTAAACTATATATGATGCAATTGTCTATATAACACAGCAGTGAATACACACACAAGGTTATCAATTGTCTTTAAGGAACCTTTTCTTGCAGTGCATAATATGTTCATGTGAAACTCCTATTCTACTTCCTGATGCATCAACTTATTTTAAAATGAGTTCCTATCCTGAACTATACACAAATCCCAGCTCAGGTCAAAAGGTAAAAAAAACATGGAATACATTACTTGCATCACTGCTTATCAGAGGACAATAGAAATTACAAAAATGGTCAAGGAAAGATAAATAAAAGGAACAAAAGGCAAGGTAGAATCATGAAACAAAAGATGAAGAAAAGTCAATACAGAAACAGAAAATTATTTAGAATAATTAATTTAAAATGCAAAGAAAATAATTATTCCATACATTGGCACTCCATGAAATTAATGAAAGGCTATCAAAAGATAGGACAATAGGTAAAATAGAATGGCATCATCTTATCTCATGATGAAAGAACACAAAGTGCTAGAGTAAATTAGCAGGTCAGGCAGTATCACTGGAGAACATGGAGAGGTGAGGTTTTAGGTTGAGACTCTTCTTCACTTACCCATGTTCTCCAGGGATAATGCCTGACCCGCACTTGCTCCAGCACTCTGTGTCATGTGCATTAAGTAACAGCTGCACTTTTTTTCTCTGTTATTTAATGATGAAGCGGACTTGGGGAGATGCATGGTCCTGCTCATGTTTCTAATATTTACATTCTTACAAGGGACAAGGAGCAAAATAAAATTGAGCCGAGGCACATATCATCCACGATATCAACGAAATTGATGAATTTGGCATGAGTAGCTACAAGGGCTTCTTTTATTCCTAGTATTCCTAAAATCAGTCAAGTTTTTGAAATTGTTTTTACAAAAAATGGTGCAGACTCCAATACAATGAGGACTCAATGTAAATATTAAAGACATACCATTGACAATGCTGTGGAAAGTCAACTCATTATATTAGAGCACATGTGGTCACCAATAAAATGTTGCATTCAGTGGCAAATAGGTTTCTACAGAACTCTAGTTAACTGAGAATCCACAGGCAATTGCTTTAAGTATTTTTAACATAGGTAGTTAAATTGCCTACTGAAAGTGCAATTGAATGAAAAAGTGAAATATTATTGTGTTCTATTGAATCATAATGGTTATTTTATTTTCTGCCAGGAAAATGATGCGTCAGGTTAGAGGAGGTATTAATACAGTGCCCTCCGTAATGTTTGGAACAAAGACCCATCATTTATTTATTTGCCTCTGTATTCCATAATGTGAGATTTGTAATTGAAACAAATCACATGTGGTTTATTTGCCTCTGTACTCCACATAGTCAGATTTTATTAAAGGGTATTTTTTAATACATTTTGGTTTCACCATGTAGAAATTACAGCTGTTACAAATTACATAGTCCACCCATTTCAGGGCACCATAATGTTTGGGACACATGGCTTCACAGGCGTTTGTAATTGCTCAGGTGTGTTTAATTGCCTCCTGAATGCAGGCATAAGAGAGCTCTCAGCACCTAGTCTTTCCTCCAGTCTTTCTATCACCTTTGGAAACTTGTATTGCTGTTTATCAACATGAGGACTAAACCTATGCCAATGAAAGTCAAAGAAGCCACTATGAGACTGAGAAACAAGAATAAAACTGTTAGAGACATCAGCCAAACCTTAGGCATACCAAAATCAACAGTTTGGAACATCATTAAGAAGAAAGAGAGCACTGGTGAGCTTACTAATCGCAATGGGACTGGCAGGCCAAGGAAGACCTCCACAGCTGATGACAGAAGAATTTTCTCTATAATAAAGAAAAATCCCCAAACATCTGTCCAACCGATCAGAAACACTCTTCATGAGTCAGGTGTAGATTTGTCAATGACCACTGTCTGCAGAAGACTTCATTACCAGAAATACAGAGGCTACACTGCAAGATGGAAACCACTGGTTAGCCGCAATAATAGGATGGCCAGGTTACAGTTTGCCAAGAAGTACTTAAAAGAACAAACACAGTTCTGGAAAAAGGTCTTGTGGACAGATGAGACGAAGATTAACTTATATCAGAGTGATGGCAAGAACAAAGTATGGAGGAGAGAAGGAATTGCCCAAGATCCAAAGCTTACCACCTCATTTGTGAAACACTGTGGTGGAGGTGTTATGGCATGGGCATGTATGGCTGCTGAAGGTACTGGCTCACTTATCTTCATTGGGTAGTAGCATAATGAATTCTGAAGTGTATAGACACATCCTATCTGCTCAAGTTCAAACAAATGCCTCAAAACTCATTGGCCGGCGGTTTATTCTACAGCAAGACAATGATTCCAAACATACTGCTAAAGCAACAAAGGAGGTTTTCAAAGCTAAAAAATGGTAAATTCTTGAGTGGCCAAGTCAATCACCCGATCTGAACCCAATTGAGCATGCCTTTTATATGCTGAAGGGAAAACTGAAGGGGACTGGCCCCTAAAACAAGCATAAGCTAAAGGTGGCTGCAATACAGGCCTGGCAGTGTATCACCAGACACCCAGCAACTGGTGATGTCCATGAATCGCAGACTTCAGGCAGTTATTGCATGCAAAGGAAATGCAACAAAATACTAAACATGACTACTTTCATTTACATGACATCGCTGTGTCCCAAATTATGGTGCCTTGAAATTGGGGGGGGGGGGAGAGACCATGTATAAATACTGCTGTAATTTCTACATGGTTAAACCAAAACGTATAAAATAAATGGCCTTTATTAAAATCTGACAATGTGCACTTTAACCACATGTGATTTTTTTCTATTACAAATCTCAAATTGTGGAGTACAGAGGCAAATAAATAAATGATGGGTCTTTGTCCCAAACATCATGGAGGGCACTGTCGCTTGTCAACTAATTTCTCCATTATTATCGTTGTTTCTAAAATTTGCTCCCTTTCAGAAATCTCTTCAGAATTGAAAGCTACCACACCCTACACAGCAAATCTACCAGGAGATTCTGCCCCCATCTACTGACTGGCAAATATTTCAAAGATCTTGCAATGATGAATTTTGCCATTTTACTGCATTTCAAACTATCATAAATTGATTCCCACATAAATTGTTACTGATATTTAGATCTTTTCAGTTCCTAGCTCCCTTGTGGTTTGATGATTAATATTCAGATTTGCTTCAATTCTTAATTTGACATGGACACTAAACCTTGTAACTTCAGTTGGGTTACAACAACAAAGAGACGTTTGACATGCTGCTTGTTAGACACTTTACTTGCAAAAATACTCGTGGAAAGTCATTCAGAACAGACTCGAGCAATTCCAATCCAAATGTTCGGGTCATTTCAGTCATTCCCACCAACCAGTACGGTGCGTCTGCATTTACCAACTGGCATAAGTCCTGGAATATTAAATTAAATTTATTAGGCAGCTGATGTCAAAGGAGAGCTTTTGCAATAACTGAATAAAATCGCATTAGCAGCAGACAATAACAGAGATTCATTCTGCATGAATTAATAGATTTTTCTAATCTGGTCAGTGCTATAATCTTTATATGATATAAATAATCTCTAAATGATGAAGGCTAGTGATCGAATGCTGACATTAAGCACAATCCAATGCAGCTGACCATTTTACAGAGCAAATCACATGAATCTCTGAGCTAACACTACAAAAAACTGCAGGAAGCGTTACCTGAAAGAGCATGTATGCATCTTTGGCACAGGGCCTCAGAGCACTGACTGTTCTTCTGTTGCTATTTCCTTGTACAACAGGAGGGTGAGCGTCACCATCTGAAATAAACAAAATCAAACACTCATCAGGATGTGGGCTTTCAGTATTTATACAATCCTGTTGTCTCTTTCCAATAATTTTTTGATGTATTCATTTTGGCTATCTGAGCATTGTTGGCAAAGCAAATCTGCTCACTTTCTAATATATTTAATATATTTTTAATAATATAATTCAATATATATTTTTACAGGGAGCAAGTGGATGATTTTTGGGCATGCACTCAGACATGTTACTACAAAATATTATATGGATTGAAGAAACAACTTGCAGATCAAATTGGGGTCAGCACAGTGGTGTAGCGGTAGAGCTGCTGCTTACAGTGCCAGAGATCCGGGATTTATCCTGACTATTTATGGCTGCTGTATGTGCAGAGTTTGCACATTCTCCATGTGAACGAGCGAGTTTTCTCCGGTGGTCTGGTTTCCTTCCACTCCAACGACGTACAGGTTTGTAGGTAAATTGGCATTGGTAAAATTGTAAACTGTCCCTGGTGTGTAGGATAGTGTTGGTGTACGGGGTGATCGCTGGTCAGCGTGGAGTCAGTGAGCCAAAGGGCCCGTTTCCACACTGTATATCTAAAGCCTAAGTGTAAAAAGTATAAAGTCTAATCAAGACAGTTGCCTCTTTGGTCACAAGGCCTTATCGTCAAGCTCTTTTAAAAAAAATTAACTTACAAAACAGTGGAAAAAAACGTTCTGGCAATGATATCAGTCAAAGACATCATGCTTTAGTTTGCACAACCATGGATGGAAGAAAAGGTCTGATTTTGGTAAAAACTCAAAAGATGCTGAAATAAATGCAAGAACTACTTTTCAATAATATTTCCATGCCAGGAATGGTCAGGCTGGGTGAAATTAGAATCAGTCAGAGCCATAGCGTTATACAGGCCCTTTCACCCAACCTGTCCAGCCCGACCAAGTTGGCATTCAGGGCTAGTCCCATTAACTGCATTTGGCTCATATCCCTCTTTTCTCCTTCTACCCCTACATCTATCCAAAAGTCGTAAATGTATCTGCTGCTGCAGCTTGCTCTGGCAGCTTGTTCCAGGTATAGACCACCCTTTGAGTGAAAAAGTTGCTCCTGAAGTCCCTCTTAAATCTCTCTCCTCTCAACTTGAGCCTATAGTATTAGAATCCCCTACTCTAGGAAAAAGAATGTGAGTGTTCACTTTATCATGCCTCTCATGATTTTTCATGACTTCAAAAGGGTTCTCTATGCTTCAAAGAAAAAAGTCTCAGCCTATCCAGCCTCTCTCTATTACTCTCTGGTTTAACTACACATTGCAGTTGGTTAACCTAGGTTTCTATGTAAGTATATTGCCAAGTGGCCATATTTCCAACTTGCAAACTGTCAAACAGTTGTAAGGACCGGAACCCTGTTTTCAATTGGAGAGACCTGCACAAATAATCAAAGGAATTCCGGGCAATGGACCTTTGACTGCTGTAGGAGAACTTGCACATTGGCAGAAAGATGCTTGTTCTCTGAGCCAGCATGGAGTCCCACACAATCAGCATGTCCAGACACAGATCAGGACCAGGCAATCTTTAGACCTCTCCTTGCTGAATTTGGCCGTATGACTGGATTTTGTTTACAATCAAATGAATTCAGGTATTGTGCAAAGTAAAAAAGAAAATAAAGAGACCGTACTGAACCCAGTCTTTAATCTGAACATTGATTTGCATGGTATTTCCCCCAAAAAGGAATAAAAAATTCAAAATTCACTCTCTGCCTGAAAGATGTACTGATATAATTTCATTTTGCAGAACATGGAAATGTTTAACTTAATTTGGGTAGTGAGGATAAGATTTATGGTTCACTGTCTGTGCTGTTTGTTCTTCATCTTTAGAAATGCATGGCCAACCATGGTATCCATGTGCATACTTCTAACTGCCGGCATGACATCAACCGTCTCAACCTTTCCACTCCCCTTACCTCCTCCAATCTCACCCCCTCTGAACGTACAGCCCTCCACTAACTCTGCAGCAACCCAGACATTATAATCAAACCCGTCGACAAGGGAGGTGCCATGGTAGTCGGGCGTGCTAACCTGGCCGAGGCCAGGCGACAACTCTCAGACACCTCCTCCTACTTATCTTTGGACCATGATCCCACAGATGAGCACCAGGCCTTAATCTCAAACACCATTACTGATTTCATCACTTCTGCCTTCCTCAGCCTCCAACCTTATAGTTTCCCAGCACCGTACAGCCCGTTTTTACTTTCTCCCCAAAATCCACAACACAACTGTCTTGGCAGACCCATTGTTTCTGCCTGCTCCTGTCCCACGGAAATGATTTCCACGTACCTCGACTCCATCCTATCCCCCCTGGTCCAATCTCTCCCGACCTATGTCCAAGATACATGCCCTTTGTCTCTTTAATGACCTGCTTTCTGAGCCCCCACTCCCTCATCTTTACTGTGGACGTTCAGTCACTCTTCACCTCCATCCCCACCAGGAAGGCCTTAAAACCCTCCGTTTCTTCCTCGACTGCAGAACCATCCAATTTCCCTCTACTAGCACTCTACTCCGCCTAGCGGAGCTGGTCCACCCCTTCAACAACTTCTCCTTTGACTCCTCCCACTTCCTCCAAGTCCAAGGCGTAGCTATGGGCACCTGCATGGGCCCCAGCTATGCCTGTCTCTTAGTAGGGTATGTTGAACAATCCCTGTTCCAAGCGTACACTGGCCCTATCCCAGCACTCTATCTCTGTTACATTGATGACTGCATTGGAGCTACCTCCTGCACCCATGCAGAACTCACGGACTTGATCAACTTCACCACCAATTTTCATCCTACACTCAAATTTACTCGGACCATCTCCGACACCTCCCTCCCCTTTTTTGAACAGTCTCCATCACAAGAAATAGACTATTGACTGACGTCTATTACAAACTCACTGACTCCCACAACTATCTCGACTACACTTCTTCCCAACCTGCTTCCTGCAAAGACTATCCCCAACTCCCAATTCCTCCGTCTACGCCGCATCTGCACCCAAGATTAGGTGTTCCATACTAGAACATCCGAGATGTCCTCATTCTTTAGGGAATGGGGGTCCCCCTCCCATCATAGATGAGGCCCTCACTCGTGTCTTCTAGGTACATGCAGCTCCGCCCTTGCTCCCCCTCCCCCTAGTCGCAACAGGGACAGAGTCCCCCTAGTCCTTACCTTTCACCCCATCACCGTCGCATACAACAAATAATTCTCCGAAGTTTTCGCCACCTCCAACGGGATCCCACCACTAGCCACATTTTCTCATCTCCACCCCTTTACACCTTCCGCAGTGTCTGTTCCCTCCGCAACACCCTGGTTAACTCATCGCTTCCCACCCAAACCACCCCCTTCCCAGGTAGCTTTCCCTGCAACCACAGAAGATGCAACAGCTGTCGCTATACCTCCTCCCTCGACTCTGTCTAGGGACCCCAACAGTCCTTTCAGGTTAGGCAGAGGTTCACTTGCACCTCCTCCAACCTCATCCACTATATCCATTGTTCAAGATGTGGACTCTTATACATCGGCGATACCAAACACAGACTGGGCAATCATTTCGCAGAATACCTTTGCTCAGCCCGCCTGAACCAACCTGATCACCCGAATGCTGGACACTTTAATTCTCCATTCATTCCTACACAGACCTTTCTGTCCTCGGTCTCCTCCATTGTCAGAGTGAGGCTAAACACAAATTGGAGGAACAGCGTCTCATAGTTCGCTTGGGCAGCTTACAGCCCAGTGGTATGAATATTGATTTCTCTCACTTCAAGTAGCCCCGGTATTCCCTCTCTCTCTCTATCCCTCCCCCACCCATGTCGCACTAGCTTCTCATTTTCACCCTACAAACAGCTTACAATGTCCTGTTTCCTTTATCATCGTTACTTTTTTGCGTATCTTTCCTTCACTGTTCTTTATCTCTCCACATCACCATCTATATCTCTCGCTTTCCTTATCCATAACCAGTCTGAAGAAGGGTCTCGACCCGAAACGTCACCCATTCCTTCTCTACAGAGATGCTGCCTGTGCCGTTGAGTTATTCCAGTTTTTTGTGTCTATCTTCAGTTTAAACCAGCATCTGCAGTTCCTTCTTGCACATGGTATCCATGTATATAGGTATAAAATTTGTGGCCATCCATTCAGTCATCAATCCTACAGAGGAGTGCAGTCCTGTTGGATCAAATGCTCATTATGCCCATTCCAGTATCTAGATGGAGTGTTCGGCTGGACACACTAGGACCAGTGGGTTGTGGCCGGTCGAGAGTAGCTGTCGCTGAACTCGACCCTCCTTGTCCCCGAAGACCTGAGGAGCCATTGGCGATGACGGTCACAGCGCCCACAGCCAACGGCCAGAGAAGTCCTGGCAGTTGGGCAGAGGAGAGGCAGTTGGGTGGAGGATAGTCCACGGAGAGGCTGTTGGGCCAGGCCACTGAGAACTAAGAGGGAACGGGGGGGGGGGGGGGGGGGCGCAGGCAGTAACACCGACAACACAGAGGCAAAGATATTAGAGGAGCCTTTGCACAGAGGCACCAACATGACTTTAAAAAGTTATTTTGTAACTTTTTCAGTGACAGAAACATGGAGTCTCTTATGTATACTTTATTCATTGTATGCAAAAACAAAGAATTTCATCATACGTGGGTACATGTGACAATAAAGTATCACTGAATCATTGAATTTTTCCCCGTGATACAGTGATACTGGCAATGAGCAGTTCCAACCCATAAATATGTTAACCAACCTTTGTGTTGCTCATCTTCTGCGTCCAATCGCTCGAAGACAACTGTAACAACTTGGCGTACCGTTGCGGCCGCTGTATTATTTGTGATAGTGTCTTTGGTAAAATGCAGTCGAAAGCAGAGTACAATTGCCTGGAAGAAATTGCGAATGCAAATTTCAGAGTTTTAAGGAAAGTTAATCTACAAACATGCCATGCATATAAAATTAATAGAGATGTTGCTTGAATTGGAATGGTTATTGATATACGCATATAATTTCAAATTATTTCAAGAATTCCCTAATAAAATACCATTTAAAACTCATTATGGAGGGAATTGATTTTAAAATTTACGTGGAGGGAATCAATTTGAAAAATCAACACAATTAAATAAACAGTTTTTTTTGCTGAAAAGCAAATGAAAGATAATCAACGTGAAACATTTAAGTCTGCTCTTCCTTACACAGATATTGCCTGATTTACTGAATATTTCAAGCAATCTATTTTTATTTCAAGCTTCCATCATTGAATGAGACTGAATTCAATACGTTTAAAAAAGATAAATAGAAATTAATGGCTTAGGAAAAGTATTAAAAAATAATTGGCAGTCAACTATAACCGGAAAAAAATTATAGAAGCTGGAAATCTGAAAACTAAACAGAAAATACAAGAGCTAGTTTTTGAAAACGAATCACCTTGGATGACTTTTTGTTGAATATCTAAAGTGTCACAGCACCATTATTTTGGATGACTCATTTCTCACTTATACATCTTTTACCATTAACATTATTAATAACTGTCAATTAAAAATAATAGACTTGGGAGGAAAAGATGGTCAATAAATATTATATTGTGGCGGTCCCTGGGGGTTAGGCCACTCCTTTGGTCATCCCCCTCGGCTCTTGAGGGATAGGGACGATTGTCTGCCCATGGGGTTTCCCGGGTCCTGCTCACGGGCGTTCTGGTTTTTGCGATGATTCATTAAACGACTTCTGAACCTGCCTGGCGTCTGGCCTTTTCCTGACCTCATCCAGGCCACTACAACTGACTTCCCCCACAATATGAGTGCGTGTGTGTGTGATTTTTTTTCTTGTAACAGAGAAGACAGCACTATACCGTCATTAAATAATTTAGATGGTACCCAAGGAGGACTTGGCCTCCTCCTCCACTGAGTTGGTGTATGGGTCCCTGTTGACGGCCCGGGGAGTTCATCCCGCCGGCACGGGGCCAGGTGGAGCAGCCTTCGGACGCTCTGCAACATCTTCTGCAGACGGTGGGCAAGCTGGCGCTGGTGCCCACGTCTCGTCATGGGTCCTTCCTTCCTTCCGCACGTTCCCTCTGCTCTGGAGGACTGCCAGTTCATCTTCCTGCATAGGGATGCTCATCGGGCACCCCTCCGGCGGCCGTACGAGGGTCCCTTCCGGGTCTTGGAACATGGCTCGTCCACTTTCGTCCTGGACATGGGGAGTCGGCATGAGCCTGTTTCGGTTGCGCAGCTGAAGCCGGCGCATATTGACATTGATCGGCCGGTGCTGGTAGCAAGCGAGGGCGCCCTCCGTCTAGGGTACCTCCTCCAGTGGCTACTCCGTCCCATGCACCTGTTGGTCGGTTGCCCGTTCCTGTGCCGGGCATGGTGCGCCCTCCTGTCCGTTTCATGCCTCTGGTTCTTGTGGGGGGGGTTCTTGTGGGGGGGGTTCTGTGGCGGTCCCTGGGGTTAGGCCACTCCTTGGGTCATCCCCCTCGGCTCTTGAGGGAATGGGACGATTGTCTGCCCACGAGGTTTCCCGGGTCCTGCTCACGGGCGTTCTGGTTTTTGCGATGATTCATTAAACGACTTCTGAACCTGCCTGGTGTCTGGCCTTTTCCTGACCTCATCCAGGCCACTACAATATAATAATTCAAGGGAAACAAATGGCTAAATGTGGGTATTCAAAATATAGACTATCGGTGACAAGTTAATATAATATATCCCAATATTAGAACTATTTTTGCACATTTAATTTAAAATATAACAGTCCAAAATTAACAACTTGGAGGCTTTCGTCAATATATTCAATGAGGTCAATTTACCTGGACCCATAGCCTTTCCCATGGCCATCTTTTAAGGTTATATGGCGGCATGATGGCGTTGCAGTAGAGATGCTGCCTCACAGCGAAAGATACCTGCGTTCGATACCGACCATGGCTGCTGTCTGTACAGAGTTGGAACGTTCTCCTTATAACCGCGTGGGTTTCCCCCGGGAGCTCCAGCTTCCTCCCCACTCTCCAAAGACATACAGGTTTGTAGGTTAATTTGGCTTCTGTAAAAATTGTATGTTGTCCCAAGTGCGTAGGAAAGTGCTGGTGTACAGGAATTGCTGGTCTGAATGGACTGTTTCCGTGCTGTATCTCTAAACTAAACTAATAAATGCAGTGAAAGTCAGGCTGAAGTACGATTAGTCTGCATCTAGTTATGTTACACCTAATGGGAAGTCGCAGAGAAGATGCGAGGCACCAAATACTGAACATTTTCATTAGTGCCAACATCTGTTACCTTGTCATCAATGGAAACACAGTCACTAATTATACTTTAGGAAGTAATGTTTATTCTATACTTTAGCAAAAATGCGCAGTGAGCTTTGAAAGGATAAGTGAAAAGAAGTTTTGCCACACGTCGTTAAAATTCACAACTACTTCTGTACTTAGAATTTATTTCTGACACCATTCTCCATTTACAGGAAAAAATGTGAAAAGAATGTGGATTTGACGGCGAACTGAAAACAATAAATGTACGTCGGGTTAAAAACAAAAAGGTGTGCAGAGGACAGTGAGAAAAGTTGGCTACCATGATCAGTATTCTCCGAGGCAAAATAATCTCATGCCCTTGAGAATATTTACCTGGACGATAGAATGGCAGAACAGGAATAGAAATTCTACAAACGTTAGAACTGTCCCGTGATGCATCAAAGCAGACAGCATTTAAGGCTGAACTAGCCCTTGCAAGCATCAGCTGCACTTCACTGTGCTGAATCAACAAACTTCTCAGGTAAAGATCACATGGAGCTATTTTCAGTTGTGACGGCATTGGCAATGCCCCAAGCCCCAAGCTCCACATACTCCAACTGTAAACATAAGATCTTTGCCATCAGTCACATCATCGATTTAAAGGTTCACTAATTTAATCATAGTTCCATAGGAACTTGGACATGGGATCAATCATAAATAAAACAGCAATACGGATTACAAAACATTGATTTTACACATGGAATGCGAAAAGTTGCTGCATATATATTCTTTGAAACACTTAAAGATGCACCAATTTCTTATAACCGGGAGATTGAGGAAACAATTTGATCATATTAGCAAATGAAACAAAAAGTAGATGGCAGTGTCCCACCTACATGTCTTCAATTTCATTTACTCCACCCATCTGCAGATCAAAGCCCCCTCATTTGCATCCACCGATCATTTGCCGGGCTTGTCCCACCCCGCCTGCCATTTCCAGCTTTCTCCTTCCTGCTCCCATCAGTTTAAAGGGGCCAGACCTGAAACATTGCCTGTTCATTCCCGCCACAGATGCTGCCTGCGTTCCTCCAGCTCTTTGTGTTTTGATCAAGATTCCTGGATCTGCAGTTTCTCAGGTCCATATACCTTTTCTTTTGCAAAGGCGACTATGGCTCAGCAAAGTCTTAAGCATGGATTGCATATGGAACAATTTACACAGGCTGGTTAGAATCTTCGTTCATGCTCAATGAAGGCAAATCATTCCTCTTGCTTTCCTTTCAAAAATGTTATGACCCGTCTCAATAAATTGACAGACACACAGAAAATGAACACCACACGCACATATTGAAATTCCAACAATATTGTTGTTCAGAAGTTATAGGAGCAGAATTGGTCCATTCAGCCAATCAAGTCTATTCCACCATTCAATCATGGCTAATCTATCTTTTCCTCTCAACATCATTCTTCTGCCTTCTCCCCATAGCCCCTGTACTAATCAAGAATCTATAATTCTCCATCTTAAAAATATCCATTGGCCTCCACAGCCTTCTGTGGTCATGAATTCCACCTATTTACCACCCTCTGACTACAGAGATTCCTCCTCACCTCCTTTCTAATGGTACATCCTTTTATTCTGAGGTTACTGCCTCTGGTCCTAGACTCCCACTAGTGGAAACATCCTCTCCACATCCACTCTATCCAGGCCTTTAACTATTTGGTAAGTTTCAATGAGGTCTCCCCTCATCCTTCTAAACTGTTGTTTAAATTTTCATTAAATTGTCAGTTTATTGTTGGATATAATTTTCCACTGATATAATTTTCTTGTCCAAACTTCTCACATTAAAATGAGGATTTATATCTACTGAAATAAGGGTTTCAACAAAAATGATAATCCCCCCAGGGTAGATCTACGGCTCAAGAAAATACAACATTGTGTAATTTCAAATAACTTTATGTTCATCATTTCACAAGATTATCAATTATTGAGCACCGTTCTTCTCTCAGTCCCATTTAAGAGCACGTGACAGTTCCTTTACCTTAGAGAGGAAATCATCGTGCACCACGGTGTTTGTTGTCAAAAGGACCAGGACTGTTTGAAGAAGCTTGAGTTCCTCCAGGCCATTTTCCATCAACTGCCACAGCATGTTAATGATATTCCCAGCTGCAGCCTATTGAACATACACCAACCAGATAGTGAGCAGTATATTCAGTTTTATGGCAAAGCACTTCTAGCAACTAAAATGGATATAGAATATTAAGGAATTTAAAAGTTTCATAGCATCTTCTCATTTGCAATTTTTATTTTTACCATATTTTGTTGCAACTCAATACAGTTTCAAGAGATTATGTTAACATTGAGAGAATGTTGTCTGCAAAAGAAAGTTAAAACTGGAATAAAAACAAATACTGGAAATGTTTAACAGATCAAGTTACACCAGGAGGCTCTGTAATACTGCAATTCAGGAGAGAGTGCAGACTATAACATCAGGTCTCATGTGAAAGGCTTCACAGTCAGGGGATTTTTGCCTGTGCCAAAAGTGACGTGACAGGTCGTTAAAATAATAAATAGTTCAAAAAGGTGTACACAGATGCTGTTTGCAATTTGTGGAGGCTGGGGCAGATTCATTAAAAAAGCCACGAGGCATGTGAAGGAGAAAGCAATGGAAAATAGTTGTGATAGACTGAGATGGTAGACAAAAATGCTGGAGAAACTCAGCGGGTGTGGCAGCACCTATGGAGTGAAGGAACAGGTGGGGTTTCGGGTCGAGACCCTTCTTCAGAGTGATAGACAGATTCTACAACGTGAGAGAAAGCTAGCAAGGAGCATAAGTACGAGCGGACCAGATGCATTAACCATTTCATGCAATTTCTCAGTGAGGATTAAAGACTCCTGAAGACAACTATGCATTTCTACTTTGTTTCATAATCAATTGATCGCAAGAAAATTCTGCCTTTAATAATTACACTTGTTTTGCACAACAGGGTGACGCAAAATCTCGTCATTAAATGCTTCTAGCAATTAAATGCAGCCAAACAAATTACTTTTTTGCAAGTATCTAATGATTTTTACAGTTGATTTTCAACATACCTCTGAAACTACCTCATGAGACATTAGCCTCTGAATTGACGACAGGCACAACTGAGCAATCTTGGGTTCCTTGGTTCCACATCCCATGAGCAATGGCTGGACAACCTCGGAGCTACTTTCCTTAAGTGCTGGTAACGGAATTGTTCACAAAGAACGTTACTTAATGTAATAAGCAATTTATTCAGATTTCTTGTTAGCATTCATTTAGAGCTAGACCAACAACACAGATCCTAATACATTAATCAGAAGCCAAAATTAAAGATGTCCAATAGAAACATGTAGTAAGCAGGCCATTTTTATAGAGTTTTGTTAGAAATTCCACCAGAAATCCATACTATACTGAAGGGCATGTAAAACAAAAGTGTATGCTCCAACCTTTCAGCACGATTTCCAGCATTTCAGAGTGGAGGTATGCATACAACAATGCTTCAACGCCGTGAGACTATTTGGGGCTTAATTTTGTGGTGATTCCATTCAGGTAAGTTCTTTCAGAGTTTAGTTGTGTTTGGAAAATTTGGCTACCTTCAATTATTAAAATAAAACTTCAGTCAAGACATGCATCAATGTTTAGCCTCTAAAGTGCAAGTAACCTGAAAGGTGTTGATGACAACACATGTATATTCGAACCCTTGCTTGTTAAGTCATCAGCAACACTCCACCGACCAATGCATTTCAGAAGTAACTGAAGTGGTCGGGATCTGCATATGCATTTTGAAACCTATGACTGACATTCTCAAAGCAAAGCAAATGAAATTATAAATTCTGCATGGGTGCCATATTTTTGCTGGCGTGGGTGTTTGATCAGCTGAAAACAACATTTTTCCAAGGAGACGATCTTCACGGGTGGTATTCTTTCATGTTTTAATGGTCAAAACATGTTTAAAATACAGTGCAGATTTGGCAAAAGGGGCACGACTATCCACATTTCATATCTGCATATTTCAAAGAGCAGAGTGTTATTAATGCAGACTTTGTGGATTTTATTAAGAGTTTTGACACAATACAACATAGCAGGCTGCTCAAAGGAGTAAAAACAAATATTAAATTGGATTCAAAATTGGCAGGAAGTACAAAGGAATGGTTTTACAACTAGAACCTTTTGCCAGTAGGATCCCACAGAACTCCATACATGGTAGACTCTAGTTTAAGTGCAGCATGTAATTCTGGTGGACATGAAATGCTGGAGTAACTCAACGGGACAGGCAGCATCGCTGGAGAAAAGGAATGGGTGGCGTTTCGGGTCGAGACCCTGCTTCAGACTGAGAGCCAGGGTAATGGTAAAAGAGAGATATAGACCGCGATATAGAACAAAGAAATGAAAGATATGCAAAAAAGTAACGATGATCAAGGAAATGGTCCATTGTTAGGTGTGGGTTAGGTGAAAACGAGTTATGCAATGGAACTCAACAGGACGCCAGTGAAACTAGTACAATGACTAGGGTGGGGAGGGACGGAGAGAGAGGTGATGCAAGGGTTACTTATAGTGAGAGAAATCATAATTCATATCACTGGGCTGTAGGCTGCCCAAGCAAAATACGAGGTGCTGTTCCTCCAATTTGCATTTGGAGGAACAATTTGCGCAAATTGGAGAAACAGCAAGGATGGGAAAGTGTGATTGTGATTGTGTACTTGGAAGGAGGGTGAAAGTCAGGTTGCATTTGTTGACAGAAGAGCCTGTGCCCTCCAGTACAACCCATATGGTTCTTGACGGAAATGATCTCTATTTCCTAAAACAGTGGTTCAATATTAAATCTATGTTGAATTATTTTATGGGAGTCTATCAAATGTTCTAAAACCTATGGTGCACTTGATGATATTCACTTTTAATCCAGTTGGCCTTATTGAGAAATTATAATGAAATTTAAGGCTGAAGCTAATACCTCTATGTTCAAAGCTCTGCACATTACCTGTTACAAAATGACATCCAATGTTGAGTAATCATTTTATTAAACTAAATATGCTTTACAAAGTTCACACCTACCTGCCAAAATATCTGTATTTCGAGCTGCTATGGTTTTAACCTTCACGATTCCCGATTCAGCAGCCTGGTAAAAACAGATAGAACAGAAACATAAAAATAGGTAGCTAATAATATAACCATTTCAGACATTCCATCTATTGTGTGTTGCATTATTCCTGTCAGTAGTTTTGATAGGATGCTAACCATCAGGAACGGACATTTAAGGCCTCCAAAATCACAAGGGCTGAGAAGGGTAATGCTCGAGGGATGAGGAAAGCTGTATTTGGCTCATCCCAAGGTTTACCCCACATATCCCAATATTTGTTATAGCTTCACTATTATACTTTTTTTTTTTGGTGAAAAGAGATCAATAAAATAATTTGATGACCATTTCATAGGTCTATCAAAATTTGTAACTGTTTGCAAAGATTCTGGTGCCTGCCTCTCAACAGTAATACTGTTAAGTCAAGTCAAGATAAGTCAAGAGAGTTTATTGTCATGTGTCCCAGATAGGACAATGAAATTCTTGCTTGCTGCAGCACAACAGAATATTGTAGGCATAAATACAGATCAGTGTGTCCATATACCACAGAATATATATATACACACATAAATAAACAGATAGAGTGCAATAGGTTGTTATAGTTCAGAGTTTGTTTGAAGTTGTGTTTACTAGTCTGATGGCTGTGGGGAAGTAGCTGTTCCTGAACCTGGATGTTGCAGATTTTAGGCTCCTGTACCTTCTACCTGATGGCAGCGGAGAGATGAGTGTGTGGCGAGAATGGTGTGGGTCTTTGATGATATTGGCAGCCTTTTTGAGGCAGCGACTGCAATAGATCTCCTAGATGGTAGGGAGGTCAGAGCCGATGATGGACTGGGCAGTGTTTACAACTTTTTGCAGCCTTTTCCGCTCCTGGACGCTCAGGTTGCCGTACCAAGCCACGATGCAACCGGTCAGCATGCTCTCTACTGTGGAAGTTTGAGAGAGTCCTCCTTGACATACCAACTCTCCGTAATCTTCTCAGGAAGTAGAGGTGCTGATGTGCTTTTTTTTTTAATGTGTTCCGGGACCAGGAGAGATCTTTGGAAATATGCACGCCCAGGAATCGACCCGTTGATATAAATAGGACTGTGGGTCCTCATCCTACCCCTTCCGAAGTCCACAATCAGTTCCTTGGTTTTGCTGGTGTTGAGAGCCAGGTTATTGTGCTGGCACCATTTGGTCAATCAGTCGATCTCACTTCTATACTCTGACTCGTCCCCATCAGTGATACATCCCACAAGTGGTGTCGTCGTCGAACTTAATGATGGAGTTCGCGCTATGTCCAGCCAAGCAGTCATGAATATAGAGTACAGCAGTGGCTGAGCACGCAGCCTTGAGGTGCTCCCGTGCCGATTGTTATCGAGGATGACACATTTCCACCAATACGGACAGACTGTGGTCTGTGAATGAGGAAGTCGAGAATCCAATTGCAGAGGGATGCGCAGAGACCTAGATCTGAGAGCTTAGTAACTATCTTGGAGGGGATGATGGTATTAAATGCAGAGCTGTAGTCAATGAATAACAGCCTGACATATGAGTTTTTGTTGCCCAAGTGGTCCAGAGCAGAGTGGAGAGCCAATGAGATCGCATCTGTTGTGGCGGTAAGCGAACTGCAGTGGGTCCAGGTTTTTGTCGAGGTATGAGTTGATTTGCGCCATGATCAGCCTCTCAAAGCACTTCATCACCACAGAAGTTAGTGCCACTGGTCGATTGTCATTGAGGCACATCACCTTGCTCTTCTTGGGCACCGGTATTATTGATGCCCTTTTAAAGTAGATGGGAATCTCAGACCTCAGAAGTGAGAGGTTGAAAATATCCGTAAAAACTCCAGCCAGTTGGTCTGCACAGGTTTTTAAAACACGCCCGGGTATACCATCAGGTCCAGGCACTTTCCGAGGGTTCACCCCTCTGGAGGATCTTCTGATGTCAGCCTGTGACTGTGACCGAAATACCATCACGGCGAATGAGGTTTCGGGAAGGCACATCGGTGTTATCCCTATCAAAGCGTGCGTAAAACGCATTGAGCTCGTCAGGGAGTGATGCTTTGCTGACATTTGAGCTGCCTCCTGATTTCGCCTTATAGGAGGTTCTTGGTTCTTGGTTTCTTGGTCTCCAAAATATTCCAAATGGAATTTAAACTGGAGGTGGTGGAGGGAGGACTTAAGCCAGAAAGGGTTTTTGGGAAGAAAGAGCTACCTTAAATTTAGTTGCATCTGGTTGGGTAACTATGGTAGGGTGAAGATTATTCCATGCTTTAATTGTGCGGGGGAAGAATGAATTGCATTCAAGCCCCGCCACAGTTGCCGAACATCCGTCTCATCCTCCAGCTTGGAGCAGAAGTCCCTTTTGGCCTTTTTGATGGCCTTACCAAGGTCGTATGTGGATTTCTTGTAGACCTCTGTATCTCCAGACCTGAATGCCTCGGATCTGGTCTTCAGAAGAATGCAGATCTCATGGTTCATCCAAGGCTTCTGGTTAGGAAAAACTCTGAAGATTTCTGTTGCGATGCAGTCCCCCACACATTTCTTTATGAAGTCTGTAGCGACTGTGGCGTATTCATTCAGGTCCGTTGCCCTGAAAATTGCTCAGTCTACAGACCCCCCCCCCGACCAGCCTGTACAGTCCTCACCTCTGGGTCTAGAGCCTTTTGGCAGACGATTCCCTAACTAATGCAAGTGTATATCCATGTTATAATAGATAGATCGCTGCAACAATAATCCTAGCTCAGACTTTTATCCAGTGGGATTTAAGACTCCAGATTCCAAGCTGGGTATGTTGGGTTGGGAATCCACTGGTCATTGTCACCAGATATTGAAGGTTGAATCTCATGGCCTATCATAACAATAAATAATTTTATCCAACTCTGCTTTATATGTTGCAGCCCATTATCAATCTGCACCACACTGCCTCCAATCATTAATTTATGCATTAGCCTCTGAAATGGTACCTTGACAAATGCCTTTTGGATCCAAATACACTGCTAAATCTAAACACACAGATTCCCCTTCATTAATGCAACCTCAAAGAATGAGCAAAGAAAAACATATTGACTGAGCTGAATTAGATTTAGCTTTCTTGATGCTGGAATCTTGAGCAAAACACAAAGAGCTGGAGAAACTCAGCAGGTCAGGCAACATCTGTGGAGGAAATGGACAAGTGACATCGACTCAAAATGTCTTCTGTCCATTCTCTCTACAGATGTTGCCTGACCCACTGAGTTCTTCCCGAACTGTGTTTTGTGCAGCTTACCTAAATAATTGGTTATTTCCTCATATTATTGATTCTTGCCATCAATAGATGCAAACTAATTGATGTAGTTTCGCCTTCAGTCTTTCTCCCTTGTTGACCAAGGGAGTCACAATGGTCATTATTCAATCTTCTGGAACCGAGCAAACTTTGAAATATTTCGGCATGCCCACATACTCTGCATTATAGCACAAACTAAACATTCCATGCTTTCGAATCTCAAGAAGAGTCCAGACCCGAAACGGTGCCTATCTTTTTCCTCCAGAGATGAGTTATTCTAGCACTGTATCTAGTCCATGCTCTTTACTACTTTCATTGTCACTAGGTTGTGCAGAACACTTTCTCTGTACCAGATGCTATGTTGCAGTGTTAATAATTAGTAAATATGGCAAGTTTGTAGAAAGGTTTCTTTTATATCACTATCATCAACTAGATTTAACTGGATTAACTACTGAAAAATTTATCTCCGAATGCAAAGATGATGATCATTACCTTTATTTCAGCAGCTTTTACTTTCTGAAAGCAATAATAAACTTTGAACATCAAAGCCTCAAATAAACCAAGAAGCTAAATTTCTACGCAGTGATAAACAACTTCCTGTGTGCTTCCGAGACAGACGACTTAAAACACAGGCTTCTCAAAGCACTGGAAAATACCAATAACATTCTGCAGAGTCTTCCAAATCCACTATCACGATAAGCCATTCAATTGGTCTGTGGTCAACAGGGAAATTGTGGGCTGAAGGGTCTGTTCCTGTGGTGTACTGCTCTATGGTGTATCGATGGTGTTCAATGTCTCTCCCTGCTATCACCCACAGCTCTAATTACATTAAAAAATCTTTTCTGATGGGCAATTTATACCCGTCTTATGCCTGATACCAGACTCCCACAACAAAAGCATTCTACTCCAAACTCCTTTAGCTCCCCGAGAGCCAAACGAAAACCTTAAGTTATTCTCAAAGCTCATGAAAAAATAAGCAACATCCTCACCAACTCATGGCAACTCACAGCCCACGACTTGGCAAATTGGATAAAGACTATTTCAGGTGACACAAAGAATTTCACATCTGCATTGATAGCATGTGGAAGCCCATATAAAAGTTTTGTTGATCTTATTTATTGTCACGTGTACCGAGGTACAGTCAAGCCATCCACAGCGTACAGATGCAGAATAAAGCGAATGACACTTAGTGCAATCATCCAGTAAAAGATGATTAAATATAGTCCGAAGGTCTCCAATGATGTAGATGGTAGGTCAGAACCACTCTCTAGTTGGTGATAGGATGATGGTACAGTTGCCTGATAACAGCTGTAACGAAACTGTTCCTGAATCTGGAGGTGTGTTTTCACACTTCTGTATCTCTTGCCTAATGGGAGGGGGGTGAAGACCAGAAGAACCTCACCAGCCTGCATCCACTTGCACTATCAGGCATCACCTGCTCCATCTACTGCTGGGTCTGCTGATATCACATTATTCCCATTTCAGAATTCACTAAGTGAGCAAGTTATCCTTGACCTTGACAGACCACCTAAGATGAAAACTTTAGATGTATAGTTTTCTAGCCATTCGCACGGCATTTACTAAAGCAGCTAATCTAAGATGAATGACAACTAGATTTACTCAATTTTGTTTATTTTGCTTATTTTAATTATTTGGCAATGACTGGGCATTCTATGTAGGTTCACTTGTTTCATTATTCCTGAATGGGATGTTACAAAACAGACATTGCTCTCACAAGACGGGCTCTTGGTAAACATTAAAAGGAGTTAGAGATAATTAAAGATTTCAGGTTTCTTTAACTTGTTGCCGCTTTAATTCAATCTTTTTTTAAAAAGTTTTAAAAGTGTACAATTTCTAGGGCACGCAAAAAGTTACTGTCTAATATTTGACAAAATTATTTCCTAATTTGTCGATTCATGTTAAATCAGATTGCACTAACGTTACCTGTGACACACAGTAAAACCGCTCGTGGGCAATAGGTCAGATGATTGCTTTGCGTATTAATTATTAGCCAACTTGGCTTTCCATTGGCCCTAAACACTGGAGTAACCATGCATTGGGTATGAAGGTCCGAGGAGAAGGAACACATGGGCCTTTTACTTATGCGTCATACCCAGCTCGGTCAAGCAGCTATACATTTTCTAACTGTTAAACAGTTGGAGGGTTCCCTGCCAGAGAAAATGAACGTTGTTTGCACAAAATGTAACTAGAAGTTTTGTTTCTCAAAGGCCGGGGATTGATTTTAGGATGAAACCAAGCAATATACATTTGTTTCCTTTATTTATTCATTTTTGTGTACACTATTTAAATTCTAGATGATTTGATAACCTGCCCATTCCAGGAGTGAATACTGTTTGTTCTTTCCTTTAAAAATGTTTTTCTGATATTGATTAAAAATTAAAATACAAAGCAAAACTTCAAAACAAAGACATGTTAGAAAATAATATGAAGATATACTTGTAAACTTAAGACCCCAGACCACTTTGTTAAAGAAACTGTTGGTCATGTAAATTTTAAGCTTGTTTTTCCACCCCATGCAACACTGTACATATTTCATTATGTGAACACCTTAAACGGAAATGTTTCAAGTTACAATTGTCAATATCTTTTCAAGGGCAAGTTAGGACAGACAATAAATACTAGCCTTTCCAGTGATGCCCACATCATGAGAAACAAATACATTTGTCACATTAAATTTCAAAGGCATGAAAAATTAAACTACAATATAGTTGGTAACTTTGGAAATATTTTGCAGTGATCGAAGTTTGAGAATACAAGGCAAAGAGTTATGGAAGGGGATTTCAACTAAGGTGATCACAGAACCAGAACCGAATAGCAGCTCCCTGTATATTATCACTCAAGTTCTGATTCAACGTAAAAAAAGTTTAGCATGAACAAAAAAATACCTTGGATATTGTATCCCTCCACCTTGGACATTATACCCCTCTTGCCTAGATATTATATCACTCTACCATTAGAATCCAAATTTTAATTCTAGTTTAGTTCTAAAGTGAATTAAAATATACAACAGAGCCTGGATTACACAACTGAAGACCTTCAGGAAGGGAAACAGTTGTGTAGAAAACAATTCAAATTTTGCTACCATGTCTCACAGAACTAAATATTTATTGTATACTGTTTAAAGTAGGTGACAGCAATCACCTCTTGGTACTTATTTGGTAGCCCTGATATGCAGAGGGCAGCGCAGCACGAACATATCACCCCATAAAAGGTTTCAATAAATAACTTGATCTTGAACAATTTTTAAAAACTCTTCTGCTTCTCCCTAGAGACATTTCATGGCTGTACTCAGGCTGAAGTAAGTAACCAATGACTCCGTAGAGGATAGTTCTAAACCACGTTGCCCGCTCACACTGAAGTTAATATCAATCCAGGTTTGTAATAGCAACCAGTGGATTCAAATACAGTACAGGCACTGGAGCCATCTAGTTTTGCCTTGTAAATTGTAAAGTCTGCCTTGTAAATGAAGCAATAAAACGTTTATAAAACTATTTGAAATAATTAATTATGACAATAACAATTCTTCGAGAGCAGAATGTAGGAAGATAGTATCCAAATCATTGCACACTAAAATATGCAATCAATTATAACCAAGAAAATGCACACTTTCATGCAGTTAGATGATACAAAGTCTAATTTAACTCTTAAGGAAGTGATTTGCTATTTTATCCATGGTCTAAAAAATTAATGATCAGATTTTTAAATACTATTTGTCATATTTATATATAGGCAACATGACCCAAGTACAGATTTGCAAAATAATGAATCCAAACTACAGCAATACCTTGTTCTTTCAATAGGAATCCTTACAATGGTGAAGTAATATCAATGAAAAGATGGCAGGAATGTTAAAGTAAGTTATTACTCCACGTGACAAGCCGTTTCAGTGTGTTTGGGATACAGGTACAGAGCCTGTTGGAACATTTCCTTATTCTTACAACTGAAACACCACAGAAATTATAGAGTGATGACAGATCAGTATTCAGTACGCTATTCATCCCATTACGCAAACCTGACCTTGGTCCTTCCGGTGCCGTTTCCTCCCACATCCAAATTGTTCCTGGTATTTATGGGGTCAATTGAAGAGAATGTGGGAACTATGAAAATCAGATTCATGCAGGATTGGTATAAAATGGATGATTGATGTGGACGCAGAGGGCCAAGGGGCCTATTTCAGTGCTGCATCACTCTAGGACTTCTTTGATAGCTCTTCAAAAATAATGAATCAAAAACATTGAGCTTTCTTCCATTTTGTATATTATCAGCAATATGTTTTTATTGTATAAAACTTCAAAATGGCTAGTTTACCAAAATGGGGGAACAATATGAAATAAAATTTCTGTGGTGTTTTAAGACAATGTTGTTCCTTGTATAAAGGCAAATGTTTTTTTTTTATAGTAAGTCATGGAAACATTTTGTCAGTGAAATATTGAAAGCCACATTAGGACAGATTAGCTATGTGGAAAAGTAAATAGACCTCAAATAATATTTTCCTTGAAAAATACTATTTTGTACTTTTTGATGTGAGTGTCAGTTGGCGAAGAACATGATCACTTTTTGTGTAATACGAGCATTGATTACAAAGTCGTATTTTATTGCTGTCCCTAATTTTAGATATGATGTTCTAATGGTGCTGATTAAAAATGGACAGTACTTGGGCGTTCCAACCAATTGTATACCTCAGTTGGAATTCATACATTTTTCTCCAGGTCATGACTTCTTCAGAAAAGTTTAACTAACAGCAGCTTTAGCGAACCACAGGTGTGGTGATGGGACACATGTTTACACATAAATTCTATTTTTAGTAGAAAACATCTTCAAGATAAATGAACGTGATGAATATGCTTACTTAAACATCTTACTTTAACACTATTCAGTAGCCGAGGAAGAATTCCACTTTGAAAACGCCCTTTCAATCTGCTGTTCGATCTATTTTACCCACAAACTTTGCAACACACTGTATCTGAATTCAGATTGTTGTTCAGCTGTCTGATCTAGATTCACTTTCTAATCAACAGATGCAGAAGTTCAGCTAAGCAGTAGAAATTATAGATATATACCCCACTGATGAATTTTCTCTTCCTTGTCCTGACAGGACCAAACTAATGATAGGGTGGCAACTAAAACAAGGTTATTGGACAACAACTGGGAAGATTCCTCACTTCCAGTGCAAGGTCTATCCTGTTGTATTCCACAAGTGAGCCAGTCCATCAGGGGCATGGTCAACGAGGTTGTGCATCATCTAGATCAGGCAGCTGAATGCCAACTTCCCCACAAAGAGCCGAATGAGCTCCAAACGTGAATCAGTAGAAGTAGCAACATCAGTAATTTAAAATCCCCCCCCCCCCCCCACCCCCACCTTTAACCTCTTCCCACTAAAGGTGATGGACAGTGTTGACTACTGACAAGTGCCACTTGGAAATTTCCCATGGAAAATACCAGGTAGACTATCCCTAAAACAAAACTACATAAGGGGAGCACCATGGTGCAACAGTAGAGTTGTTGCCTTACAGCACCAGAGACCCAGGTTCGATTCTGACCTCTGATAAGGTGAAAGGTACGGCTTCTCCTTAAAAGAAAAACAAAGAAAATGCCACCTTTATATTGTTGATTTTGTCTTTACTTTGTAAAAGTGTAGAGGAAATATCCCTTGTGCCTTGGCCAATATTTTCCCCTCTGTCAATTTCACTAAAACAGATTATCAAGGGATTAGCCTGCTGCTGTTTGCGAGATTATTGTGCAAAGATTGGCTACCATTTCTCTCGCATTACAATTACATTTGAAAGGTAGCTCAATGGTTCTCAAATGCTCCAAAAATGACATGACACCATGGAAGCCATAGACGTCCGAGTTTGCATTTTTTCTGCTTGGTATGCAAATTTAAGAACAGATAATTTTCATTTACATTTTAAAAGTTTTCCATTGATGTGCAATCCTTTCTACTTAAAATAGCCAAGGCCAATTTATGTAGAGAAGATTAAGGAGAATCCAGAGGGATTTTACATGAAATGCAATGGAGTAACCAGGGAGAAAATTGAGTGGCTCAAAGATCAAAGTGGACATCTAAAAGCCCTGTCCCACGGTACAAGTTCATTCCAAGAGCTCTCCCGAGTTAAAAAAAAATTAAACTTGTGGTAAGCACGGAGAATGCACGTAGCGGGTACGTCGGAGCTCGGGGACGTTTCTTAGCGGCTCGTAACGCTAACGGCAGGTACTCGGGAAGACTCGCTAATGGCAGGTAAGCACGGGAAGACTCGTGAAGATTTTTCAACATGTTGAAAAATGGCAACGAGAGCCCCGAGTACCGACGAGTGGCCATTACCGTAAATCTCCGAGTTCGAATCAGGGCAAACTCGGGAGAGCTCTTGGAATTAACTCGTACCGTGGGACAGGGCTTTTAGTGTGGAGCCACAAGAGATGTGAGAGTTCCTTGATGAATATCTCACCTGTTTTTACTGTATAGAAAGACATGAAGACTAGGAAAGTTAATGGGAATGTCTTGGAATGCATTATAGTTGAGGAATTGCAGGGCATTTTAAGATTTTAAAGGTAGATAAATCTCTGGGACCTGACCAAGTGCCAGAGGACTGAATAATGGCTAACATTGTGCCTTTATTTAAGAAGCACGGCAAAGAAAAACTGGCAACTTGAGACCAATGAGCCTAACATCGTTGAAGTTACCGGAGCAAATTCTGAGAGATAGGATATACATATACTTGGAAAGAAGGGTTAATTAGGGGGTAAATCAGCAAGGCTTTGTGCATGAGCGACCATGTCTCAAAAATTTGATTGAATTTGAGAAAGTGACTGAAAAGGTCAATTAGGCGGGGGCGGTGGACGTGGCCTTTATGGACCGCAGCAAGGTTTTTGATAATGTTCAACCTGACAGGTTGTGCTGGAAGGTTAGATTGCATAGGTACAGGACAAACTAAATAATACGCTGCATAATTAGCTTGATGGTAGGAAGCATGGAAGGATGTTGGAAGATTGTTTAAGAGTGAAAGCCTGTGACAAGTGGTGTGCCTCAGGGGTTGATCCTGGGCCTGTTAGCAATGATTTGGATGAGAATGTACAAGCCAGTAAGTTTACAGATGACATTAAAATAGGTGGTATGGTAGTAAAATTGGTTATTGAGAATGCCAGCAGGATTTTGAACAGATTGGGTCGAGGAATGGCAAACGGAGTTTTACTCAGATCAATGAGAAATGTTGCATTTTGGGACATCAAATCAAGGTATGACTTTCATATGAACGGTAACACCTTGGGGAGTGTTGTAGAGCAATGAGACATAAGAGTACAGATACATAATTCCCTGAAAGTGAGGTAGACACAGTGCAGAACATATCTGGCATGCTGGCCTTCATCAGTCAGGTCATTGAATACGGGAATTGGGGACATTATGTTGCAGATAGTATAAGATGCTGAAAAAGCTGCAGTTGGAGTATTGTGTACTGTTTTGGTTACCCCTGTTTTAGGAAAGTTGTCATTAAGATGGAATGAATGCAAAATACATTTATGAGAATGTTGCCAGGACTCAAGAGCCTGAGTTATAGGAGCAGGTTGGGACTTGTTCTCTGGTGGATAGGGAACTGCAGTGCCTTGCAGAGATGTATAAAATCACAAATGACTTAGGTAAGGTGAATGCACACAATCTTTTTCTCAGGTTTGGGGAATCACGAATGAGAGGGGAAAGATTTAATAGGAACCTGAGGGGCACCAAATACGGAACAAGCTGCCAGAGGAAGTGGTTTAGAGAAGTTCAATGACAACATTTAAAATACATTTAGACAGATTTGTGGATACAAAAGACTTAGAGGGATATTGGTCAAACAGGGAAAATAGGACTAATTTGGGTGGGATCAATGAAGGGGTTTGGCTTGTATACTCCATGCACATACTAAAAACTCATTGCACACAACTGGCTATAAACAGAAGTGCATGTGCTTGACTAAAATTCATGCAACAAATGCAAGGTTGTGATTATCACAGAGCAAACTTTCTGGCTTCCAAATGACAAGTCTTTCTGCTGCACCATTATAAACTACAAACAATTACCTGGAATATTGTGTCAGTTTTGGTCTCCTAATTTAAGGACATTCTTGCTATTGAGGGAGTGCAGCATGGGCTCACCAGTTTAATTCCCGGGATGGCGGGACTGACATATGATGAAAGAATGGATCGACTGGGAATTTAGAAGGATGAGAAGGGATCCTATAGAAACATATAAAATTCTTAAGAGATTGGACAGGCTAGATGCAGGAAAAATATTTCCGATGTTGGTGGCGTCCAGAACCAGGGGGTCACAGTTTAAGAATAAGGGGTAGGCCATTTAGGATTGAGATGAGGAAAACCTTTTTCACCCAGAGTTGTGAATCTGTGGAATTCTCTGCCACATAAGGCAGTGGAGGCCAATTCACTAGATGTTTTCAAGAGAGAGTTAGATATAGTTCTTAGGGCTAACAGAATCAAGGCATATGGGGAGACAGGAGGAACAGGGTACTGATCAAATAATTTAAGATACCTTGGTACTACATGAACTCTTTCCTCCTTAGTGTATTAAGAAGGCACAGGTTGTATGATTGTTTTGTGATCATTTGGCAGTCTTAACTGGTAGTTAATGACTGTGTTTATTGTACCACAATAATGGTAATTGTTAATATACTATTAGTACTTGAAATGTATTGCAACTGCTATGGAATGAAAAACAAATTCAAGCATTATACCACAATTTATTTCAGTAACAGGATTATTAGACATAGGTGTAATCTTATTCAAACATAAAAGTTAGAAAAATAAAAGTTATAAAAGTTATTCCTTGCTATTTGTTTTACTGGCTTTATGATTCATGGCTTGTTACCAGACTCAATGTTGTCTGTTCTGTTAGTGCCGGTCATCAAGGACAAAGCTGGTAAAGTAGGCAGCCTAAATAATTACAGGCCCATAGCTTTAGCCAGCATATTGTCAAAAGTTTTAGAACAAGTTCTGCTGGATAGAGTATATGAGTTTGTTAACACCACAGATAACCAGTTTGGTTTTAAAGCTAAACATGGCATTGACTTGTGCATATATGCCCTAAAGGAAATTGTAAACAAATATATAGGCAAAAACTCTTCAATTCTTATGAGCTTTATTGATGCTTCCAAAGCCTTTGATCGTGTTAATCACAGAAAGCTGTTTGTTAAAATGAGTCAAAGAAAGGTGCCTAAATACATTGTGAGAATTCTGGCTTACTGGTATGCCCACCAGACTATGCAAATAAAATGGGGCAATAGGGTCTCAGCCCCATTTGGGGGTTAGCCATGGTGTTAGACAAAGGGGAATTTTGTCCCCTGTCCTTTTTTATCTTTATATTGATGATCTATCCAAACAGTTGAAAGCCTGTAATACTGGGGGCATGATTGGTAATATTTTAGTGAACCATATTATGTATGCAGATGATCTTGTGTTCTTTAGTCCATCTAGCAGCTCCTTACTATATATTCTGTGTATGGTGTGGAACATGATATTAAATATAATGCTTGTAAGAGTGCTGTTATGATCTGTAGAACCAAAGAGAATAAATGTCTAACATTTCCTGATTTTAAATTGTCTGACAATAATCTTAGTGTCTGTAATAAGGTAAAATATCTTGGGCATTTTATTACAGAACAAATGACAGATGATGAGGATATTTATAGGCAACGACATATGCTGTATGTACAGGCAAATATTCTCTTGCGTAAGTTTGGTGCATGTACAGATGTGGTGAAGATGTCGCTGTTTAGAGCATATTGCACACCACTCTATACTGCGCACCTGTGGTCGAATTACGGAAAGGCAAGTTTGCAGAGACGAAAGGTGGCCTATAATGATGCCATGAGAACACTGCTAAGGAAACCCAGATGGTGTAGTGCTAGTAACATGTTTGTGGCTGCAGGAGTCAGTACTTTAGAAGCTATCCTAAGAAATCATATGTATAAATTCATTTGCAGGATAAATGACTCTAAAAATGTAATTATCGTGGCCTTGTCAAACATAAGGTTTAGCACTCCACGCTACGAATCCCAGTTGTGGAGACACTGGTATCGCTGTCTCGTTGTAGGACATTGATCATTCTTTTTTATTCTGGATTTTAAATCATGTATTCTTTTTAAAAATATATAATTTATGATGCTTTTATAAGTGATACTAGACTAAGTGGGACCCGTTGGGTCCCATGTTCACACGGGAGGGCTGGTCCCCCAACGCAATATTCAACCTCTCCATCAATTCCAATATTAGTGGCCAGTGGGGAGGTCTTTCTGGAGCGCTAGTATGGCTGTTGTGTGCTGAAGGAACTGGTTTCCAGAGGGCTAGTATGGACATTGCAGGATGAATGGATTCTTGGGCTGGCAGCTCAGTCACTCAAGCCTGGTGTGCTGGCAGCTCACTCACGGCTGGTGGGCTGGCAGTTAACTCACAGCTATTCCTTGAAATTCCATTTCAAGCAGGGTGCAAGGCCACCAAATTTAAGTGCAGTTTCCTACCACTTCAAGCAGGGTGCAAGGCCACCAAAATGAAGTGCAGTTTCCTACCATTTCAAGCAGGGTGCAAGGCCACCAAATCCAAATGCAGTTTCATACCATTTCGTGCAGGGTGCAAGGCCACCAAATTCAAGTGCAGTTTCATACCATTTCAAACAGGGTGCAAAGCCACCAAATTCAAGTGCAGTTTCATACCATTTCAAGCAGGGTGCAAGGCCACCAAATTCAAGTGCAGTTTCATACCATTTCAAGCAGGGTGCAAGGTGACCAAATTCAAGTGCAGTTTCATACCATTTCAAGCAGGGTGCAAGGCCACCAAATTTAAGTGCAGTTTCATACCATTTCAAGCAGGGTGCAAGGCCACCAAATTCAAATGCAGTTTCATACCATTTCATGCAGGGTGCAAGGCCACCAAATTCAAGTACAGTTTCGTACCATTTCAAGCAGGGTGAAACCACCATAAAACAGTCCCTCCCCCTCCCACCAGAAGGGGCGTGCCCTTCATGGCATGATTGACAGGCGAGAGAATCTCAACATTTAAAAAACACTAATAACTCTTTTATTTTTCATCGATGGGAAAAAGCCTCTGCACCTGATGAGCGGAGGGGGACTGAGTAAGATGGCCAAAAATCACAGCCGTAGGTGGTAGTGTTTTATCTAAAATGAATATACAGTGTAAACAGGAAATGGTCAAGTTTAGACTTTTAATTATATAGATACTAAGATTTTATATGTATTTTATGTTGTTTCTATACAGGGCTCTCGCTTAACTTATTTTCCCTGTTGCCAGCCGGGCAACTTTGGCAGCTTTTTAGGTTGCCAAATGACAGTTTAGGTGGTCATTTAAGATGGCTTGCATGACGCGTGCGATAATGTGCTCGGACGAAGTGCGTAGTTACCAGTCGGAATTATGCTCAATGAAGCATTCACATATTATTTCTGCTTCAAATAAACTAAACATATTCACCAATCAAGACATGATATATACCACAATGACATGCAGCAAAATTATAATACAGTATCTCAACTCATTTTACACATTGCAATTAATGTAATTTCTATTATTTCTTTCCACTTCCAAACAAAAATGTGGTTGGATTATTCAGCGTATGATCAATTTGTGTCAATAAATCCTGGACCATGGTAACATATATGCTTAACCATGCACACTACAGATTGATGCAAGCATGTTTTCTGTGAAGGACCGAGAATTATCATGACATGGCCATAGCATGGGTCGTTATTGCTATTGGTACAGAAACACTCTCGCTTCCCACATAATTTATCCACAACAAAATATACAGGTTGCAAGGAATTTTCTAAAGGCATTTTATGATAATAGCTGTTAAAACTGACTATACCCATCTGACAGGTTAAACATTACACTAACTAACAAGAGATGGCCAAAGGACATAACTGCAGCAAATGTTCTTTTGGTAATATATTTAAAGGTGTCAAGACGCCACATTACCGGGCATTCAGATTAGATGTATGTGTTGTGAACAGCAATGAAGATACCCAGTTTGTTAGCACCAAATTAAAAAAAAATTGTTGATAAACGCTTTTTCCATCATTCCCATTTTAGAATTAACGTTATAATTTCAACTGAAATAACTCCTGACCAAATTTGTGATGTATATGACTGACTGTAGAAGTAAAACCTGGATAAATCCAACGTATAGTTGTGAATGTTGCTCATTAAATAACTACAGTACTGATACTCCATATTAAGAGCATTGATTTGCCATTAAAATAAATTCTGTAATAACATGTCAACGGTGGTAGTGACCAGGCACTAAAATCGCTATAAAAATATGGAGGGGACGGGGGGGGACACAATTTCTGTGCGCACACTCACACACAGACGCGAGGCTTCGGAGGCTCAATCCAGCGCTAAATGCAGCTCAACTCTGCCTGTCTCGCCGGGTTAATCTACAGCCCTGCCTGGACTGACGGGACACCAGCACTGCTTCTCCGTGCTGGCCATATTTCCCGTAAGTCCAGGCAGGGCTGTAGGTTAACCTGGCGCGACAGGCAGAGTTGAGCTGGGTTTAGCGCTGCTTCTCTGCGCTGGCTGTGGGCCTGGAGGCACCGCTCCAGTCTGCCTCCCGACGTCTCTGGCCACCCCCGGGCGTCGGGGGGGTCTCCCTCCTCCAATCACCGCGCTGAATTATCATGTCCCGCCCCCATTGCCTGCTGACCGACGTCTCTCTCGTCCAGTCGGCGCCCTCGTTCAGCAGTCCCATCCCCACTTTCTCGCAGAAAACGGAGATTTCACCGGGTTTTAAAATCCGGATTACAAAAAATGGGGGGGGGGGGGGAATTGTCCCCCACCTCTCAGAACAGGGGGGGTACGTGTCCCATCTGGCTCCCCCGGGATTTCCGCCCCTGCCAGTGACAATCGAACACTGAAGTTTTAATGTTTCACGTGCTCACAATTTAATTGATCCATCTTTATGGATTAAAACAAATAATAACATTGGGAATTAAAACATATTTGATTGCATTCCGTTATCAAACATAGTCAATGTTCGCTCTAAAGACATTTCCAGCACAATAGGGTCGGGAGGTGGGGGGGTGTGAATCAGTGCAGGATGGATCGATCGCAGTGGGGAGGGGGGGGGGGTGGGTTGAGAAGATGCGGAATGGATGGATTGAGGCAGGGGAATTGGTTGGTTGGAGTAGGTAAAATTGTGAGGGGAGAGCGCGGGGGATGACAGAGGGGTTGAATGGGGCGATCTGTGCAGGCTGGATGGGGGGCGTGCAGGATGAAGGGAAGGAGCAGTGCAGGATGGATAGGAAAGGGGGTCAGTACAGGATGAATTGTGGGACCATTGTAGGATGGATGGGGCTGACAGGCGAATCAATGCGAGGTGGATAGGGTGATTAGTGCAGGATGAATAGATGGGGGGTAGATGAGGAGGGGAGCACACGGGATGTCAATGAGAACTGAATAGAGGCAGGAATGGGGATCAGTGCGGGATGGAGAGGAGGGGTCTCAGGATAAGGGAGGGTGGAGAGGGACGTAGAAGAGAGAGAGAGAGAGAGAGGGGAAGGGGCAGAGGAGGTGGGAAGGAAGGTCAGCGCTCCTCGGATAACACCGGCATCATTGCTGCCTTGGCCGTCCCTGTCCATCACCAAGTGCCGCCGCCAAAGGGTGGTAGCTTTGTAGGGCTGAGCAAAGGTGCCTCAATCACTAAGCTTCCTCTTGCCAATGTTTTTCTGGGATCCCCGTTTTAAATGAGTCACTTATGGTCTCATCCCACGCATGGGATTAGAAGTGGTGCTAGAATATCTGATCCCAGAACCATATTTACACATGGAGATTAAGCAAAAGATGGTAATGAGAGAAAAGAATTGAGGGGAAGAGACCCATAATTCACCAAAGCCAGCAAAAGTCAAATGATACATGTCAATATACATTCTTTGGGGTAGAAAATAAGGAGATATAAAACAAATTGGGATTTTTTTCTGCAAAAAGACCATAATAGTGAAAACTGTGTCTACACCTACTTATTCTTCAGTACACTATAAAATGTTTTGTAAATTAATTTTTTATTATGGTACACACCCTTTTTGTGCAACAGTGGGACATATGCTTGTGTTTATTTTCCTGATGTTTCCCAAGAGCCACCCTCAATGGCCGCCCCCAATGGCTGGAGGAAAGTCTTGCAAAATTGATGACAGATGGGGCAAGATTGTGAAGAAACAGTTCGAACAAATTCACGATAGCTCTAAAATCGTTACACCACCTTACTCCAGTGTCCAGTGGTGGTTTGTGTCAAGTTTAGATCAGATTGATGTTATATTTCACAAGTTATTGACATCTAAAACTTTACAAACCCCACTTTGAGAATAAGTGCTGTGGCAGTTGCTGGCAGATTGCAACTATGACGTCACAATGGGATCTAATTTACATAAGCTGCCGCGAACAGTGCTCCACCCGACAATGACATCACAATGGGATCTCATTTACATAAGCTGCCAATCAACAGTGTTCCACCCAGTGCAATGAGATTTGTTACATTGTTGTAAGGAGAGGGAGGGAGTGGGGGAGGGGTGGTGAAGAAATGTTATTAAACATTTAGTGGCGGAGTGCGATAGGGGAGAGGTGAGGGAGGGAGTGACTGAGGGTAGGGAAAAGGAGAGGGAGGGAGTGGTGAGGGAGTGGAGGAGGGGAGAAGGAGAGGGGGGAGAAGAGAGAGGGTGAAGAGGAGGGGGGGTGTATGAGCTGCGCCTGTGCAGTTGGGGCTATAGGTGAGTGGTGGAATTTTGCGTTGGGGGAACGAGTTGCGTTGGGAGAACGGGTGAGTGGTGGAAACGGGTTGTGTTGGGGAAACGGGTGAGTGGTGGGGAATTGGGCCCAAGGTGTCAGGGCAGTAGGGAGGGGAGAGTGGTCATGGAGGGTTGGAGGTAGTGACTGAGGGTAGGGGAAAGGAGAGGGAGGGAGAGGTGAGGGAGGGAGTAGAGGAGGGGAGGAGAGGGAAGAGGGAGGGTGAGAGGAGGCGAGGGAGTGTGGGGATGAGGGGAAATGAGCCGCGTCTGCGCAGTTGGGGGTTACGGGTGAGTGGTGGAATATTGCGTTGGGAATGGGTAAGTGGTGGAAACGGGTTGCGTTGGGGGAACGGATGAGTGCATTGGGGGAACGGGGCCCAACGGGTCAGGGCTTATGGAGGGTGGGAGGGAGTGACTGTGGGTAGGGGAAAGGAGAGGGAGGGAGAGGTGAGGGAGTGGAGGAGAGGGGAGAGAAGAGGGAGGGTGAAGAGGAGGGGGAGGGAGTGTTGGGGATGAGGGGAAATGTCTCTCTCTCGCTCTCTCTCTCTCTCTGTGTGGTTTGTGTCAAGTTTCGTTCAGATTGATGTTATATTTCACAAGTTATTTCACAAGTAATTTCACATTTTTAAATTAAAAAACTGCAAATTTGAGAAATAAATCTGCAGCTATAACTTCACAATGGGATTGTAAACCTACCGGAAACAAGTTTAAAATGAGGGTGGGTGAATAAGGCGTAAAGAGCAGCCCCTGCGCAGATGAGGGCTATGAGTGGTGGAATATTGCGTTGGGGGAACGGGTTGCGTTGGGGAAATGGAGTGGTGGAATATTGCCTTGGGGAACGGGTGGCGTTGGGGGACCAGGCCTCCCGTGTGACAGGGACCCAACGGGTCCCATTTGGTCTAGTACCCAATAAGTTTATGACAGGATTGGGAGCAATGTACTATGAAATGTTACTTCTTAGAGCTAATTGAACTATGAATAAAGGAAAATAAAAGGCTATGGTGTCTATTTTCCCTTACTCCTACTGGTCTGACCTGCGGCATGTATTTCTATATATTATATGTATATTATATACAGATATACTATACAAGGTGGTATCTATACAAGGTGGTATCTAATACATTATATATCATATAATATACACACATATCTACACATATACATTGCACAAATATATACACCTACACACATCAGGGCTCGAAATTAACAGTTGCCTGGGTGCCAATGGCCACCTAAAGTCCTGCCGGGCAACCTAAAAGCCGTGTCATTTTGCCCGGCTTGGCAAGCACCTATCGTTCAACTCTGAGCGGGCCCCCCTCTCTATCTCTCTGTCTGTCACTCTCCGTCTCCGCCATCCGTGCCTGGGTCTCCGCTCTCCGCCATGCACATGCGCACTGCCACGGCCAGCACATCCTCGGCTGCCCTGCACATGCGCACTGCCACGGCCTGCATATCCTCCCCCTGCACATGAGTACAACCACGGCCAACACATCATCGGCCGCCCTGCACATGTGCACTGCCAAGGCAACTGGTCGGTGCTGGGCACTTTCTCCCTCCCTTTGCATTGTGGGAGATCTGGCCACCATTGCTGTCTGGTCGCCGCCTCGCGACGACCACTGAAACCCAATGCAGAATCACTCCTGGAGTATCTCTTGCTTCTTGGTTTCCTGGTCCTCCAAAAATATTCCAAATGGAATTCAAACTGGAGGTGGTGGAAGGTCCACCACCAAACTCCAAACTCTGAACAATTACAGCCTATTGCACTTTATCTGTTTATTTATTGTGTGTATATATGGTCTATGGTAAAAAGACACACGGAACTTTTATCTCCTGTTCTGTATTATATTTACATATTCTGTTGTGCTTCAGCAAGCAAGAATTTCATTGTCCTACCTGGGACACATAAAACTCTCTTGACGCTTGACTTGGACTGAAGCAAAAAGGGTTCTTAGGGAAAAAAGAGCTACCTTAAATTTAGTTGCGCCTGGTTGGGTAACTATGGTAGGGTGAAGATTATTCCATGCTTTAATTGTGCGGGGGAGCTCCATGGAGCAGCCAGCATCTCTGGATAGAAGATATTGGGTGATGTTTCGGGTAGAGACCCTTCTTTAGACTCCCTCTGGTTTTAGTGTTTTTAGTTTAATTTAAACGCGTGGAAACAGGCCCACCAAGTCCATGCCGACCACCGATCACCCGTGCACTAGTTCTATCCCAGTCATTAGCGACGTAAGTCAAGCGTGTTTTGTCTCACATCCCAGTTAGAACAATGAAATCCTTGCTTTCAGCAGCACAACAGAATATGTAAACATCGTATTCTGTAAACAAGGTTATAAACGAATAAACAAAGTGTATATTTATATATGAATACATAACTCTGTGTGTGTGTGTAATATATATACACCCACACACAATTTCCCTCCGAGGATTAATAAAGTTATATTGCATAGTATCGTGTGTGTAGGAAGGAACTGCAGATGCTGGTTTAAACCGAAGATAGACACAAAAAGCTGGAGTAACTCAACAGGTCAGACAGAATCTCTGGACAAAAGGAAAATATTACGTTTTGGGTTGAGTCTGAAAAAGGTTCCTGCACACCTTTGGAATGTGGAAGGAAACAAGGAAAACCCATGCGATCAAAGGGAAAAGGAGCAAACTCCATACAGACAGCACCATATTCAGGATCAATTCCGGGTCCTGGCACTTTTAGGCAGCAACTTTATGGCCAATGTACTGCCCCATAGTCTTGAACTGAATTAAAACATACAGTAGCTGTAAAGGGGGACATAGCGTTACTTAGAGATTTAAGACTGAAAATGGATAGTTTATTTTTTTTAGTAACCAAAGTTATCAACGTATAATTTTTGGAGAAACTCAGCGGGTGAGACAGCATCTATGGAGCTCCATAGATGCTGTCTCACCCGCTGAGTTTCTGCAGTATTTTTGTCTACCTTCGATTTTCCAGCATCTGCAGTTCCTTCTTAAGCGTATAATTTTGTGTGTGTTGGAAAACAAAATATAGTGGCACAGCTGGTAAACTTGCTGCCTCACACGCTAGAGATCTGTGTTCGATCCTCGGGCACTGTGTTGAATTTGCACATTCTCCCTGCAAGCGAGTAGGTTTCCTCCCACATCCCAAAGACGAATTGGCTCTGTAGGTTAACTTGTCTCTGTAAAATTGCCCTTAATGTGTAGGGAGTGGGTGAGGAAAGTGGGATAAGAGAACTTGTGTGAATGGGTGGTAGCAAAAAAACTGGAGAAAATCAGCGGGTCAGGCAACATCTATGGAGCGAAGGAATAGGCGACGTTTCGGGTCGAGACCCTCCTTCAGACTGATATCGGGGGGGGAAGAAAAAAAGAGGCAGAGACAGTAGGCTGTGGGAGAGCTGGGAATGGGAGGGGATGGAGGGAGAAAGCAAAGACTACCTGAAATTAGAGAAGCCAATGTTCATACCGCTGGGGTGTAAACTACCCAAGCGAAATATGAGGTGTTGTTCCTCCAATTTGCGGTGGGCCTCACTCTGGTCATGGAGGAGGCCCAGGGCAGAAAGATCGGATTCAGAATGTGAGGGGGAGTTGAAGTGCTGAGCCACCAGGAGATCAGGTTGGTTATTGCGAACTGAGTGGAGGTGTTGTGCGAAGCGATCGCCAAGCCTGCGCTTGGTCTCACCGAGGTTGATCATACACTGAATAATCCAACCACATTTTTGTTTGGAAGTGGAAAGAAATAATAGAAATTGCATTCATTGCAACGTGTAAAAAGAATTGAGATACTGTATTATAATGTTGCTGCATGTCATTGTGGTATATATCATGTCTTGATTGGTGAATATTTTTTCAGTTTGTGACTTTATTTGAAGCAGAAATAATATGTGAATGCTTCATTGAGCATAATTCTGACTGGTAACTACGCACTTCGTCCGAGCACATTATCGCACGCATCATGCAAGCAGTCTGAAATGACCACATAAACTGTCATTTGGCAGCCTAAAAAGCTGCCTAGGTTGCCCGTTGGAAACAGAGAAAAAAAAGTTAAGTGAGGGTTAAAAAAAAGTTAACTGCACATACATAAACACACACACATTATGTATACATATATACACGCACACATTTTTCCCATTCTGTTTTAATGCCAAGTATGCAAATCAGGAGCAGCATCAACTGCCAATTATATCAGCACCCTCTGAGGTAGTAAAACATCAAGCTATTTCCCAGGAGGACGATCAAACAAAATTTAATACAGAATCTGTATTTAATACAGAAGATACAGAATCTTGGTCAGAGGTAGGCTTTGAGTACTAATGGAGGAAAGAATGAAATGGAAGAGAATTTGAGTTCTAGGTAGATGCCAATATTTACATTGGCACCCCAAGCTCTGGGCACTTTAGTGGAAGGCAGGGCGGCATATTGACTAATGATAAAAAAAATTGGCTGCGCAGAAGGAATTGGAGGGCAGCTGAAATTTCAGAAGGCTGTGCGGCTGGAGGAAGCTGCAAAGGAGAATGAGGTCATGCAAAATTTCAAAACAGGTCACAGGATAGGTAATAAGTTTCACTACAGTCTGCCGCACTATGGTTTTAATCATCCCCCCTATCACTTCCCTCATAGGTGTATCCTTGCTTCATTTCCACCCAAAGCAAATTTCTACCCAAATTCGGTGGTGATAATCCATTAGAATTTGATTGAGGGACAGTCCAATCAATTTCAGAAAGAAATTCAAAAGACATTTGGCAATCTAAATTCAATATAGGTTTCAATGGTAATAAATGCTGAATCTAGAAAATTTATTTTATCTAGCAAAATCATTGCGAATCTTTGGACAGTTAAAATGTCAGATCAGATTTGTTTATTATCATAGTCACTAGAATGCAATGAACAGGTCGCAGGATAGGTAACAAGGGTGTCAGGGGTTATGGGGAGAAGGCAGGAGAATGGGGTTAGGAGGGAGAGATAGATCAGCCATGATTCAATGGTGGAGTTGACTTGATGGGCTAAATGGCCTAATTCCGCTCCTATTACTTATGAACATAAATTCATTGTTCACATGAAGCTCAGAGTAAACAAAGTAATGATGAATACAACAACAAATACGATAAATGGTAAACAGCAGAATGGTGGGAAGATCGTATTGCAATACAAAATGCTGCAAAAATCCATTAAAGTGCAATAATGTAAGAGTCAGTCATACAGCATGGAAACAGGCCCTAGAGGGAGGGGCTAGAGAGGGAGAGGGGCTGAGAGGGAGGGAGTAGAGAGAGGGAGGGGGGTAGAATTGGGGAGGGGGTAGGGAGGGAGGGGGTGGGAGAGGGAGGGGGAGAGAGGGAGGGGGGGAGAGAGGGAGGGGGGAGAGAGGGAGGGGGGGAGAGAGGGAGGGGGAAGAGAGGGAGGGGGGGAGGGAGAGGGGGGGAGGGAGGGAGAGAGGGAGGGGGGGAGAGAGGGAGGGGGGGAGAGAGGGAGGGGGGGAGAGAGGGAGGGGGGGGAGAGGGAGAGGGAGGGGGGAGAGGGAGGGGGGAGAGAGGGAGGGGGGGAGAGAGGGAGAGAGGGAGGGGGGGAAAGGGGGAGAGAGGGAGGGGGGGAGAGAGGGGGGGAGAGAGGGAGGGGGGGAGAGAGGGAGGGGGGGAGAGAGGGAGGGGGGAGAGAGGGGGGGGTAGAGAGGGTGGGGGGTAGAGAGGGTGGGGGGTAGAGAGGGTGGGGGGTAGAGAGGGGGGGGGGTAGAGAGGGGGGGGTAGAGAGGGAGGGGGTAGAGAGGGAGGGGGTAGAGAGGGAGGGGGTAGAGAGGGAGGGGGGTAGAGAGGGAGGGGGGTAGAGAGGGAGGGGGGTAGAGAGGGAGGGGGGTAGAGAGGGAGGGGGGTAGAGAGGGAGGGGGGGTAGAGAGGGAGGGGGGTAGAGAGGGAGGGGGGGAGAGAGGGAGGGGGGTAGAGAGGGAGGGGGGTAGAGAGGGAGGGGGTAGAGAGGGAGGGGGGTAGAGAGGGAGGGGGGTAGAGAGGGAGGGGGGTAGAGAGGGAGGGGGTAGAGGGAGGGGGTAGAGAGGGAGATGGGGTAGAGAGGGAGGGGGGTAGAGAGGGAGGGGGGTAGAGAGGGAGGGGGGTAGAGAGGGAGGGGGGGTAGAGAGGGAAGGGGGTAGAGAGGGAAGGGGTAGAGAGGGAAGGGGTAGAGAGGGAAGGGGGTAGAGAGGGAAGGGGGTAGAGAGGGAAGGGGCAGATAGGGTGAGTGAGGGTAGGTAGGGAGGGGGCATCTCCCTACTCCACCCCTCCACACCACCCCCATCTCCCTCTACCACCCCCTCCCCCTCATTTCCCTCATCCTCTCACTGCCATTCCCTGCCCCAGACCTACCCAGGTCGTAGAGCAGCGGTAGGGCCTGGAACTCGCCCTGCTTCTCGTACTTGGCCCAGCCCTGGGTGTAGACTCCAGCCGTCAGCTCGGCCGCTTGCCTGGGCTATAGTGCAGGCTATGACTTCATGACCGGGCTTGTCCCTGACCACGGACCCAGGCTTATCCTTGGTTCCAGTGGCGGCTTCTTTCTCGGCCCCGGTCATGGCCCCATCCCAAGCCCCAGGCTCGGCTCTCACTCCAGCTCGAGCACCAGGCTCGGCTCCAGCCAGGGCCCGTGGCATCACCCTCTCCACCAGGTGTTGGGTACTGGCAGCCGCCGCACGAGCGCCCGAGTGCCTCTCCCTCCTGTCCTGCCTTGCGAGTGCAATGTGACGTTATTCTTTTTTTTTAACGAAATGGGTGAGTTTTCGGGCTGTTTTTTGAAACTTTAACCGATTAAAAAGTTGGGAAATATAGGTGGGAATGCGACGGGAAGATGTCTATCGCCTCGACAGGATAAACGTGAGTAGAATGTGTGAAAATGCGAAGGCTGTAGCCTAGCATTTGGAAGAAAATAGGAATGAACCAGATTGTGCCCAGATGACACATACACCCAAACGAGAGAAGAGTTTTAGTAATATAGATTCAGAATCTCATTTAGAATGTTCAATCATGCCCTATCACACACTGGAATTCTTTTTAATAGAACAGCAACTAAAGACATCTAATTCACAAAACTCGGCAAAGACAATTTTATTTAAGAGACATAGAAACATAGAAACATAGAAAATAGGTGCAGGAGTAGGCCATTCGGCCCTTCGAGCCTGCACCGCCATTCAATATGCTCATGGCTGATCATCCAACTCAGTATCCCGTACCTGCCTTCTCTCCATACCCCCTGATCCCCTTAGCCACAAGGGCCACATCTAACTCCCTCTTAAATATAGCCAATGAACTGGCCTCAACTACCCTCTGTGGCAGAGAGTTCCAGAGATTCACCACTCTCTGTGTGAAAAAGTTTTTCCTCATCTCGGTCTTAAAGGATTTCCCCCTTATCCTTAAGCTGTGACCCCTTGTCCTGGACTTCCCCAACATCGGGAACAATCTTCCTGCATCTAGCCTCTAGCCTGTCCAACCCCATAAGAATTTTGTACGTTTCTATAAGATCCCCTCTCAATCTCCTAAATTCTAGCGAGTATAAGACAAATGAAAACCTTTCAGAATGTATGCATTTCACTATTTGCTAAAGATAAATTAGCTTCAGGCAGTTTGATGGTGTAACAGAAAAAATATGGATATTGACTCCCCTAACTTCAAGTAACCCTCGTATCCCCGCTCTCTCCATTCCTCCCCCATAGTCGTACTAGCTTCAGTCATCTTGTTGATTCTCATTGCCTGTAGCTCGTTTTTACCTAGCACACAGCTAACAATAGCCTGTTTCCTTTATCATTACTTTTTTGTATACCTTTTTCATTTGTTCGATATCTCTCTATATCACCATCTATATCTCTTGTTTCCCTTTCTCAGTCTGAAGAAAGGTCTCGACCCAAAATGTCATCTATTCCTTTTTTCCAGAGATGCTGTTTGACCCATTGAGTTACTCCAGCTTTTTGTGTCTATCTTCTGTCTTAGAGTTTAATGGTTTTTAAATATCTGACATTTGCATGAATGTAATGGTTTCCTTTGGAACTGCCAGGGAACAGCGATCATAACTTAGCCCTTTATTTTATCATATTTACCTGCGTTTATTTATTTAAAGCAACCATAGTACAAAGTTGTTTGTTTTGTAATTAAAATATAGTTGAAATTCCGATGTTGTGTTTCTGAAGAAATCCCAAATTATTTAATTCAGAACACAAATTAAAAACTGCTAAAAGTGAAGCATTGCAGAAATACAAATTACCCATCACATAATGGCAGATATATTGGATTTAATGTACTAATTTTCGTCTTTAATGCATGGTGAATAGCAATGAATAGCATTGAAATCAGACAACACTCCCAGTCATCACAAGAGCATACATTTTTACTTTGTTGTGTGTAAATTCATTGCATGAACTACGCAGACAGTTTAGTTGTTATTCCAGTGTTGTGGGATCAGTAAATGACTGCATTTATAGAATAAAGGTCAAACAAGCTCATCACACGATTAACAGCAGTTTAGTGTTTTTTAAAGCCAATTGTGCAGAAGCAGCTTGACAACGCTGTGGGCTTTCGCATCCAGCAATAAACCAAGTTAAGGGGCTGTCCCACTTGGGCGACCTAAGCTGCGAGTTTAGAAGAGTTTGCCCTGGACTCAAACTCGCAGCATGGTCGACACGAGGTCCTAGGAGGTCGTATGAGGTGGCTGGAACTCTCCTTCATGCTCGAGGGAGGTTCCCGCCTACTCGCGGCCTCAGCTCAGTCGGGGAATCATTTTCAGCAAATTGAAACATTTTCCGCGAGTAAAATTTGGTCGGCCTGGTTCTTTTTCACTCGTAGTGCAGTGGAGTGGGGTCGCTATTTACTTACCCATCTCTTTCGCTGACCGGGCATTTTGATTGGCTCATTGGAGTTTCACGACCTAGGAAGACCTACCAGTAGGTAAAATGCCCGCTAAACTTTATTAAACTTCTTAAAAGCGTCTCCACTCCTTCTCCCCCCTTCTGTCTCATTCTCTCCCCCCCTTCCCATGCTCTCTAAAGGACTTACAGTACTCTGTGGCAGCCATTTACCTTACTCTTCATCGCGCAGACAGCGCTCCTCCGCTGTCCCTGGCCCCCACCTTAGCGATGTGTTTGTGTGTGCGTGTGTGTGCGGTCGGTAGATGCAGCTCGCGGTTCGGTCGATCCAGCTCGCGGTTTTCCAGGCGAGTGCCCTCGAGCTTGAAGGTCGAAGACACTCTTCTGGACTCGCGGATTAGGTCGCCCAAGTGGGACAGGCCCTTTAGAATCTTGCAATTATAATCTTCAACTCGACTAACAGCCTTCCATCCATCATTATTACTAAGGTGTAAACCACTGCACAGATTAAACGTAAAATATTCCAATGATGTCCTTTTTTATCCAAAATAATTGATCAAAGATTTTAGCAACATGGAAGCTGTTACGGGTTTGGTTAGCTTTTTTTTAGAAATAGGTTAATTTCACACTCTTACGCAACCATAAGTTATTTAAAACAGAGCCAGTGATTGAGACAGCTTACACAATTTTGCTCCAACCTCACTTATTTGGATCATAGCTGATTTGAAATGTGGCTCGGATTAAACTTTAGAGGCCCTATTCAGAAAGTTGAGTCCCATGTTACAAGCTCGAGCACAAAAATTGAGGCCGGAACATTGAGCACAATCACTCACAACCAAAGTACAAAAAATAGGTTTCAGTTCATGGGTGACATTAGTGGAAATGTAGAAAGAGGGAATTGTTCTGATGGGACAGGCTTTTTACTTCAATTAGACTGTAGAATAAGCTTAAAACGAAGTAATGTGTCAGTATGCATGTACATTGGAGATCAGGGTGCAGGAAAAACATAGGAAGGGAAAGGGGACAGACAGGGGCAAAGTGTAGTAAAATTAAGGCAAGAAATTGCAGATGTGAGAATCTTGAGCAAATATCAAAGTCCTGGACAAATTCAGCAGGTCAGGCAGCATCTGTCAAGGTTAAAGACAAGCGATGTTTCAGGTTAGTCATTGTGCTATAGGAAAGATGTCATTGAACTGGAAAGAGTGCAACGATTTACACAAATGTTGCTGTGACTCAAGAGCCTGAGTTATAGGGAGAGTTTGGTCAGATGAGGACTTTATTCCTTGGAGGGTAAAGGGTCTGTCCCACTTGCCGATTTTTTCGGCGACTGCCAGCATCATTGACTGACATATCAGGTCACCGAAAAATTTGTGGCGTGGTGCGGCGGTGACGTGGCGTGATGACGTATGACGCGCGGTGTTTTTTTAAGTGTCGCAACATTTTTTTTGTCGCCGCTGGATTTGAAAAGTTCAAAATCTTTTGGCGACACTGATATGACGCCGGTAGTCAACGAAAATAATCGCCAAGTGCGATAGGCCCTTAAAAGACTAAGGGGTGACCTTATAAAGGTGCATACAATCCTGAGGAATATAGATCAGGTGAAAGCATACAATATTCTTCCCAGGGAAGTGGAATAAAAAACTATGGGGCATAGGTTTAAGAAGTGAGGGGAGAGATTTAAAAGAAATCTGAGGGACAACACCTTTACAAGAAGGGTGGCCTGTATATTGAGCTGCCAGAGGATGTAGTTGATGCAAGTACAATAACAACATGTAATACACATTTTGACAGGTACACGAATGGGAAAGGTTTAGAGGGATACGAGCCAAACGCAGTTTTGATGGGGCATTTTGATCTGCATGGACAAGTTGGGTTGAGGAGCCTGTTTCCATGCTGTATGACCCTCTATATTTAAAGGAATATATAAGCAGAGGTTGATGTGGGCTCCTTACAGACTAGGACAGCAGAAATAATGGGGAATAATGGCAGTGACTTAAGTCAGGAGTGTTTAATTGTTTTATGCACCAGGAAAGAAACAATGACATTCTTTCTCGCTGCAGCTTTATAGGTACATTAATGCAACAGGAATAAATGTACTATAAACAATAATAAATTATCAATATACTTGGTAATTAAGCAATAATATTGCAAGCCCAAAAACATAGTACAACATTACTCAAAGTCTGTGGCAGTTCAGTGCTGAGCAAAGGTTGTCAGAATGGTTCAAAGTAGGTATGTTACAAAACTTACCTTCAGTCGCGCTGTAATTCTGCCACTGGCCGTGTGCGCGATTTTGGCGCCTTTAAGGGGGGGCGGGGTTAAAACGCAGTTTATCCTTCCCTGTCCTGGAAATATTTTGTTCGAGTACAAAACTTCGCTGACAAAATCGTTCCTACCGGCTTTTTGGGAATTTTAAAAAAAAATTAAACCGTCAATGTCAGCGCTACAGTCATTTTAAAAGCAGCTCCTGAAGCGTCAACGCCAATAACGGGGACGGATTTCACACAATGGACAGGTAAACGAAAGTGCTTTCTTTAAATGTATAAAAGTGCTTCTTAAGAAGCCTTTAATTCACATTTTGTCATGCGACACGGTGATTTTATTCCCCGAATTAACGGCAGTATTTTTCATGCCAATACGGGGTTAAATTCACCGCAAATCAACGTTCCAAAAGATCGCGTTCCAGAAATTCTCACTCGCAAGATGAATTAAATGCCCATTAATTTACAGGTATTAAACATTCAATTCCTTCCATTTGGCCTGTAAATTCATGAAAATTAGATTTAAAAATTATGTTATATTGTGAATTATTGTGTGAATGTTATTTGGACACTTAGGCTATTTAAAAATGTTAATCTATTCTTAAGAAATTGATAGATGTTTAGATCTAGTAATTGAATTTTGTAATTAGCTACAATTAGGTAACTAACTAATTATAACGCTTTACTTTCATGTCTTCGAAGTAAGATTGTTTCATATTTGTTTCAGAATGCTTCAATCTATAATACCTGAAAATTTCTTTCAGTTACCATAATTTTTAAGAAAGTTATTGGCTTTTAACTGTCCTCGATCACAGCTTTTGTGTTAAGTCAATGGAAAAGCAATAGGGAACAAGATGCTAATTTCGGAGTATGATAATGGCCATAACTTTTTTAATACTGAAGATATGAAAGTGAATTAAGTGTCAAATTAAACTTCTTTTTATGCTTTATCTGATGGGATAAATTGCAGACTTTATTTTTTAAATCTCAAAATTTTGTAACATTGCTATTCAAAGGCCTTCAAAGGTTCCGATTCAAAGTCGGAAGGGTCCCAACCCGAAATGTCACCTATCCATGTTCTCCACAGATGCTGCCTGACTTGCTGAGTTACTCCAGCACTTTGTATCCTTTAGGGTATCTGCAGTTCCTTGTTTCTATGTTTCCCATCCACTCTCCCAGATTCTACCACTAGGGGCAATTTACAATGGCTAATTAATCTTCCAATATGGTTTAATTGCCGCTATAAATTGTTCTGGGTGCGCAGTGAGTGAACATGAAAGTTGGATCACATAGAGCTAGTGTGAATGGGTGATCGATGGTCAGCGTGGTCTCGGTGGGCTAAAGGGTCAGTTTCCACGCTGTGTCATATTAGTCCTACATGATGCCCAATCGAGAAAACAATTCCATGGAGATGGTGGACGAGGGGATCAATATAAAATATCCAACTTCGTTGATGAGACAATGATAGCTGATAGTCTTGGCCGCAAGGAGGATGCAGAGGCACTTCAAGGGGTTAAGGAGCAGTTAAGTGAATAGGCAAGGACATCGCAGATGGAAAATAATGGGGGAAAAATTAGGTTATGTTGATAAAAAAATAGAAAGGCAGTCCTTTTTGAAAAATGTGAGATTGAAAGGTGTTGCTGTGGAAAAGGGACTGAGGTGTTCATGAATATCAATCACTGAAAATTACCATACAATTACTGAAAACAATAGGAAGGATAGAGGTATGCTGCTTTTATGACAAGTTGATTTGAATTTGAGAAACCTCCATCCTATTACGGCAGTGCAGTGAGATTAGATCTGGAATATTGTACACAGATTTGGTCTCCTAAACTTATCAGATTGATTCCTGAGACTGAGAGATTGTCATCCGAGGAGAAATTAAGCTCACATTGCCTGTACCGAGTCTGGAAGAATGGGAGATAGGAATAGGAATGCTTTATTGTCACATGTGACTAAGCACAGTGAGATTCTTTGCTTGCACACACAATGTATACAAATAGCATCCACCTACGGCGCTGACAAAGTTACAATGTACGCCGGCTCCCGCTTTTGTCCCCTCTCCCCCCCACGCCGGGCCCTCCATTGTTCTTCTCCTCTCCCCTCACGGCGGTCCCCACACCGGGACCTCCATTGTTCTGCCCCTCCCCGCTAACGGTGATTCTTCGTGCTCTCATCGACCATGGGGGCTTCACCACCGCCGAGGTCCCATCGTCGCGAGGCTTCACCGCTGCAGCCACCAAGGCCTCACCCCTGTCGACGCCCCACTTCACGCCTTTGTAGTGCTGACCTGGGCTCCAGCCGCGGGCTCTTCGGCTGCTTCGCTCGACCCAGGCTTCCACCCACGAGGCCCCGACCCGGGCTTCTACGCGGCGATCCTGGAGGCATCGAGACCCCGGCACCTCGATAAAGACCTCCGGTTGCATTCCCAGTCCACAGCCGTGGCCCGTCGTGAAGCCTTCTGGCCACGTGGCCCGTCATTGAAACGTACAACATGTTTTAAAGAGCTCCAAGATAGACACAAAAAGCTGGAATAACTCAGCTGGGACAGACAGAGCTGTGTCTTCCTGGGTATATATTAGTCACGCACCAAACATCTCCCAATCGAACCACCCTCACCTGCATCCAACTATCACTTGCCAGGCTCTCTCTTTTCCAGCTTTCTACCCCACCACTGCCATCAATCTGAAGGGTCCAAACCCATTGCCTCTCCATTCCCTCCACAGATGCTGCCTGACCCGCTGAGTTACTCCAGCACTGTGTTTTGCGCTAAACATCATAGGGCAGTGCAGTAGTGCAGCTGGTGGAGCCGCAACCTCACAGTGCCAGAGAATTTGGTTCCATCCTGGCGTTGGGTGCTGTCTGTGTGGAGTTTGCTCATTCTCCCTGTGACCACGTGAGTTTCCTCAGGGTGCTCCGGTTTCTGCTCACATCTCAAAGACGTGCAGGTTGTAGGTTAATCTGCCTTTGTAAATTGTCTCGCCAGCGCAGGGAGTGGATGTAAAAGTGGGATAACATTGAACAGGTGATCGATGGCCAGCATAGACTTAGTGGGCCATAGGGCCTGTTACCATGCTATATTTCAATCAATTCAGGGATCAATGTTTAAACATTGAGCTCCAAAGAGTCATTCTCACCTTTTCCTCGCCAGGGCTTAAAATAAAGTAAGTGACCATAATCAGGGAAGCCTCCTTTGACTCTTAAACTCCAGGAATTTATCTACGAAGTTTCAGTGTCAATAGAAAGAAATTAAAACCCACCCCTATGTTATGCTTAGACTTCAGAGATACAGTGTGGAAACAGGTCCTTCGGCCAATTGCGTCCACACCAACCAGCGATCACCCTATACACGAGTACCATCCCACACACTAGGATAATTTACAGAAGCCAATTAACCTACAAAGCTATACATCTTTGGAGTGTGGGTGGAAACTGGGCCCCATGTTGTCACAGGAAGAACATGCAAAGTCCGTACAGACAGCACCCATAGTCAGGATTGAACCTGTGCCTCTGGCACTTTGAGGCATCAACTGTACTTCTGCGCCACCCTGAACTAGGTCAGTAAGCAAATATTTTTCTCAGTAGCCAGTTCAGTCATTTCTTGCCATATCCAAATCTTGCTTAGAGTCAGAGTGATAGTGTGGAACCAGGCCCTTCGGCCCAACTTGCCACACCAGCCAACATGTCCTAGCTACATTAGTCCCACCTGCCTGCGTTTGGTCCATATCCCTCCAAACTTGTTCTATCCATGTACCTGTCTTTCAAAACATGGAGAAAAACTTTTTTTCAGCCACTGAGGGATCGAGGACTGTACTTTAACTTGGGTTCTGTGTGTTTTGTGTTCTGATGGATGGTTTCAATGTGGGAACTGCAGATTGTCGTGGGTGAGGCAGGGTGTGCCTGGCGTGGGCAATCTATGATTTGGGTGCTCTCTCTGCCATTTACACTGGACTGCCTTGTGCTTCCAACACATGCACTCGTGGATTATCTTAAATGCTCCTCGATTTTACGCAGTGTTGGGTCAGAGATTCCCCAGAGTCATGGGGACGTTGCTTTTTTTCCAAGGAGGGTTTAAATGCATCCTTGAAACTTTTCCTCTCTCCTCTTGGTAACTTTTTCCCGAGTACTAACTTCAAGAGCTTGGTGCAAGGTCAAGAGTTAAATTTGTTATTGTCATATGTCCCAGACATATGCAGCAGCATAACAGAAAATGTTGAACGGAATAGGTACATGATCAACCAAGTCAGTCCAATGGAACAAACTTCAGTGCTCGAGATGTTATGAGATAACACAGACCTTGGTTCAATTATCCTTCAAGTGGTTTGAGAGAATTTTGCAGAGGCATCTATGGTGGTGTCACTTCAGTGTCTTCTATGAGTAGACCAGATCTCAAGTATATATGACAGGGATCATTGCTACCTGGCAAATTGCAAGTTTTGTATGAACTTTCCTTCATTCCACCAAAGCCCATCCTGGTGCATGGGAGTTAATGAACTCTGCTTCGCCCATGCTGTGGGTATATAAATGGCCACTGAAATTGTACCAGACAATTCCACCTACTTTCTCAAGCTTCCTGGAGACAAAGCAGCGTAGCTGTTTGCCTTGTGGCTGAAGACAAGAGAGTCAGGATTTGAGAATTTAAATACCGCTGGAGAAAGAAGGGCATGTTAAATTGGGACTTACTCAAGAGAGAAATTAGATATATAGTATGTAAACAGAAACCAATGCATTTTCACTGGGCATCAAGGGACTGCAAGCAGACATCTAGCTCAGCTGTTGTTTGCATAGGGTTCAAAGGTTCTGGCTCCCTGCCCATGTAAAGATCACATATCAAAAGGGGTTCACAAGAATATTGAAGACACGAAGTGCTGTAGTAACTCAGTGGGTCAGGCAGCATCTCTGAAGAAAAAGGATGAGTGACTTTTCGGGTCGAGACCCTTCTTCAGTCGGAAGTGTCCCCTCCTGAAACGTCACACATCCTTTTTCTCCAGAGATGCTGCCTGACTCCACCGATTTATCCAGCACCTTGTGTCTATCTTTGGTATAAACCAGCATTTGCAGTTCCTTGTTTCTACATTCTCAGAAGAATATTGGATCTTTTTAAATCTTGATCAACAGATATAAATAGGCTTAACTTCATCAATAATAAATTGGTAGTCAACTCCACCTGCTCTTTGAAGCCACAGATGGCCAACCAACTTTGAAGCTTGATGGAAGGATTTTCCCCGATTTTTAACTGGAAGATAATACCCTCTCAGACCCGACAGCTATTTCAACAAACTTATTCAGTAATATGCTGTCATGGGTTCAGTTAACATGCCCTTCCTGAAAATAGTCGAGTACAAACAATTGGGGACTGGGACTAGAAGGACTACCGCATTATGTAAGAACTGAAGATAATCCTCACCATCAGCTCCTAATTACAGCATACGACGTAACAGTCAGGCGGGTGGTAAATATTGTCGAGAACTGCGAGTGGATATATCTTGTTAGGAAAAATTGAGATAATGTAAAAAAAAAGGAATAGTTCTTGAAAAGTAGAGGAACCTGGGGTTAAGGGTGGACAAGTCGCTGAAACTGGTAAGGCAGGTTGAAAAATCATTTAATTCGACATACACAATTCTGGGATATGTCAATAGAGGCTTCAAGTATAAAAGCAGGAAGTCATGCGGAACCTTTGTAAAACATGCCACTCAATTCTCGCCACCATACGAAAGGGAGGATACAAAGGCTCTGGAGAAGGTCCACATGAGATTATGAGAATGATCCCATTGACGAGGAGCTACAGTTATGTGGATTGGCTTGGACTGCTTTGTATGGGATAAAGGGGAGATCTGACTGAAGAGCAAAAAATGATGAGGGAGTCTGGATGGAGAAGATAGTGGGGGCCAATCTTCTCTGCTGGAAGGTCGAGGACTAGAGATTATAGCTACAAAATAAAGGAATTAGTAGGGACATGAGGAAAAACTATTTTACGCAGCATGTGACTGAAATCATGCATTGTATGCAGATGTGATGGAGGCAGGTTTCAGTATTGCCTTTAAGAGGGAGTTGAATATACAGTAAGAAAACATTTGCAAGGTTACGGTGAAAGGGCAGGAGTGGAAGTAGTGCGTTGATTTGGTAAAGAGCTGGCAATGGCACAATGAGCTAATAGGGCTCTTTCTTTCAATTGATTAAAACAAATTATAAATTTTCAAGTAATGGGCAATCTTTCACTTACATCAAGCCTTTCAAGCTAGGTCACATTTGCCAGCCAAAGTAGTACTTGTTGAATGTTAGTAATGCAGAAAACAGCAACCAAACCTTTCACAGTATGATCACATTTTAGATTTTGAAAGATAATGTTTGTGATAATGGCTGAAGGACAACTATTAAAAGTTACTTTATTTTCTTTATATAGCATACTAACACATATTAAATCTTAAAATATCAAAATATATTTTAACTACTTTTCAACAGCCTCATAAGCAAGATCAAAGTAATACAAAATGTTTTATACAAATTCACATTTTTACAAATCATAATAGAGTCTGCAATTCTGGGACACACAAGTACATATTTCCTTCTCAACATTACCTGTTCTGAGCTGAAATAGAATGCTCAAGGCCATACTGAAGTCAACAGCAGGATTTAAACAGCCGAGACCTCTCTATCTTTGGATAAATCCAACCAGAGGTGAAAACCTTTCTCAGGAAAGCCACAACAATAACACAATGGTCACGAACTTTCACAGCGAGAGGAATCACTAATGTCAGAACTTACATTTATATTAAGAAAATTGAATACTCAGTGGGTCAGGCAACACCTCAGAAGATAGACGGCGTTTCAGGTTGGGACCCTTTGGCAAACATCACATCCAGATATTCTGCCTACCCCGCCAAGTTACTCCACGGCATCTGCAGTTCCTAGTGTCTCCATTTTACTGACAATACTGTAAACATTGGAAATCAGAATTAAAAACAAAAAGTTCAGTAAATATTCAGCAACTCGGCGACATCTAGCGAGAGAAAAAGAGTAATTGTTTCAGAACGATAATGCTGCCTGACTTGTCGAGTAATTTCCATACTTTCAGTTTTTACTCGTTCAGGAAAGAAAATCGCCTTCTGAACTCGATCTGGAGTCTGTGACCCGAGACCCACAGTGTAGCTGACTCCTTGATGCCCTCTGACCATACAAGCCACTTATTAAGGATAGGCAAAAGCCACTAGTATTGCGAACGTTGCACGTCTCAATAAGTGAACAAGTTTTTTAAAAAGTACAACATTTTTATAGTCTGCTTCATGACCTCTAGTCACAGCTCAAAGTGCTGAAAGCAAAATACCAGATTAAAACAAGCACTGCGAGAACAGGGGAAGTACTGAAATCACAATGCAAAGTGTCCACATTTCAGTCATTGATTTCTTACTTTTGATTGTTATTTCATGATTCAAAAATTGTCAATGAAAACGTGGCAGTCTTATTGTATAAACCAGACTACTGCAGAGATGGAGTCAGTTGCGCATTTACATCTTATTTATAGCATCTCCACCCGAATCACTAGTTGCTGCAGGAAAGATAGATCTTATCAATCTCTGGAAGAACAATCTACCTTCACAGTAGCGCAATCAAATGAAACATTGACAGTACTGTGTGAGATACGAAGTGCTGGGGTAACTCAGTGGGTTAGACAGTGCCTCAGGAGGGACAATAATATGCATTGTTTCAGGTTGGGACCCTTTTTTAAAGGGAATGTCCTTCAGATTTTGCCCGACCTGCCAAGTTACTCCAGCATTTGCAGTTCCTTGGGTGTCTATTTTACCAACAATCCTGTCATCATTTCAACTGGAACAATGAAAACATCACTGCTTAATTGCCTTATATCAGACATGTCATAGGAACAGAATTAGGCCATTCGCCCCATCGAGTCTATTTTGCCATTCAATCATGGCTGATCTATCTTTCCCTCTCAACCCCATTCTCCTGTACAAATTGCCTTGCATAAATCCCATGTATTGGGGAGTTCTTTAGATTTGCAGACATTTTAAGAACAGTCCTTGTATGTTATTAATAATGAAAATACATGAAATATTCTGTTCTGCAGCTTGCAATGTGCTAATATCAATTACTCTGGCACTAAATATTAATAAAGTGAAACTTCAGCCATGTAAACCCCCCCCCCTTCAATAGTACAGCACAGCCCATCAAATAAAGAGTGTCTGTATTTGCTCTAATGAATAATGTCTTCAAGATAATAAATTATTCTATTCAAATCAAATGTCATTTCAGTCTCTTTGAACTACTTCAGAATCAAGCAATCATGCAATTGGCATGTTATTGGCTGGCTGCATGCTAGATGGCTAGAGAGGGAAGCTGAATAAGCAACTTGAATCGTATACAACCTCCTGGAAATGTAGATTGTAATGCATTTGAGAATGTACAGCTTAGAGGGTGTTTTCCAGCTCACATTCACAAACACTGAAAGCAGTGGTTTTCAGTGGTGGTACAATTGTTTAAACTTTATACTGCTTTCACAAAAGCTTGGAATAAAGGCAACAAGAGCCTCATTGAGATGTGGGGAATTACTTCAGTCTGGGGCTACAATGAAACTTCAAGTGCTATGCAGAAACTATCATGTGCCTTTGATATCTAGAGATTAAGAAACTCAGATGCTGGAATATGCAACAAAAAACTGCTGGAGAAACAGATTGAATCGAGATCCATTCAAGGCACATTAAAAATGATCTTAGATCTGTCTTCCAGCGGGTTATCTTCCACCCCACCCCTTTTACATGCAAACCATGGAAGGTTTACAATTTATCCTGAAATGTCAATACTCTTGTTGCCTCCAGCAATGCTGCTCAACCCGATGAGTTCCCACATCAGTTTGTTTGTTGCTCCAGTTCCAAGCATTTGCAGGCGTGTGTTTAAGATCTACAATACTAGTCGACTCTGCTGACAAAGTGGTGACAGGACTTCTCCCTCGCTGCCTCAAAAAGGCTGCCAATATCATCAAGGACCCACACCATCCTGGCCACACACTCATCTCTCCGCTGCCATCAGGTAGAAGGTACAGGAGCCTGAAATCTGCATCATCCAGGTTCAGGAACAGCTACTTCCCCACAGCCATCAGACTATTAAACACAACTTCAAACAAACTCTGAACTATAACAGCCTATTGCACTTTACCTGTTTATTTATGTGTGTGTATATGTGTGTATATATATATATATATATATATATATATATATATATATATATATATATATATTCTATGATATATGGACACACTGATCTGATCTGTGTTTTTGTCTACAATATTCTATTGTGCTGCAGCAAGCAAGAATTTCATTGTCTTATCTGGGACACATGACAATAAACTCTTGACTTGACTTGTGAATCAGATTTCCCACCCTTCCCTCCATCCGTATCCTCAACCCTCTGCCTCCCCTTCCCCTCTCCCTCGTCCCCCCTCTCCCTCCACCACGCCTCCCTCTATCACTCTTTGCCCTCCCTCGTTCCCCCTCTCTCCACTCCTCCTTCCCCTTCTCTCCTGTCAGTGCAAAGACGTCCCTTCCAATCTGCTGCTCCCCAGCAACGGGGCCGCTGCCCCCTGAAGCATCCGTGTCCGCAGCCGCCAGCCTCCTCACCTCCTTGACAGGGGGGAATTTCTTCCTACACTCCAGCGACAAGCTCCTCAGGTCGCTCTGCATGTTGTCCAGCAACTTCTTCACGGCCTCGGGTGAGGAGGTGGCCATGGTAGCCGTGTGTCCCAGCTCTCTCCCCCAGAGTGCGGCGCTCGGCTCCCGGGCAAGACACAGGCCTCCGCCCTCTCACTCCCACACCCCCCGCGCCGCAGACACGTCACCCGCGCTTCCGTAAACACTGCTTGAGGGGATGTGACGTCGTTCCCGCCACTCCACGGCCCCACGTGACCCTAGGAGCGTGTTGGCGCCGGCGGGCGGGTGGACGGGCCGCCTGCAGCGCCCTCTGTTGCACCGGAGGCCACGGGGCGCCTCACCGAGCTCGGAGCTCCCGGCAGCGCCTCCTCTCGCCGCGGAGGTCGCCCTGCAGCCACCGGCCCCCTACCGGCCTTTCTAGTTAGAACACGTAGTTTTGGTGACACCACCGATTTTCCGGCATCAGTGGTTCCAGAGCCTGATTATCCGTTTTGCCGGACCAACAGGGGTCACTGCCTGTGAGCGGAATCCAACAATACCGGAAAGGTCCGCCAAGGAGCCTAGATCCCGCAAAGTCGGCTATGGCAATGGATCTGTTACCATCACAGGAGACAGACTATCTACTGACATCTACTACAAACCTACTGACTCCCACAGCAATCTTGACTACACTTCTTCCCACCCTGCTTCCTGTAAAGACTCTATCCCCCTACTCCCAATTCCTCCGTCTACACCGCAACTGCGCCCAGGATGAGGTTTTGCATACTAGGGCATCGGAGATGTCCTCATTCTTTAGGGAACAGGGGTTCCCCTCTTCCATTATAGATGAGGCTCTCACCTAGGTCTCCTCTATATCCCGCAGCTCCGCTCTTACTCCCCCTCGCCTTCCCCCTATCATAACAAGGACAGTCCCCCTTGCCCTCACCTTCCACCCCATCAGCCGTCGCATACAGCTTATAATCATTTGACATTTTCGCCACCCCCAACGGGATCCCACTACTGGCCACATCTTCCCATCTCCACCGCTTTCTGCAAAGACCGTTCCCTCCATAACTCCCTGGTCAATTCGTCCCTTCCCACCCAAGCCACCCCCTCCCCGGGTACTTTCCCCTGCAATCGCAGGAAATGCAACACCTGACCCTTTACCTCCCCCCTCGACTCCATCCAAGGACCCAATCAGTCTTTCCAGGTGAGGCAGAGGTTCATTTACACCTCCTCCAACTTCATCTACTGTATCCACTATTCCAGGTGTCAACTTCTCTACATCGGCAAGACCAAGCGCTGGTTCGGCGATCATTTCGCTGAACACGTCCACTCAGTCCGTCGTAACCTACCTGATTTCCCGGTTGCTCAGCACTTCAACTCCCCCTTCCAATCTGACCTTTCTGTCCTGGGCCTCCTCCATTGTCAGAGTGAGGCCCAGCGCAAATTGGAGGAACAGCACTTCATATTTCGCATGGGTAGTTTATTCCCCAGCGGTATGAACGTTGACTTCTCTAATTTCAGATAGCCCGTGCTTTCTCCCTCCTTCCCCTTCCCAGTTCTACTAGTCCTACTGTCTCTGCCTACTTTCTATCTTTGTCCCGCCCCCTCCCCCGACATCAGTCTGAAGAAGGGTCTCGACCCGAAACATCACCCATTCCTTCTCTCCATAGATGCTGCCTCACCTGCTGTGTTATTCCAGCACTTTTGTGGCTATCTTCTCTGAGTTGCAAGGCTTTGGAGAGGGTACAGCTTACCTGGATATAGAAACATAGAAACATAGAAATTAGGTGCAGGAGTAGGCCATTCGGCCCTTCGAGCCTGCACCGCCATTCAATATGATCATGGCTGATCATCCAACTCAGTATCCCGTACCTGCCTTCTCTCCATACCCTCTGATCCCTTTAGCCACAAGGGCCACATCTAGCTCCCTCTTAAATATAGCCAATGAACTGGCCTCGACTACCCTCTGTGGCAGTATCTGGTACCTATCCATGTTCTTCAGGGATGCTGCCTGATCTACTGAATTATTCCAGCACTTTGTGCATTCTTTTTATTACATTATCACCGGGATGTTGTCTGGATTACAGTATTAACTAAAAGAGGTTGAACAAAGCTAGGTCGTATTCTCCTGGAGTGCAATGGCTGAGGTTCAGCCTAATAGATGAATTAGGAGAGTTGTAGATAGGGTAGAGTGTCTTTCACCCCAGGGTCAAAATATCAAGAGGGCGTAACTATAAACTGAGTGCGGGACAGTTAAAAAAAAAGGTATGTGCCCCGAGGGGAAAGTGTTACCAAGGGAGGTGGACATAGATAGTGTCACCATTTAAAAGATACTAGACCAAGTGGGACCCATTGGGCCCCGTTCCCCCAATGCAATAATCCACCACTCACCTGTTCCCTCAACGCAATATTCCACCACTCACCCATATCCCCGACGGGAGGCCTGGTCCCCCAACGCAACCCGTTCCACTACATAAGATTCCACCACTACCCTGCTTCCCCCAGCACTGGACTTTAAAAAATTTCCAATTCCACTTCCCCTGCCTCTCCCAGCACTTCCACTTCCCCTGGCCCCTCCCCCTCCTGTTCAATCACTTGCTGCCAGGACCACGACTAAGTGTTCTATGATGGCCACATTGTTGCAAATGTCGGGTGGAGGATTGTGAGATCCCATTGTGACGTCATAGCAGCAACTGCCAGCACTGAAGTGTCGAAGTGATCATCAAAGTGGATTTAGTGAACTTAGAAATGTGATAACTTGTGAAATATAACATCAATCTGAACGAAACTTGATACAAACAACCACAGGTCAATGGTGAGTAAGGTGGTGCAATTTCGCGCTATTGTGTACAGTTTTGGCGTAGTTCCTTGAGTACGTACGTACACAGACAGACAGACATTTGTCCAAACAAGGGCAAGAAGGAAGGGGGACCATCGGCACTATATTGAATACTTTTTGTAACGTTGTCGGTGCTCTATATAAGACTACTCTGCATACTTATGTATTGCATGCAAACCAAATAATTTTGCTATACCAAGTACATGTGACAATAAAGTATCAATCAACCAATCAATGAGGGGGGGATTTCATTGAAACCTACCGAATAATGAAAGACCTAGATAGAGTGGATGTGGAGAAGATGTTTCCAGTAGTGGGAGAGTCCAGGACATAGCCTCTGATTAAAAGGATCTACCTTTAGAATAGAGATGAGGAATTTCTTTAGCCAGAGGGTGGTAAATCTGTGGAATTAATTGCCACAAATGGCTGGGGAGGTCACTTCATTGGATATATTTAAAGTGGAGATTTTATAGGTTCTTGATTAGTAAAGGGCTTCAAAAGTTATGGGGAGAATGCAGGAGAATGGGGTTGAGAGAGGAAAAATAGATCAACCATGATCGAATGGCGGAGCAGATGCTATGGGCTGAATGACCTCATTCTGTTTCTATGTTTTATGAACAGTGAGTTCGATGTGGACACTGTTTAATAGGATGCCGCCCTTCACGTTTGATTACACTATTTGTACGAGGGTTATTACTATAAGCTCCATCAAATCTTTGGGACTAATTTCCCAAGATCTCAAGAGGCATAAGCAGAACTGATACCTAGCCACAATGAATATGTACAAAGTAGCTTGAGCAATGTGGTGTTTTTAGTTTTGGTTTTAGAGATACAGCGTGGAAATAGGCCCTTCGACCAACTGAGCCCACTCCGCCAGTCCGCATGCGCATCAATCTTCAAAGCAGCGGTGTGAAATCACAGATAACAGTAATTGAAGTAACATAGTAAGATTAGAGAGAACTGGAACTACCAGATGACCTTTATGATATGAGGGTTGGGAGCGGAAGGCACGTAATCGCTCATCGTAACTCCTCATAAAATAAAGATCAAACTTCAAACTGGTAAGTTCTCGTTTAATTTTACTATTTAACGATTCCGTGAGTGATTCCGTGAAGATTTCAAAAGCTCTGTGATTTCATGCCGTGGATACGAATCCAGGCGTCACACACTGCATCAGTTGACCCAGGATGAGTGAATAATAAACAATGCATTGAAACATGGCATAGATTTAAACATGTTGATGCTTTAATTAACAAAAAGAAAAACAATAGCGACCCCTCTCTCCCAGGTGGAAGCTATGAAACAGAACCTAAAATGGAGTGTACAAATACCCCCGGTCTGGTAAGAGGTTTATTATAGAACCTTTGAAAAGTCAGTTCATTTGACCATCCTGCGGCCGCGAGGATATGGTCGAGAGGGACGTCCAGTGCCCTTGCTGCTGACGTTGATGCCGCCCTGGTGGAGTGAGATTTAAAAATGTCAGTGTCTACTCCCGCATAAACCAGAACCTGTTTCAGCCATCTTGAAATGGTCTGTACCGACACTTTCTTATGCGGCTTTTTGTGACTGATGAATAACGCTAACTCGGAGCCTCTGAGGCTCTTGGTGACCTTGATATAGTGGTGTAAGTGCGTAACTACACACAACCGAAAGTCCGTGGGGTATGCCGTAAAAATAAGTTTGAACCTTGACACCCCTGTTCTGCTCTGCTTAATTAAATCATAAATGTAAAACGTTATGTTATTTACAGATGACACCATCCTGTCCAGTCGCAGCTTCTGCAATGCCTGGACCCGTTGCGCTGAAACCAGTGCCATGAGCATGACCACCTTGAGAGTGAGTTTGGGCAAAGACAGGGATGTAGCTGGAGCCCACTGGCGAAGCAGCACGAGTACCACGCTCACATCCCAGATTTCCGAGTACCTGTGCCTGGGGGGAATTAGAGTTAAAAATACCCTTCATGATATTAAAGGATGAGATCCAACAGAGTGTTGTTCCGACCCCAGCCATAACTACGATGATAAAGCACTCCTGGCACTGTTGATGGCACTATAGCTTAATCCCTCATCAAAATATAGCGTTGAAAGAAATTCCAACACATCTGAGATGCGTGCCGTGTGATATGATATGTTCGCCCGTAAGCAGAACACCTCCCATTTCTTGAGAGATGTACTGTTTTTTGGTACTATCCCTCCAGGCCGCAGTGATCACATCCACAGTACGATTGGATAGTCCGAGCCCCAGGTATGGCCTCCTCAGAATCTGCAAATCAATAGATCAATACGGTCATGTAATGGATGGTTCTCCCCAGTCACAGGGTGCACCAGTAGGTTACTGCGTTTAGGGACAGTCATAAGAGGCTGTGTTATTATTCCCAAAACGAGTGGGAACCATGGCTGTGTAGGCCAGTCGGGTACTACCAAAACGCCTGAGGCGGAGTCCTGCTTGATCTTGAGCAAGCACCGACTGATGAGGCAAAATGGGGGAAATGCATATAAAAACATTCCACCCCAGTGAAGCGAGAATGCATCTACCGCCACTGCCCCAGGGCTGGTTCCCATGAAACATACTTCGGTAACTGGTGATTGAGTCTGGATGCAAACAAATCGATATCTGGCACACCATACCGAGCGACAATATCATTAAATACTTCATGATTCAACATCCATTCTGTGTTGTTATTGAATTTTCGTGACCTGGTGTCCACCACCATGTTGAATCTACCTGGTAAGTAGATAGCTGAGACCCAAATGTTTCTTGTAATACACCAGTGCCAAATAAGGTTAGCCAATTTATCACAAGATGCCGACTTGATTCCACCTATGTGATTAACATATGCCACTGCCGTAGTGCTGTCAATCTGAAGCTGAACATGCAAGTGATGCATACTAATACAATAAGCCTTTAGGCCATAGAATGCTCCCAACAGTTCTAAATAGTTAATACCATGTGATTGAAGAATAAATGCCTCATGCATATTCCATCTGCCTCCGCCGCTAGAGATGGTATCAGTAGCACCCCATCCTAGAGCACTAACATCAGTCTGTAAAACAACTGAAGGTTTCTCAATCAGAATTTTACTGGAGCAACGCCAAATGTTCGCTATCCACCACTGTAATTCAGCAATGGCTTCAACTGGTAACCGCATGGGCCTATCGAAGTGACCTGCATGTATTTTGAGTGCCTGCTCCTTTGCACGTTGTAAATTTTGATAATACAAAGGCCCAAATTGTGCAGCTGGAAAAGCAGCCACTAATTTGCCAATTATGCCAGCCACATGTCGAATTGAAGGTTGCTGCTCAACAACGAGCTCGTTACAGGCTTCTATTAATTCTAATCTCTTGCCTCTGGGCAGAGTCACAGACATGTGCGTTGTTAATGGTGAACCCCAAATAATCAATAACTCTAATTGGTATCAATTTGGATTTAACTGGATGGATGAGAAACCCCAATCTCTCAAACATGAGTTTAGCAGCTGAAACAGATAATTCAGCTGCTTCCCGAGTCTTCCCTATGATTAGGATATCATCCAAATAAGCCATTACAATATGACTCTGAGCCCGGAGTAGCCCCAACACTGGTTTTAAGTTTTGTAAATAATCTAGGGGCCAAAGTTAACCCATTAGGCAATGCTTTAAACTGCCATAATTTCCTCATCCAGCTAAACTTCAAATATCTCCGATGATCACGATGAATGGGTACTGAATAGTATGCATCTTTAAGATCTATACATGCCAGATAACATCCTCTGGAAACCAGTTGTTTGGCTGTAACAAACGTTTCCATTTTGAAATGTTTATACTGCACAAAAGGGTTACGGCTGGTTAAGTCAAGGATGATTCGGCATCCACCATCCTTCTTTCGCCTAGGAAAAATATTAGACACGAATTGGTGAGATTGATGAAACGACTTCTCAATTTACCCCTTTTTTAATTTATTTATTTAAAAAAAAATGTAATTTTTTTTTTTATTAGAAGTACGTTACATTTTGATGGTACCTTTTTACAGGTTCTCAGAATTATTAAAACATTCTATGTACAACTTCCTTTTTTTTTAATTTTTTTTAGAAAGAAATGAGAAAGAAAGAAGTGTAGAGTAAAGAAAAGTCTTGTGAGTGTGAAGTAAAGAAAATAAATAAGTAAGAAAGTGAAGCAGAAAGGAGATTCTCCCTTGCCACAAGTCGATGCTTTTTTATGTTCTTAATCATTTTTCGCCCAAACCCAGAATTTTGTAATACTATTTTTTAATACTATTGCACCACATGACTCCACAAGGTCAATAAATGGAGACCAACTCGTTAAGAATTGGTCTTGTTTATCTATTAGGAGGAGTCTCATTTCTTCCAAGTGGGCAGTTTCCAACATATTACCAATCCACATTTTGAGTGTTGGTATAGTAGCATTTTTCCAAAATTTTAATATGAGTTTTTTTTGCTGTTATTAAACCATAATTAAAAAATGAAATTTGGGATATATTTAATTTGTTTCCATCTCCTATTACTCCGAAGATAATCATTTCCATATTAGGTTCCATTTTTATCTTAAATAAACTAGTAAATATATCAAATATATCACACCAAAATCCATGACGTTTTATGCAAGAAACGAAAGAATGTGTGATATTGGCATTTTGAGAGACATTTATCACAGATGGGAGAAATATTTGAATAAAATTTATTCAACCTAACTTTTGAATAATATAATCTATGTAATATTTTAAATTGAATTAAATTATGTCTAGCGTTAATCGAACATTTATGTATATATATCAAATACCTCTCCCATGTTTCTTTAGGAATTTTTGTCATTAATTATTTTTCCCAGTCTTCTCTAATTGCCTCTGTTGATGGCAATTCTCTATTAAGAATACTATTATATAAATATGATATTAATTTTTGTGAGTCCGCCTTAATATTCATTGCTTCTTCCAGTGGGTCTATCATTATGCTCTGTAGTCTTTGTATATTTTTTTTTATAAAGTCACATATCTGTAAATATTTAAAGTATTGGTTATTATTCAGATTAAATTTTGATTTTAATTGTTGAAATGATATAAATTTCCCATTTCATACATGTCACCCACCTTTTTAATTCCCAATCTTTCCCATTGTCTATATGTTTTATCCATAAAAGATGGTTTAAATACTGGATTATTCACTATTGGTGTTAATGATGATAAGTTCCTTAATTTTAAAGTTAATTTTATTTGTTTCCAAATTCGAATTATATTATGTATAATTGGATTCTTCTTATATAATGTATTATTCAATTTTATCGGGGAGAAGAGGATCGCTCCTAAATCGTACGGAAAACAATCCTCTTTCTCCATTCTTATCCATTCCATCTGTTGAGAAGGGCCGTCCAACCAATAAATGATATCCTTAATATGCACTGCCCAATAATAATATAAAAAATTAGGCAGTGCAAGTCCCCCTACATCTTTAGGTTTACACAGATGATTTCTTTTAATTCTATGTGCTTTATAGACCCAAATAAAATTAGTAATATTAGAGTCTAGTTTTTTAAAGAAATATTTTGGTATATATATTGGTATGGATTGAAATAAATATATTATTTGTGGTAGAACTATCATTTTTATAGCATTTATTCTGCCAATTAATGATAGTGGGAGCGATTTCCAAAATTTAATCAGAGCGTTCACTTTATTTAATAAAGGACTAAAATTAGCATTAAATAATGATTTATATCTTCTCGTAACTTGAATACCTAAATATTTAAATTATTCCATTGCAATTTTAAATGGAAATTTTAATAGATGATTCGCTTTCTGGGGCTGTAATAACATAATTTCACTTTTATTCCAATTTATTCTATATCCAGAAAAAGAGCCAAATTCCTCTATTACGTTTAGTAAATTCGGGATACTCGTTTCTGAATTTCTAATATATAAAAGTATATCATCAGCATATAATGAAATTTTATTATTAGAGTCCTTAGTATTATATCCCTGAATATTCGGATGTGTTCTTATCCTTTCAGCCAAAGGCTCTATCATAAGGGCAAATAGCAGGGGTAATAAAACACATCCCTGCCTATTGCCTCGTGATAATTGGAATTTTGGAGACAACATATTATTAGTTAATATTCTTGCCATTGGTTTATCATATAATAATTTCACCCATCTAATAAAATTATCTCCCATATTAAATTTTTGGAGTACTAAATATAAATACTGCCACTCTACCTGATCAAATGCTTTCTCTGCATCCAAAGATATAACTGGTCTTCCTTTTCCACTTTATGTGAATACATTATGTTAAAAAGTCGTCTCAAATTATTAAATGATTGTCTTTTAGGTATAAACTCCGTTTGGTCCGGGTTTATCAATTTATTAATATATTTAATCTTCTTGCGAAAATCTTTGCTAAAATCTTTTGATCTGTATTTAAAAGTGATATAGCTCTATATGAGCCCGGATCTTCTAGATCTTTATCTTTTTTTAGTATAAGCGTAATTGTAGATTCTGCTAAAGTTTCTGGTAATTTCTTTTCGGTAAAAGCATAAGTATATAATTTAAGTAATCGTGGGACCATTAACTCCTGAAATATTTTATAGAATTCATTATTAAAACCATCGGGCCCTGGTGTCTTCCCGTTTTTCAGTTCTTTTATTGTTTCTCTTATTTCTTCACTTGTGATCTGAGCTCCTAATTCCTCTTGTTCTAAAATATCCAATTTTTGCAAATTACAATTATCTAAAAAAATTCTAATTTTATTGTCTTCTATTTTAGTTTTAGATGTATATAAATTTTGATAAAATTGAGCAAACCTTTTTTATTAATATCCTTAGGTAAAGTTAATAGTTGGAGAGGTAAAAATTGGAGAGGTATGGAATTAGAGGAATAGTACTGGACTGGATTAAAAGCTACTTAAGTAACAGGCAACAGTTTGTAAATCTGGGTAGTCATAATTCTACATGCTTGGACATTGTGTGTGGTGTACCACAGGGGTCAGTGCTGGGCCCAAAATTATTTATCATGTACATAAATGATATTTGTAATGTGTCCAATGTCTTGAGGCTGGTTTTGTTTGCAGATGATACAAATATTTTTTGTTCTGGGGAAAATTTAAAACAGCTATTGGATAAAATAATAAAAGAAATGGGTAAATTGAAAATATGGTTTGATAGGAATAAAATTTCATTAAATCTGAGTAAAACTAAAATAATGTTATTTGGTAATTGTAGAATAAATACACTAGTAAGTATAAAGATAAATGGGGTGGAAGTTGAAAGAGTGCATGAAAATAAATTTCTTGGGGTTATAATTGACGATAAAATAAGCTGGAAATCACATATTAAACATGTAAAATTAAAATTGTCAAAAAGTATCTCTGTATTATACAAAGCCAAGCAAGCTCTGGATTACAAATCACTCCGTATTCTTTATTGTTCATTAATTTTACCCTACTTAAATTATTGTGCAGAAGTCTGGGGTAATAATTATAAAAATTTGATACACTCATTAACCATGATGCAAAAAAGAGCAATTCGTATTATCCATAATGCTAAGTATCTGGGTCATACGAATCCATTATTTTTAGAGTCAACATTATTAAAATTAGAAGATTTGGTCACATTCAAAACAGCTCAGATAATGTTTAGGGCCAAAAATAAAAATTTACCTGGAAACATTCAAAAATTATTTAACGAGCGTGTGGGGGGTTACAATTTAAGAGGAATATTTAACTTTAAGAAACAAAAAGTCCGTACGAGTAGAAAAACCTTTTGTATTTCGGTTTATGGAGTAAGAGTGTGGAATAAATTGAATGGGGAATTGAAGCAATGCACAAACATGAATCATTTTAAAATGATATATAAAAAAATAATTCTCAAGGGGTACAGGGATGGAGGGGATGGTTGACAAGTGGGGGTTGATGTTTATCTTGCTTTACTATTGTTTACTTATGTTTGGGTACTTCAGATATGAAGTTTGTATGTACATAATAGTTGTATGTATATATATGTCTGTAGGTATTATGGGAAATTGCCTAGGGTAGTATTATTATTAGTAATGAATTGATTTTTAAATATGATAGAAGTGTTGGGGAAAAGGGGTGAGATTTAATAAGTTATTCTTCTTCTCACTCCTTTTCGAGCTTGTACAGTCACAGAGTTGGACATTGGAACTTTGATTTTGTTCTTCTCATTGCTTTGTAAATATTGATTGTAATGTCCAATTGTTTGATAATTTCGATTTTGTTAATATTAATGTCTTTAATGTCTTTACTTGTTCGGAATAAATAAATAAATAAATAAATAGTTCCCCGTTCTCTGATTTGATTTTAATAATTGTTTTTTCCTTTTCTTGCTTCTTCAATTGTCGTGCTAGAAGTTTATGTGGTTTATCCCCAAATTCAAACTGTACTTGTTTTGTGATCTGAAATAATCGAATATTATCGGGAAGAGTAATAAGATTAAGTTTAAATTTCAATAATGTGATCTTATTATGTTTATCTATAGTTGGGTCTTTTGCGTTACCTAATTCTAATAATTTAATTTCCTTTTCTAACGTCCATTGTTCTGTCCTGTTTTTTTTATTTAGAAAACTTTGATACGAAATTATAGCTCCACAGATGAATGCCTTAAAAGATTCCCATAATAGAGATGGTGAAATACCTGGTGCCTCGTTTGTCTCAAAAAAAAATTTCATTTGCTGTTTTAAATACTCGTAACCTTGTGAGTCATTAGCTATTTGTGTGTTAAATCTCCAAAAGGATTTTATACCTGGCATTCCCTCAAGTTTTAAAGTAAAGGTCAACGGGGAGTGATCGGAAATAATACTATTGTGGTATTTAGGATTAATCGTATATGGTATTAATTTTGTATCCACTAAGAAATAATCAATTCTTGAATAAGTTTTGTGTACTGATGATTAAAATGAGTATTCCCTTCCAGTTGGATTAGCTATTCTCCATACATGTTATATTAGTGTTTTTTATATATGTATTTAAGAATTCACTAGACTTGGATTTGACACTACCCTTACTTAATTTTATTGATTTGTCTAAATATGAGTCTATAACAGTTAAAGTCCCCCCCTAGTATTACATTTTGAAAATTATACTCATCTATTATATCCATAATTTTCTTTAAAAATTGCGGGTTATCAAAATTTGGAGCATAAATATTTATCAGAGTCAGTGGTGTAGAATAAATTTCTCCCGCCACTATCGTGTACCTTCCTTCTTTATCAGATATAGTGTTCTGTAATATAAATGGTATACCTTTCCGAATAATAATAGCCGTTCCTCTAGCTTTAGCAGTAAATGACGAGTAATAAGTTTGGCCTATCCAGTTTGCCCTTAGTCTCATCTGTGTTTGTAGTTTCGTATGCGTTTCTTGCAGAAAAGCTATGTCCACATTTAAAGATTTTAACTGGGCCATAATCTTGCCCCTTTTAATTGGATCATTCGCACCCCTAATATTCCAACTACAGAATGTGAATCCTCCATTCTTTTTTTCCTTGTTATCCTGCATTGTAAATAGATTTTGGTAATTTTGCTTCATGTGGTGTGGTTAAGTACCTCAGGCTTTTGGGTATGTGGGTATCATCCCATACTTCTGATGTCATTTTACCTCTCCTCCGTATATTGAACCTCCATAAGAAAAAGAGAAAAGTGTGTTGAGAAATAGTGAAGAAAGAAAGAAAAATTGTTAGATAAACCACATAAAAGTAAATACAACAACAACAAAAAAGTGAGTTTAAGGTATCAAAAAGGTGATACCCTAAATACAAGAAGCCATCTATGATGGCCAAAAATTTATTGACCTCCGTAGATGGAATTATACATTGAGTTCAGCCCCCTAAATACAATGTCATTTATAACTACATGCCGTTTCATCTAACTATATCTTAATATATCTAAAAAAATTAAAATAAAAATAAAAATTTCATTAACAAAAATGTATCTGGTCAGGCCGAATAAAACAGAAAAAAAAGTTTCAACAATAGAAAGTTATCATCATCATCATCTACTATTTCAAATATTCTCTTATTTACCCCGATTTTAAACCTTCTATGTTACTTGCTCGGTATTACAGTCGTAGAATTGTAAAACATAAAAACACATGCCCTGTGCCTGTATCCGAATATATTCATCTGTTCCTTAATTACCAGCCTGTTTCAAGGGTTAAATTTCTTATCTTAAATACAACCGACTTCCAGCCCAGACCTCTGGAACTTTTCCAAATCATTAACGCCTCTTTCTTCACACAGATTTATAATGTTATAATAATAATAATAATAGATTTTATTTATATAGCGCTTTTCAGGACTCAAAGTCGCTTAGTATTCTTGTACCCCTTTTCATTAATTGTAGTGTGTTAGTGTACATCCTAAATTATATTTCATTTCTTTTCCGCCTTATTAACATTATATATGTTAATAATAATCATCTCTGTAGGCCCCTTATCCCCCAAAATCCATTAGATTAATACATTGGTTAATCATATTAATATAATATTAATATAATGGCTTAACCATTAATTAGTAATATTAAGTTAAATAGTTAGTTAATTCTTTACATTACATATATACTATATTAATTAAAACATTTCTTGTCCATGATTTCCTTTCAAATCTGATCGCGTTACTTCAAAATGTCCTCCTTTATCCGTTCAAGGTTGAAACCAGGGCTTGGACATTGAATACACATTCCAGATAGATAAGCCTGTCTGGTTAATGTCTAGAGCAGTTCCACCATCTTAATTACCGCATAGTTTTCCATTAAAAAGTTTAATCATCAACTTTGACCTCTTTTTTCTATTTTCTTTACAATTTCTTGTGCGTAATTAAATGCCGAATCCGAATCCGTGAAAGCACGTTGAATAGAGTTATAAGTAATCTTCATTTTCGCCGGATACACTAATCCATATTTCACATCAGGTTTCCCTTGCAGAATGTTGCTAACTCTTTTAAACTGATTCCTTTTCTCCAGTATTTCGCGTGGATAGTCCCTGTAGAATCTGACCGTCTCTCCATCAAATGTAAGCCTCTCCCAACACTGGTTTTAACAGTTTTGTAAATAATCTAGGGGCCGAAGTTAACCCATTAGGCAATGCTTTAAACTGCCATAATTGTCTCATCCAGCTAAACTTCAAATATCTCCGATGATCACGATGAATGGGTACTGAATAGTATGCATCTTTAAGATCTATACATGTCAGATAACATCCTCTGGAAACCAGTTGTTTGGCTGTAACAAAAGTTTCCATTTTGAAATGTTTATACTGCACAAAAGGGTTACGGCTGGTCAAGTCAAGGATGATTCGGCATCCACCATCCTTCTTTCGCCTAGGAAAAATATTAGACACGAATTGGTGAGATTGATGAAACGACTTCTCAATTACCCCTTTTTTGTATAACGTTTCAATTTCAGCTTGTACATCCAAACTCTCTTGTTGTGAAAAAAACAATGTCCGGCTTGGTGTATGCTGTGTGGGTGGGCGCAAATTGGGAAGGAATTCGATTCGGAACCCTTGTATACTGTGCAGTATAAACGAATCTGATGTTATCCAATACCATTCATTCAAAAACAAGTGTAATCTCCCACCAACTTGTAACTGATCCACACATGATATGTTCCGAAAAGAACCAGACCCACCTACCTCCATGGTTACTGGTGGATATTTCTGCCCCCGCGTTTTGGGGGGTAAGGCTGTTGGAGTGCGCCAACTGCGCATGTTTGGGAATGGCCGGCTTGGTCCTTGGCCTGAACCAGTTTCAGCGAACCGTCTGTAGGGGTGCTGCCGCGAAACGAAGTTCTGCTAGTCGCCGGGAGCTTTGATGAGTCCGACCGTTTTTGCCTCGTCGTCCAGCTCCTTGACTCTTTTTGACAGATCTTCACCGAACAAAAGATTTGGTGGTTGTATATTGCTGGATTTGCACAGTGCCGTGAACTTGGGGTTCAGAGTAGGGCGGATGGCACTCTTTCTTAGGCAATTTATTTCAAAATGTGCATTGCACATTAAGGCCAGGGCATCCTGCTGTACATCAGACAGGGGCCCTCCATCCACCGACCTGGCAAAAGCTGTGATGCCCGAGGCGAGCAGCTTCAGTATCTTCTGGAGCCTCACCTCCTGAGCTCTGATACCTACGCCCATGTGACCCCAGATGGCGTGGTTAACAGTCGGCACTTTGAGCAAGGCAGTTAGCAGGTGTCTCATATTTTTTGGATGTTTCCTCCATAGTGTGCTCTTGGAGCTGGTGTGAGGCCAGGTAATATACTCATGGCCAAATCTTCACCCAGCGGTTCCCCTGTTTCGGTCGGGATTGCAAATCTTGATGCACCTCTGGTTCGCGCCCGTCATGCCTTGAGGTATGCTCCACGGCTATACCCACGGACTCGGAGTCAGAACCAAACTGACCCCGAACGCTCTCCTCCTCCGAGAGGGAGACATTAAGCAGCCCTGAAACAGGTGCCCCTGGCGTGGGCCCCCGAGGAGACCCGCGCTGATATAATTCCTCTTGTTGGAGCGTATCATCGTGGAGCATCCTCTCCATCAGGATCTCCATCCTGGACAAACGTCCGAAGACGCTATCCATTGTAGGTGGGGGACCCTCCTGGCCCGACTCATCCAAGTCAACGGGCCGTGCAGACTTCTTTGTGGCTTTCCGACCCAATGGAGTAGCCACGGTGCTCTCAAGAAGCACCAAGTCTGAAGTCACTGGCCGTGCCGTCAGCGCCACAGAAGGTGAGATAGACGGCCGCCCGCTACCCGCACTCCCGCGGTCTTCCATAGCTGCTCTCCCGGCGGCTCGCCTGGACTTTACCTTAGACGTTTTCTCCATCGACTCGAACTTGCTCCTGTAACAAGAATTACCGACCCAAGAAAACGATCTCCGACTAAGTTTTAAACACTTACCTGAGGGTTTTTTAAACTTACCGCTGGAGGAGCAACGCGCCTGCCAGCCAGTCGTTGCGCAACCCCTCAGACGTAATGACGCGCATGTGGACTGGCGGGGTTCTTCACGGAATCACTCACGTGACTCCGAAGTAAAATCACCCATACACTAGTTCTATCCTACACAGTAGGGACAAATAGCAAAAGCCAATTAACCTACAAACCTGCATGTCTTTGGAATGTGGGAGGAAACCAGAGCACCCAGTGCAAACCCACGCGGTCACAGGGAGAACGTGAAAACTTCGTACATACAGCACCTGTAATCAGGATCAAACCCTTGGACAATGTGGTGTGTTTTAAGGAAAACCGAAAGATTTTTAAAGCAGGGGAAATATAGACGGAATATAAACCTGAAATTCCAGAGCATGGGATTATAGATGCATTCACAAAACAGTAATCCTTTGTATATCCAAACACATCTTTATTGTAAACGCAGGTACACAGCAGCTATTTATGTAATTGATTTACATTGAGTACATTGCTTTATCATATTTACTCATGAACCTCAAACGATTAAGAATCTGAGGACATCTTTGAGTTTCTTGGTAAAGTTCATTTGCCCAGGTATATACTGAAATTAAATCATTCACATTTATTGGACTGTGCATTAATACGAAGAACATTCTACATGAGCAGAAAGACATTTTAAAATACCAAAGAAACAAATGTGAAAAGGACAAAATGGTGGAAAATTTGTTTTGAGAATTATAATTGCAACAACAGAGTGTAAGGGGGAGGGGGGGGGGGTTATTTTCTGGTACGAGGCAAATCGACATCTACCTTTGCAGTGAGATAACCATATGTCCCATATTGAAAGAATGTTTTCCAATAGCCAAATGACAAGACAGATTTGATAATCAAGTGATCATGATATATGTCTATAATTTTTAATTAAGATGTGAACAGATTTGCAGCAAGCTCAAGCTATTTATAAAGCTACATTTCATTCAGGCAGCTGTCAAGTCCGTCTACAGCTGGGAGGCAAAATGGAAACCAAGGGATTGATTCACAAAAAAAACCTATGATCAACCCATGTTTACAACCCTGACTTTCCATTTACTTATAGTTTAGTTTAGAGATACAGCGCGGATACAAGCCCTTGGGCCCGCTGAATCCGTGCCGACCAGCGATCCCCTTACACTAACACTATCCTATACACTAGAGACAATTCATAATTTTTACCGAAGCCAATTAATCTACAAACCTGTACATTTTTGTGGTGTGTGGGAGGAAACGCGAACACCTGCGAAAAATCCACACGGTCACAGGGAGAACATACAAACTCCGTACAAACAGCACCTGTAGTCAGGATCGAACCCGGGTCTCTGGCGCTGCGCCAACGTTACTTCCCAACCTCTAGCCTCCTGCTTCTACCATGAAAGTCTGTTTATGCAAGCTCTAGGAACAGCACCCATTTCCTCATTAGGCACTTTGCTGCCTTCCAGCCTCAACACCAATTCGAACATATTTAGAGACACAGGGATCTGCAGATGCTGGAATCTTGAGGCAAACATTCAGTGCTGGTGAAACTCAGCAGGTCAGGCAGCCTCCGTTGAGGGAATGGACAGGTCGGGACACTTGATCAGACGGATTGGTCTGAAGAAGGGTCCTAACACCAAACAACCTCTATCAATTTTCTTCACAGATGCTGCCTGACCCACTGAGTTCCTCCAGCACTTTGTGTTTTGCAATTTTAAGACTTGATCGCTGCATTCATTTTCTCCAATAAAGGTATGATACAGCAGAGGCACCATGGGGAGGTGAGGGGGAGGGGTCCAGGCTGGTACTGAGGATAGAACATTTTGGAATAACCAGCAAGGTGGCCTGCACCTTTAACTCGTTGCCTTGCTTCCACACACCAGGCCATGCTTCCTTAACATCCATCCTTTGTTTGCAGATTTGTCTGACTTCCTTTGCTCTATACTATTCATGTTTAATTATCTGCAGCTTCCGCATTAGGCCTTGTGCCTCTGCTTTCCTTTCCCTCTTCTATATTTGTTAATCATGGTGTAACATTAACCCAGGTCCTCGGACTTTAATATTGAGACACAAGAGAATATAGATGCTGGAATGGTTGAGCAATAATTAAAAAAAAAAAAAAACTGCTTGAGGAACTCAGCAGAGCAGGCAGCAGCTGTGGATGGAAATGGACAGATGACATTTCGGATCAGGACCCTTCTTCAAGACACAATGAGGGGCCTCAACTCAAGATGTAGTCTGTCCACTCAGCTGTCTGACCCGCTGAGTTCCTCCAGCATTTTGTTTGTGGGTTCAGTGTTAATGCTATTTCTCCCCTCAGTGAAGCTGCTGGTGAGACTGTTTCTGCCCATTCTTTCCCAGCTAATAAGATTCCAGTATTTGTTTCTATACTTCTCTGAACAGCCAAGTAGCAAACCATTGAACAAAATATTTTCAAAATGCAATCTATTGCCTAGTGTGCTTTCAGAATCACCACAATAATATCAGAAAACATTGTTCAGGGTATTGGGTACTAATGGAAAAGCCCTTTCAGAGAGCTGGCATATTAGTATGTATGGCCAAATGGCCTCCTTGGACATAGGAAATCTTGATCAAATATTTTAAATAGATTTAAACACTTATTTTTATACTGGCTTGGTTTAAGTGCAATCATTGAGGTACAAACTGCTATGTTATTGCTAACGTGTGTGAGACCCACAACACCAGATCTCCAACTTCGAGTAGCTCTTGCTTTCCCTCTCTCTCCATCCCCTGCCCCTTCCCAGTTCTCCCACCAGTTTTACTGTCTCTGACTACGTTATTTCTCCGTCCCACCAACTCCCCTGATCAGTCTGAAGAAGGGTCTCGACCCAAAACATCATCCATTCCTTCTCTCCAGAGATGTTTTGGGATAGGATGCTTCTTCTGCAGAAAAACACCATGGAATCATATCTACATAGAGTGCCCTCTATAATGTTTGTGACAAAGACCCATCATTTATTTATTTGCCTCTGTACTCCACAATGTGAGATTTGTAATTAAAAGAAAATCACATGTGGTTAAAGTGCACATTGTCAGATGTTACTAAAGGCCATTTTTATACATTTTGGTATCGCCATGTAGAAATTACAGCTGTGTTTATACATAGTACCCCATTTCAGGGCACCATGTTTGGGACACATGACTTCACAGGCGTTTGTAATTGCTCAGGTGTGTTTAATTGCCTCCTTAATGGAGGTATAAGAAAGCTCAGCGCCTAGTCTTTCCATCACCTTTGGAAACTTTTATTGTTGTTTATCAACACGAGGACCAAAGTTGTGCCAATGAAAATCAAAGAAGCCATTATGAGACTGAGAAACAAGAATATAACTGTTAGAGATTCTATTACAAATCTCAAATTGTGGATTTGATAAATAAATTATGGGTCTTTGTCCCAAATATTATGGAGGGCTCTGTAGCCGATCAACACCAGTAGTTTTGCCGACATAAATACATTCACACACTCACACTCCCATTGATGTTTTGGTAGTGGAGAGAACAGAAAAGCCCAACTCCTTGTAAATAGATTAGCTGGGATTTATGGTGGGAATATGAAAGGCTCCATGTACCTGCTGGCCATCTCCCAAGTTTCGAACCAACAATCTCACACCCACACATGCTAACTCAATTCATCCATCTGCATCAATTCTTTCAGCCAGTATTTTCAGCTACTTTCCATCTGCAAATGGATACAGCTGGAACGTATACGTATTTGCTGTCCTGCCCTGACGTAAGAAACCAACCAGTGGAGAGTCGGTGAATGGAGAAAGATGAGGAGGAATTTCTTTAGCCAAAGGGTGATAAATCTGTGGAATCCATTACCACAGATGGCCGTGGAGGCCAAGACATGAGGTATTTTTAAAGTGGAGATTGACAGGTTCTTGATTAGGGAGGGTGTCAAAGATTGTGGGGAGAAGGCAGGAGAATGGGGTTGAGAATAGATCAGCCATGACACGGTGGTCTGAATGGCCTAATTCTGCTCCTGTGCCTTATGGTCTTATGAACAGCTGAGCGAAAGCAAACATCTTCCTTTTGGTGAAGCAGACATTCTCAGAGTCTACAGCTGGTCTGGTAATCAGGGCTACACATGGCAAGAGAGAGCCAACTTCCCTACTCTGAAGTCGAGACTGAACAGTGCTCAGCTCCATTGCATTTTCCCATTGTTCCTTTTGCCCAACAGAACAACTGAAAAATGCGTTGTGCATCTACCTTTGCTGTCAATAAGCTCGTGGAAGGTAGCAATTTCTAGTCTTAAAATTTATCCCTGGGCAGAGAATGACGCAATTTCTACTGAAATAAACTCTCATCCTCTCCAGTCAGACGTCACACAACGCATACATATGAACCCAGCATAGGTCAAAAAGGCCATTTAGAGAGGACTCACACATTACCAAGACGTCAGCACTATTCATCAAACAGCTTTATCTTCCAGCACATTATTCTAAATAGGTTGTTTCTATTTTATTGATATGTAAAGATTACAATCATTGCATATGCAAGAGTTATGCAGTTTTATTTCTTATTAATAAATTGCCCATTGAGGACACATGAATTGAATAAATTGTTTTAACGCTAGATTTTTGAAACTTTGTAAACCTTCATTGAAAAACATTCGACATGACCACACTATACCTGGCCACACAGCAGTGCAGTTTGTCTCCCCACCTCTCCTGCAAAGTACCAGTGACAACTGAGTTAGGCAGTCTCTTTACACAGCCATCAGTACAGAGCGTTGTGAATAAGGCGCAGTATAACTTTATTGTAGATTTATATAAATAAACATGCAAGTCTCAAATGTAAAATTAAATGATACTAAGTGCAGTCAAAATGTTTACCTCGAACATGCTGGAGGTTTGTGACTTTTATTTTACAAAAAAGAGGGAAAAAAATCAAAAAAGCGGAGATACTGACTGTAAAACATCAAGAGAAATATCAGCACTAATATCCAGCAAAGCCATTCTTGACATACACAACTCATTCTTACCTATAGTGTTTCTATGTCTTTTTAGCTATAACATTTCAATAATAACTTACCAAGTGTACACTCACAGAGTGAACTTATTTATACACTACAACATTCAAATCCATTTTTAAAGTGTTTTTGTTGCTTTTTAAAAGTGATGAAGACCATCATTTTGTTCATGGTAATAGGACACAATAGCAAATGATTCAGGTAGAGGAGCAAATCTTTAGCATTATATAGCATCTGCCACTGGCAGTAACAAACCAAGAAAAAAAAATCATTTGAATTACGTTGAATGAAAAGCAGCAATTCACAAAAAAATTGAAAATCCTCATTCTAGCTGTTGGCATCCTGGCCCCTTGAATGCAGCCCTCGTAAATAAAATGCAATGTACCTTGTAATTTATACACACACTCACACACACACCCAAACTTGGTAACTGCAACATGCAAATACATAATTTAATATGCAGATATGCAGTAAGGCTATGGTGAATTCCGAACAGGAATTAAAATAAAATCAACCCACTTGCTCACATTCTATCAAATTTTATATAATTTATACCTCTATTATTAAAGTTGTGTAGTTTTAATACACCATCTTCGACACAAAGATAGTTTGATTACCCCCTTGCCCCCCCCCTCCCTCCCCCCACAGGTTGTACAATATAATGAAAGTATGCAAACTCAGTTTGCTGAACAAATGAAAAACCATCCAGCACATCAATTTAATTGTTGTGACATTCTATTTTTAACCCTGAGTACTGCAAGTTCTTTGCAGTTTAAAAAAAAAGTTTTCTGTCACAGAACACCTGCAAAAACGATTTTCTAACGCTGCACCTCACAGCTATTCGGAGAGAGAGAGAGCAGCTCGAGAAATTTAGTGGGACCGCGGTTGATACTTTGAACGAACGCAGCCGTGATTTTGTGGTTCGGTGCAGAAATGTCAGTGCAGTCCTCAAAGGGTTAAAGTAGAGTTCAGAAACATCCACAGGCAGCGCGTGTTTCAAAAGCTCAATCCGGGTCAGCGGCTCGTAATGGAAGCTAACTGCTTAATGGGAAGTTTGAAGTCACTGCACATCATTTTCAAGTGGCAGCTCTGTCACTCGTGCTTAATCTCTATGGCCCTTTGCGATGATTGTTTAACCCATGTCAAACAGCAAACTTTGTCACAGAATGAGTGAAGCAGCCGTCCTCTCAGTTTAAGTGCTTACATTCTCTGTCGCTGAAGCAGGGCACATACATTGCACACTTTTAGCTCACAGACACAAAACATTTTTTAAAAAATGGCAATTTTTGGGGTGAAAACATAAGCCAGTAAGTATATTGTCAAAAACTATAGAGGAGTGAAGATGGGAATCACTTAAATATTTCTGCATATATTGAGTGTAAAGAACCTGCATACATCAGTAAGACAAATAGATTTCATGGATCATATACTGCAGTTAGCATCTAATCGCATTTCTAACACATTTCAGCTTCAAGTAATTCACTTAAGTCTATTTTGACACAAAGTCCAAAATGGCTTCTCGCTCAGACTGATGCAGCACCTCCTTTCCAGATGATCTCACGCTCCTAGTTTGTGGTTTGCTTCCAGCGTTTCAGTGTCTGTGCAGGAGTCTGCATTGGAGAGTTTTCACATGGCATTGTACAGCTCAGTTTGTGTGCATGCAGTTTTCATTCTCTGCATCGTTCTCATTGCAGTCCTCATCACTGTCCCGAGCAGCGCCTAAAGCAGCAGAAGTTTCCTCCTTGGCACTGTGATCATGTGCAAAATAGCCTGTGCCACTGACTGTGTCTTGTCTCTGGTAGAAGAGTACGTAAGCAGCTTTGGACTGTTGAAAGAGGGTGATTTATTAATAGGCTGTCTATTCACACCAAGTCAGTGACCAAACACTTCATGGCTGCCCACAAGCACCAGTGTTAACGGTGTGAACATTACACTCTCCAATTTTATGTACATAAAACTACATAACCCCTCTCCTCCCGTGTCCCACTGGCACTCACACCTATTTCTCTCCTCCACCTCCCCTTCCACTGAGGAAAGAATGCTGGAGCAACTCAGCTGGTCAGGCAGCATCTCTGGAGAACATGGATACATGGTATTTCAAGTCTGGACCCTTCTTCAGACTGAAGTGTCCCAACCCGAAACATCACCTATCTATGTTCTCCAGGGATGCTGCCTGAGCCGATGAGTGACTCCAGCATTTTGTGTCTTTCCTTGGTAAACCAGCACCTGCAGTTCATTGTTTCTCCCCTCCCCCCTACATTCAATCCTCTAGCTTCATAATCCACAACTCCCTTATTCTTATCTCTAGCTTTTTCATTGCTGGCCTTTGTTCAACTATCTGCCTATCAGAAGCCCCTCTCAGCTGGACCAACCTATTACCCGCCAGGCTTTGTCCTGACCATCCTCTTTCCAGCTATCTTTCTTCCCCCTACAGTAAGTCTGAAGAAGGGTCCCAAACCAAAATGTCACCTCCATGGTCTCCAGAGTTGCTCCCTGATCCGCTGAGGTACTCCAGCACTTTGTGTCTTCTTTTATACACCAGCATTTGCAGTTCCTTGTTTCTATAATGCCATTTGACTCTTTGAGGCATGGTGGCGCAGCGGTAGAGTAGCTGCCTTACAGCGCCAGAGACCTGGATTTGATCCTGACTACGGGTGCTATCTGTACAGAGTTTGTATGTTCTTTCCGTGACTGCGTGGGATTCCTCTGGGTGCTCCGGTTTCCGCCCACACTCCAAAGACGTGCAGGTTTGTCGGTTAATTGGCTTTGGAAAATATTGTAAATTGTCGCCATTGTGCAGGAGAGTGCTAGAAGGGATCTCAAGGTATCTAACATTCCTTTCATGTTATGGACAAGCCAATCACAAACTTATTAACTGGTCAATAAAGGGATACTAGGAGCAAAGAACAGGAACATTTGGCTACAAATTACAAAGGGATGCAAATGCAGATGGCAGTTCACAACGTGCAAAATTGAGTTTAGTTTTCAGGTACATCATGAAAACAGGCCCAATGTGTAGGAAGGAACTGCAGATTCTGGTTTACAGTGAAGATAGACACAAAACGCTGGAGTAACTCAGCGGTTCAGGCAGCATCTCTGGAGAAAAGGAATCCTTTTCTCCAGAGATGCTGCCTGACCCGCTGAGGTACGTCAGCGTTTTGTGTCAATCTTCGATAGAAACAGGCCCTTCAGTCCACGGCAACTGTCGATCACCCATTCATACTAGTCTTATGGGGATCATGACAGAAACCTCCTCGTGGCGATCCCCGGAAACGACGACACGATGTACTCTGTGATGCGTCGGGCGACCAATTCTCTCAACATGGACGAAGACAGAAGCCAACAGCGAGCTATACGTCATCTGACACATGAGCGAACTAACTAGTCTTATATTATCCCACTTTTTCATCCATTCCCTACACATCAGGGGCAATTTTACAGAGGCCAATTAGCCTGCATACCAGCATGTCTTTGGGGTAGGATTCCAGAGTACTCGGAGGAAACACATGCCATTAGAAACTCCATACAGACAGCAACCGAGGTCTGGAATGAACCCGGTCTTTGGCACTGTGAGGCAGGGGCTCTACCAGTTGCGCCACCGTGCCACTCTTATAATTTGATGATGATGAAACACTGGCGATTAAATTACCACTCAAAAAAAGGGGCAATTTTTACCAGTGCTGATTTACCATTAGTAGCGATGGTACTTTAACTTGAGTGCTAAGGGTTACAAGCTTAACACCATCCCTGACAACTGCATATTAAGTCTAGCCAACATCTCAATAACAACGGATAGCCCTGCTGTTGGACCTGCCATATTTTCAATGTAATGTTAAACCACAGCGAATGTGTGAATTCCATCATGTTATGAGCAGCGTGCAGGGATATTATACAGGTGTCCTGGGACAACAAATCCCAGGTATCCTGCCATGCAGAAATGGATGCTGTCTATATAGGTCTGATCAGCCCTTTCCTTCTTCAACAAGATCCAGTTCATTTGAGTACTCACTATAGGCTGTGGGCCGAGCATCAAAAATGTGTCTAGAAATCAACTTTCGGAACTACATAAATTTTTGCACAGATATAGATAAAATATAATTGAGAAGGAAGTCATAATGCGCCAAAAGTTGCACATTAATTAATTAAACCAATTAGAAAATGAGACCCAATGCCCATATTACACCATCGGGAGACTATTTCCGTGTTGCAGTCTATTTAAACCATATATTATTATACTATATATATATATATGACTTGCGAATATGACTGTTATCATATATAATTATGTATAATTATATTATATAAAAATAATATAATTAATATAATTGTGAGTGTATATTTTGAATGAGACTGCCGCAGAGGTCCGGCTCCTGAACCAGCCTAATTAATGGGTGAGGGCAGTTCCTGTGGGTTCCCCCGTTTACTGAACCCCACTGACTGTCAGTGTGCAGAGTGGGCGTCACGGCCATAGTGGGACTGGGGCAGTGCCAGGCTGGGCATCTTCCACTGACAGGAAAATGCCTAACCCTAACTCGCCCCCTTCCAGAGCTGCCCACAGCTGGAGCTGGAGCCGCTTTGGGACCAGCTGTGGGCTCTGTACGTGTGGTCCTGCAGCGCGTCCACCTCGGCCAGCATGCCCTGCTCGATCATCGTGGTGATGATGGTGGGGAGCAGCACTGCCCTGCACGCCGCCCGGGCCGCCTTCAGCACCACCATAGCGCCGGCTCCGTCAGACCGCCCGCTCGATCGCTGCAACACCGGCCTACCGACAGCTCGATCGACCCCTCGCAGCACCCACCGGCGGACAGACCATTCTCATCATCCACCGGCGGCCCGGCAGCTCTCACCATCTACCGGCGGCCCGGCCTGGCCGACCACTCTCACGACCCACTGGCGGCCTGGCCACTCTCACCACTCACCGGCAGCCCAACGGTTCAACAGCCCGACCGATCCTCCACAGCATCCATCGGCCTACCGACAAGCCTGACCGACAGACTGACCCTGACCCTAATCCTAGCTCTACATTTGTTATTTATCATTTTTATTTAACAGTTCACATCATAACTTTATGACGATAAATCAATTGAAAAATTATCAACAAGGTGAGCATTACCTTTATTCCTTGGAAACCTTGCTATTGCTATTGATCCCAGGGTCCTCGCTGCCTAGCGACCATAAAACAAAGCGCGGGATTGGTCAATTTGCGTCCGACCTCAATATCAAACGTGCATTGAAGGCGGCGCGACCGACATTGCAGCGACCTCTGCAGTCCGTCTGTCTTTTTCTATTTTTGTCCCGTTGAATGTAATTTGTTGTGGTCTTATATTGTTTTTAGCTGTGTATATGTGGGGGGCGGGGGAAACTTTTAAATCTCTTCCCTGTACGGGTGACCCGACCTTTTCCCTGTCGGGTCTCCGTTGTCATTGGGGCCAAGCACCGTGGAGCAACCTCCAACCGGAACGACCTGGGGCCTCCAGTCGTGGAGTCTGCGGACTTACCATCGTGGGGCTGGCCGGCTTCGGAGCGTGGAGAGCTGTGGTGGCATGCTGCTGCTGCCCGACTCTGGAGCTCGGATGCTCCAGCCGCAGGTCCAATGGACGGTGATGTCGGGAGCTCGCAGGTCCCTGGTGGGAGACCGCTTTTCGGAGCTCCCGCAATGGCAACTTCTCCCGCCGAGTTGCGGGGTTGAGGGTGACCCGGAGCGGGGCCTTGCATCGCCCGGCACGGCTTTAACGGCCGCGGGATTTGCCATCGCCCGCCGGGGGCTCCAGCATTGGGACCCGGAGCGGGGCCTTGCATCGCCCGGCACGGCCTTAACGGCCGCGGGTCTTGCCATCGCCCGCCGGGGCCTTTAACATCGGGAGAAGAATGGAACACAGGGGAGAGACAAGACTTTGCCTTCCATCACAGTGAGAAGGAGATTCACTGTGATGGATGTTTGTGTAAATTGTGTTGGTTTGTGTGTCTTGGTTCTTTTCTTGTTGTATGACTGCAGAAACCAAATTTCGTTTGAACTTCTTTTGAGGTTCAAATGACAATAAATTTGTATTGTATTGATTGGACAATTACTACTCGGAAAATTGGAAGTTATTCTCATATTTAAACAAAATGTGCAGGTTTTGGTCTTGACGAGTTTCAGGTATGATTTATATAATATTTTTACACAATATGTTAAAAATTCAGTTAGTTCCGTGAGTTGGGTCACGAACTTGAATGAAAAAGCTCCTCGGCCCACAGCCTACTACAAGAGGTATAGAAGTGTGAAAATGCACCCCTCCAGATTCAGGGAGAGTTTCTTCCCAGCTATCATCAGGCAACTGAACCATCCTATCACCAACTAGAGAGCGGTCCTGAGCTACCATGTACTTCATTGGAGACCCTCGGACTATCTTTGATTAGAGTTTACTAGACTTCATGTTGCACTAAACATTATTCCCTTTTATCCTATATTTGTACATGACTGAATTGTAATCATGTATCGTCTTTCCGCTAACTGGACAGCACACAACAAAAAGCTTTTCATCATTGTACCTCGGTACACTACACCTGACAATAAACAAAACTAAATACACGTCCATATTATTTCTTTGAGAATACTATAGGTTTTCACAAAGACATTGCTATGCAAACTTTATTTCTTTTAAGTCCTTGTAAATAGAAGTTTCAAAATGATGTGCATGCTGGATTGAAAGTAAAAATAAACTTTTGCAAACATTCCAATATTCTCATCCTTGCATTATCTAAAAAAAACCCAGTGGGTTCTTAATTGTGTGAGGGGATAACTACATTGAAGATACTTGCCACTATTTGGTCTTCTGTTGCAGATGAAACGCTGGTGTCATCAAAATAGTACCACTTGTTGTCATCTTTGTTCTTGGCAAAGGCTGTATCTACAAGATAAGAAGTGAGCACAATGACAGAAAATGCAGGCTGAATATATCCTGCAAATGTTTTCTGCATCTGCAGACTTTTAAACAAATCCCCAGAATGTCGAGAGTCGGAGTCAGAGTCATGCAGGACAGAAGAATGGATAACGGCCCAACTTATCCATACTGACCAAGGTGCCTAACTGAGCTAATTCCACTTGCCTGCTGCTGCACATATCCTTCCAAACCATTCCGATCCATGTATCTGTCCAAGTCTCTTTTAAATGTTGTAAATACACCCACATTTACCACTGCCTCTGACAGTTTGTTCTTTACATGGACCACCCTGTTTGAACGAGTAGCCCCTCGGGTTCCTATTAAATCTTTCCCCTCTCAAAGCTATGTCCTCTAGTTTTGGGCTTCCCTACTGTGGGAAAAGACTGGGACTATTCACCTTCTCTCTGCCCCTCATGATGTTATAAACCTCTATGAGATCACCCCTCAGCTTTGAACACTTCAGGGAAATAAGACCTAGTCCATCCAGTCTCTCCTTGGAACTAAAACCTAATAACATCAATTCTTTTTTGCGCCATTTCCAGTTTAATGACATTCTTCCTATAGCTGGGCAACCAGAACTGTACACAGTCCTCTAAATATACCTTTTGCCGCTGTAACTTGTTGGCCCAATCTCTGCAGTAAATACACCGACTCATGAATGCAATAGCATGTCAAACACCGAGTTTGCTGTGTATATAGTCATAGAGCATTGAAATAGGAAGTTTGGCCAAACTTTCCCACGCCAACCAACATGTCCCATCTATGCTAATCCCACCTGCCTGATTTTGGCCCATATCCCTCTAAACCTACCCTATCCATATACCTGCCTGGAAGTTTCTTAAACATTGTTATAGAACATGCCTCAACTACCTCCTCCGGCAGCTCTTTCCATACACCCACCGCCCTTTGTGTAAAAAAGTAACCCCTCAGGTTCCCGTTAAGTCATTCCCCCCTCACCTTAAACCCATGTCCTTTGGTTCTCGATATCCTTTTGCTTTTATTTAATTTGAGAAAGTCAATAAGGGTCAATGCATGAATATTTTTTGCAATTGAAGTATTAACTATTTGTAACTTGATGCCCATGAACTTGGAAGTTTTGAGTGGTTTTCATCTCAAGTTTTTACTTAAAATATTTAAAAATGTTTTCCAAAGCAGGGAACTTGTAAAACAGAAGAGCGAATGTAAGAGAAACACAGCTTTGAAGTAATGTTTAATGTCACAATTCTTGTAAGCAGTTCTTGTTTAAAATTAGAAAAAGGCTATCGAGAATTTGGAGCTGCCAAAGAACACACTAGTATTTAAACCAGCATCTGCAGTTCCTTCCTAAACACAATAGTACAGTTCTTTAGTAGCCAAATGTTGAGGCCAAATTATAAAGACTCAGTGGAGGGAAAAAAAATGTATTCACTATACCAAATCAGCAAGGTCACTTTTGGTAGGTGGTGGTGTTTGAACAAGATTATGGATTACATGCAGAGAACCCCCAACATATAAACAGTTTAGTCTGCAATAATGGACTAGATAGATGATTATTATATTGGGCAGTAAAGAAGGCCATAAAAAGAGACTCATTCTGGCTGGTTGAATTGTGAGCAGCAGTTTCTCAACTTGCCACCTTCAGTCAATTCTTTCCAAAAGTCTCAACATTTACAGCAATAAGACATCCAAGCAGAGATTCAACAGGCAGTTACTCTTATAACTTCACTGGGTTACTGTGGATGAGACTTCAGAGTTTCCTCCCTCCACTTACCCCTTCCAAGCTGGTTACCAAGCTCACGGAACTGGGCCTCTGCGCATCCCTCTGCAATTGGATCCTCGACTTCCTCATCAACAGACCACAGTCTGTTCGAATTGGAAGAACCACTTCATCCTCAGTAACAATTAGTACAGGAGCACCTCAAGGCTGCGTGCTCAGCCCCCTGCTTTACTCACTCTATACCCATGACTGCGTAGCCGGTCATAGTGCGAACTCCATCAAGTTCGCCGATGACACCACTGTGGTTGGATGAATCACAGATGGGGACGAGTCAGAGTATAGAAGTTGGATCGACCGACTGACCAAATGGTGCCAGCATATCAACCTGGCTCTCAACATCAGTAAGACTAAGGAACTGATTGTGGGGGAAGGATGAGGACCCACAATCCTGTTTATATCAACGGGACGATGGTGGAGAGGGTCAATAACTTCAAATTCCTGGGCGTGCATATATCAGAAGATCTTTCCTGGACCCTGCACACCGATGCAATTGTAAAGAAGACACATCAGCGACTCTACTTCCTGAGAAGATTACGGAGATTTGGCATGTCGAAGAGGATTCTCATAAACTTCTACAGATGCACGGTAGAGAGTATTCTGATTGGTTGCATCGTGGCCTGGTTCGGCAACTTGAACTTGGAGCAAAAAAGACTACAAAAAGTTGTGACCACTGCCCAGTCCATCACCGGCTTTGACCTCCCCACCGTCGAAAGGATCTATCGTAGTCGCTGTCTCAAAAAGGCAGCCAAAATCATCAAGGACACACACCATCCTGGCCACACACTTATCTCACCACTGCCATCAGGAAGAAGGTACAGGAGCCTGAAGACTGTAACGTCCAGGTTCAGGAACAGCTACTTCCCCACACCCATCAGGCTATTAAACACAACGAATAAGCTATGAGCTCTGAACTGCAAAAGGCTATATTATTATTTGTTATTTGCACTATATTTGTTATTTACTGAACTTTTTCTTTTTTCCCCGTTATATACAATGTTTACATATTCACATATTCTGTTGTGCTGCAGCAAGTAAGAATTTCATTGTCCCATCCGGGACATATGACAATGAAACACTCTTGACTTGACTTGACTCTTGACTTGAATTACACATTCAGCATAGGAACCAAACATAACAGGAAATTGTGCATAGTTGATTTATGAATTTTGTGAATGAAATTGGATTTAAAGGTTTAAAAAAATTAAATCACCATCACAATTGATTGGGAATACTTACAATGCCCTCCACCCATTCCACCATAGTGATTAGACACGGCAATCAAATTATATTCACAGCGGCCAGCATTTGGATTGATAAGAAATTCTGACAAATCTAAATCACTGATGAAAACAGAGAGAATTAAAATTACAAACTTACTTGTACGCATGCTAAAAATATGTCTTTATATCAAGCCAAACAAATCTTTTAACATTAGAAGTAACAATCCTGGAATCGAATACTCCATCGGATCTGTTCTGTCACTGGTTTATCTCCTTCACAGAGGAAACAGTGAGTGATTTAAAAGTGATGTTCCTAGAATGGAGGAATACTTTGAGAAGTCTTGGGATTGTTAGGCATCTATCCATCAGATATATTAAATCTTTATGAATCTAAGAATCATATCTGTCGATGAACATAATTTAATTATGTCACAAGATATGAGAACCTTGAGCAAAACACAGTGCTTGAGGAACTTAACTGGTCAGGCAACATCTGTGGAGGGAAGATAGATACAAACAGCTGGAGTGACTCAGCCGATCAGGCAGCATCTCTGGAGAAAAGAGGCGACGTTCGGGTCGAGACACATCTTCAGTCTGAAGTAGGTTCTCCAACTGAAACATCATCCATTCCATTTCTCCAGACATGCTGCCTAATCCGCTGAGTTACTCCAGCTTTTTGTGTCTATCTTCCGTTTAACCAGCATCTGCGGAGGGAATTGTACAGGTGACGTTTTCAGTCTGAACCCGAAATGTTACCTGTCCATTTCTTTCACTGATGCCTCCTGACCTGCTGAGTTCCTCCAGATCTTTGGGCATTGATCATTAAATGCTGTCTGGTTTTCATCATTGGAATAGAACAATTTAGCCCTAAAATCAGCAGCAGCAGGCAGACTGTCTAAACTAATTTCCCTCTCTTCCCCACAAACATCCATGTGCTTTGTTCATACCCTGCCAGAGCCTAGGACCATGGTGACATGTATTTTCCAATTGGTTAAACTAACATCCATATTATACGAAAACTCTGGAACTTGGAAAAGCAGTTTGTCCAATGTGGGATTCAAATGAGTTTACGAAGGCTTGCACTTGAGGCAGAGATTATTAACGTTATTAATATTATCAACATTATTCTCCCCACAAATTAGTTTGGTTGGAAGCAGGCCCTTCGGCCCACTGAGTCCGCACCGTCCAGTGATCACCCATACACCAGTTCAATCCTATCCTACACACTAAGGTCAATTTTACAGAAGCCAATTAACCAACAAACCTGCATGTCTTGGGGATGTTTGAGGAAACCGGAGCACCCAGAGAAAACCCACATAGTCACGGGGAGAATGTGCAAACTTCGTACAGACAGCACCCGTTGACAGGATCAAACCTGGGTCTGACGCTGTAAGGCAACAACTCTACCACTGCTCCACTGTGCTGCCCAAAATCAGAGACAATTTGCTACAGAGTCAATGGCCAAGTTTGTCATTCTAGGACATACCTAATTGGAAAATCAACCAGTGTGTCCAGCTTATCTCGCCAGTATCGACTATAGGAAAACCGCTTCAAGTGGACCACTAAGACAGGGGGCAGTGACCACAGATCTAACTTTTTGGTGGCTTGCTGATGTTGCTTGCAGTTGGGACAATACCTGAAGAAAAACACATCAAGAGGCTTAAAATACTTGCTATTATTTCCATTTCATTTTATTTGTCAAACAGCAATCCCAGCCAAAGATCCAGAGAAAGACATTTATCCAGTCATAGAGTCATACAGGCCCATTGGCCCAACTTGCCCACGCCGACCAATGTGCCGCACCTGCCTGCGTTTAGCCCTTATCTTTCTAAACCTAAATTTAGCATTAGGTGACAGTGCTAAACATCCGAATAGTTTTGAGGATGTAATGTTAAATCTATCCAGTGGAGGGCACTCTTATAAGGATTTAGGGAACAAAGAGAGTAGGGGAGAGCAACTTGTCCAAAACTGACCTGCAATTGTACTACTGATGATGCAAACAGGTTTTTTTGAGCAAAGTATTCTCAAAAGAGAACAGTTTGCTTGCCCTAAATAGAGTGCCCTCCATAATGTTTGGGACAAAGACCCATCATTTATTTATTTACCTCTGTACTCCACAATTTGAGATTTGTAATAGAAAAAAAAAATCACATGTGGTTAAAGTGCATTGTCAGATTTTAATAAAGGCCATTTTTATATATTTTAGTTTCACCATGTAGAAATTACAGCAGTGTTTATACATAGTCCCCCCGTTTCAGGGCACCATAATGTTTGGGGCTCAGCAATGTCATGTAAATGAAAGTAGTCATGTTTAGTATTTTGTTGCATATCCTTTGCATGCAATGACGGCTCGAAGTCTGTGATTCATGGACATCACCAGTTGCTGGGCGTCTTCTCTGGTGATGCTCTGTCAGGCCTGCCTTTAGCTTATGCTTGTTTTGGGGGCTAGTCCCCTTCAGTTTTCTCTTCAGCATATAAAATGCATGCTGAATTGGCTTCAGATCGGGTAATTGACGGCCACTCAAGAATTGACAATTTTTTAGCTTTGAAAAACTCCTTTGTTGTTTTAGCTGTATGTTTGTGATCATTGTCTTGCTGTAGAATGAACCGCCGGCCAATGAGTTTTGAGGCATTTGTTTGAACTTGAGCAGATAGGATGTGTCTACACACTTCAGAATTCATTATGCTACTACCATCAGCAGTTGTATCATCTATGAAGATAAGTTAGCCATGCCCAGGCTAACACCCCCACCACCGTGTTTCACAGATGAGGTGGTATGCTTTGGATCTGGGGCAATTCCTTTTCTTCTCCATGCTTTGCTGTGAATGTCTTCCTCGGCCCTTTGCGATTAATAAGCTCACCAGTGCTCTCTTTCTTCTTAATGATGTTCCAAACAGTTGGTTTTGGTAAGCCTACGGTTTGGCTGATGTCTCTAACAGTTTTATTCTTGCTTCGCAGCCTCATAATGGCTTCTTTGACTTTAATTGGCTCAACTTTGGTCCTCATGTTGATAAACAGCAATAAAAGTTTCCAAAGGTGATGGAAAGACTGGAGGAAAGTCTAGGTGCTGAAAGCTCTATTATACCTGCATGAAGGGGGCAATTAAACACACCTGAGCAATTACAAACACCCGTGAAGCCATGTACCAAAACATTATGGTGCCCTGAAATGGGGAGACTAAGTATAAACACAGCTGTAATTTCTACATGGTGAAACCAGAAATGTATAAAAATACCCTTTAATAAAATCTGACAATGTGCACGTTAACCACATGTGATTTTTTTCTATTACAAATCTCAAATTGTGGAGTAGAGAGGCAAATAAATAAATGACGGGTCTTTGTCCCAAACATTATGGAGGGCACTGTATTGTCTACAGCAGCTCCTTGTTCCGTTTCACCATCAATAAGCCTGTAGCGAGATCAGGTAAAGAGAAAAAATGGTTTAAAATAGTAAAGCATAATTCTTCACAAAGAGAAAATGTAACTGAAGTTCAAATAGCAGCTTATTGATCTACCATATTTACTGTCATAATTAATTACAAACTACAAAGCTATTCTGATTTTCTTTTGTAGTGGTTCCAATTAACAATGCACTTTATGATGAAGTAAAACATTTATATCACATCTTCATTGTCTCTTTCGTTACATCCTAGAGTATTTCTGAAGTGTGGTCATAATTGTAATCTTGGAAAACCAATAATAACTTTGTAATAACCAAGCTTAGCAGTTTACATAACAACGTGACGCAAGAATATCCTCCATCTATTAACTGCAAACTTTTAATTCTATCCAAAATTACTCACCAGGGGTCCTCTGCACCAAGTTTTTCTTTCGTTGTAAAAAGTTCAATGCAGTCTTTTAATTTTACCAACATTTTTTTCTGAGGCCTATATTCCATACTTTCATGTTTCTCAAAATCCTGAATTAAAACAAATGAACATTTCAAATGAGTTTGTAAAATTATAATTAAAAACTACTTTGTCCACTGCATGTTTTTAAAGGATTGCCAAATTGAATGCATTGTTAAAAATACAATTAACCATCTCTAGGTCTTCCTTTGCACTTTAAAAATAACATCACACATCACGTTTTATCCTTCTAATATGGTGCTTTAAAATGATCAAGCAAAGACAGAATGCAATCAATAAATTGAGATGTATGACCGTAAAAAAATTGTTCTGCAGCAAGGATGGCGCAGCGGTAGAGTTGTTGCCTTACAGCGCTTGTAGCGCCAGAGACCCGGGTTCGATCCTGATTACGGGGCTGTCTGTACGGAGTTTGTACGTTCTCCCTGTAACCGCATATGGTTTTCTCCAAGATCTTCGGTTTCCTCCATCACTCCAAAGATGTACAGGTTTGTAGGTTAATTGACAGTGTATGTGTAAATTGTCCCTAGTGTGTGTAGGATAGTGTTAATGTGTGGGGATCGCGGACTTGGTGGGCCGAAGGGCCTGTTTCCGCGTTGTATCTCTAAAACTAAAACTAAACATGGCAGTGTGAGACAACCAGATATATACATGTAGTTATTTTCAGAAAAAGTTCTAACTTACTCCAAACTTTAGAAATCTATTACGTAAAAGAAGTTGCTTTGGACATTACTTGTGCATTGTATTCCCTCGTCACAACATTAAAAGTTGTGTTTTTACAATATGGTTTGTATCTACTTTGTGAATCCTTATATATTTAAACTGTACAGGCATTTTTAATGTTTTGCCCTGTTGAATTTTTGTTTTACACTATACTATCAAGCACCATTACAGCCATTTATTCTTAGTACAGACTTGGCACGCATTTACCTCTGCTGCATTGTCATCAAACCATCGCTTTTTAACTTCAGGATCCCAGTCTAATGCCAGATATGTTCGTTCTGAGGATAAAAGCAGGTAGAGTAAATTCTAAAAATGAACTTCTGTACAAAAAACATAGAATGTCACTGACAGTGATTTCTTAAATGAATCAGTGGCATAACAAAGGTGCAAACCATTAGAAAACAATGACTCCCTCAGTAAAAAAAATCAGGCTAAATAGAGATCAGAAGTTCTCTCGATAGACACAAAGAGCTGGAGTAACTCAGCGGGTCAGGCAACAGATGACCAAGGGAGGGTGGAGCCCATAATGGCCCATTGTTCATTGGGGAAGAGGTGATAATGAAGGGATACAGGGATGCAAACAGTGGAACTGGCAGGTTGACTAGGGTGCAGGGAGTGGGGGTGAGAGTGGGAATGCAGAGGTTACTTGAAATTAGAGAAATCAATGTTCATACTGCTGGGTAGTAAGCTGCTCATTCCTCCAATTTGCATTTCGCCTCACTCTGACAGTGGAGGAGGCCCAGGACAGAAAGGTCAGTGTGGGAATGGGAAGGGGAATTAAAATGTTTGGCAACCGGGAGGTCACGGCTCTCGAGTTGGAATCCCAGGTTAAGGTTACTAATCTGGTCAACTTTGCTGTGTAGGTACGCAACTCAGTTTCTTAAAATGAGGTAGAAACCATTCAAGGTTTCCACATCCTGACAGCTATCTGTTGACCCATTCCAGAATAAGTGTTAAAAGTGGCGAGTTTTGCTGGTTTGGAGTCGGCTGTGATCATCAATAGTTCAACTGACCACATCACGGCTGAGATATGGCATATCAGAAGCTTTCTGTCATCTTATTGAAGAGAATTTTAAAGTACACAAGGGTTGGGTAAGGCAATCAAGGCTACACTTCAGTTAAGAGCATCAAATACAATGGCCGCTGGGAACAGGAAAACGGAGATTCATGTGATCTTTTATGTCATTTTTTTTCTTTTTGGTGTTTATTTACACCATTAACCGCAACAGATTTCACACAGGCACTCCAGCATTCCTCTTCCTCGGAATGTTTCAACAACAGCTATAAATCATACATCTCTGGACAGACACAGCGAAAGCTTTCTTCTAAATCAACCCCCTTGGCAACTAAATAGATGTCCCATTACCTTTTGACCTCATTCCCCCATCCTTTTACGATTTTAATTATTTCACACATCCAGGAGCAATAGAGCCCTGAAGCAACATATGGGAGAAAGGTGGAGGCGTAAACAAAGAACAAGCAGCTAAATTCAATCAGCAAGAAAGGAGTGAAAATTAATATTGGCAAGATGAGAAATCCCTTCCACATGGTGCCCAGCTGAACGTGTGCAGGGGAGTGCAAGTTGGTGCCATATCTATGAAGCAGAGTCCGGTGGTCAATTGTCTTCGACCCCATTGCAATTGTACCACGACCTGGCTCTGAAAAGCCTGGGTGATAGTCGGTTGGCAATACAGACCCCATGTTAACAATAGTCACACACATGGGCAACTTCCAGTCCTCAATATGAAGTTCAGCACCTGGAATGTCAGAGCACAGAACATTTGCCACTATCAAAACCAGGGACACAAACTGCCCTCAGTGAGTTAATGGGCAGGAGGTGGTCAGCTTAAAGAAAAAGTATGTCTTGTTCTGGAATGAAGGAGTAGTATTCTGGTGCTATAATAAGCAAGTTACAAGCACGGCCTGTGTTAAGTTTGCTGATTTCCAGGACATGTCATTGACACATGTCTCAAAAAGGCAGCCAGCATCATCGTGGACCCACATCATCCTAGCCACACTCTCATTTCACTCTTGCCATTGGGAAGAAGGTATAGGAATCTGAAACTGTAATGTCCCAGTTCAGGAGCAGCTTCTTCGCAACAACCAACAGGCTATTGAACAATACACACTCCAACTAAACTCCGTACTACAAAATGCCTTGACCTTTTCTTTTGTACTACACTGGGCTTTGTTATATATTGAACTGTTGATTATATTATCTATTGAGTAGTGTTTACAATCCTGTTGTGCTGCTGCAAGTAAGAATTTAATTGTTCCGTTTTGATACATTTGACAATAAAACACTCTTTATCTTCCCTTGACTCTTGAGAGTCTCTCGACTAAGAAACTAAATGTGAAGATTCAACATATTAACAGAATGTAATGAAACCTCTATAGAAACTGGCTGTGATGCCATTTGTAGTTTAACACAGATACCAAAATATTAAAAACAGATAATCGACCAAGAACACTGGAAGACTGAAGTGCGGGTAGAATTACAAGTGTCCTTGACAATTTCAATAGGGAGGAAATGTGAAAAAATATTTAAATAAGGACTGTCTAAACACAAATAATGTAAACATAAGGGTGGCACAGCGGCAGATCTGCTGCCTTACCGTGCCAAAGACCAGAGTTTGATCCTGACTATGGGTGCTATCTGTATGGAGTTTGTACATTCTCCCTGTGACAGCGTGGGTTTTCTTCGGGTGCTCTGGTTTCCTCCCATACTCCAAAGACATACAGGTTTGAAAGTTAATTAGCTTAGGTAAAATTATAAATTGTCCCTAGTGCGTAGGATAGTGTTAGTGTATGGTGTAATCCCTGGTCGGCAAGGACTTAGTGGATCGAAGGGTCTGTTTCCGCGCTGTATCTCTAAAGTCTAAATCTGCCTGCAAAGTATACTGTTGTAAATCCTGTTACAAACATAGTGCCTATGCCACAACAGGGCTCACTAATGGAATGGAAGAGGAGGTTGAGATGCTCCCTGAACCACGGCACACCAACCACTGGCAAAGAGTGTCTTTTTAAGCATTAGACTGGTAAGCAAAAGTATTTTGGTCGCCATGCATGATTGCAGTCATCTTCTGGGTGACAATATGCATGTGACCTGCTGGTACAATGGTATTTTATTGTCACATGTAATTCCTTTTTGCATACAGTTACTGAACAGTGGCCTGACACTTCTGACCTGCAACACATACCATCGAGCCGGATTTGCCTGCTTTCTTCAAATCGTATTTGCCTATCGTCCTTGACATAATTGATGTCCGGATTCCCCAAATTATTGAACTGGAATGTAAAGAGCTGTTTCTTTTGTCCATGGCATAGCTGCCCTTTACAAGGATCATCAGTGCCGATGCCATTTTCAGAGTCCTCGTTGTCTCCCCCAACAGACTCCTCCGACTGACTGTTCTCATTTTCAGACGGAAGTTCTTGATCTTGACTTGACTCATCATCTTGTTCATCCGTCTCCATTTCACCTGCTCAGAGAAAGAATCCACGGGAAAAATAAAAATCACTGCAGTCACAACGCCACTGATGCTTTGGAGGTGCGTGCCTTGCCACCTCTCACTGTAAATGAGTTTAACTTATTACACAGACTTTAGACTTTTAGTGAGAAACAGGCACTTCATCCCACAAAGTCGGCGCTGACTAGCGATCACCCCGTACACTAGCACAATCCTATACACTAGGGACAATTTACAAATTTTACTGAAGCCAATTAACCTATATACCTGTGTTGGAAAGAACTGCAGATGTTGGTTTAGACCATAGATAGACACACAGTGCTTGAGTAACTCAATGGGTCAGGCAGCATCACTGGAGAAAAAGGTTGTCTGACAATTCGGGTCAGAATTCTTCTTCAACAGTCTGAAGAAGGATTCCGACCCGAAACGTCACCCATCCTTTTCCCCCAGAGATGCTGTCCTAACCCACTGAGTTACTCTAGCACTTTGTGTCTAACTTACAAACCAATAATTCTTTGGAGTGTGGGAGGAAACTGGAACACCCGGAGAAAACCCACGTGGTCACAGAATGAACTCCGTACAGACAGCACCCACAGTCAGGATCGAACCCGGGCCTCTGGCGATGTAAGGCAGCAACTCTACCACTACGCCGCTGTGCTGCCCTTTTTATGCTGATGACTGAGTTCTTAACGAATATTAGAAAGAAAGGAAGGACCCTATTTTGCATGGTAAGAATTTTAAAATACTTGAGATAACATACTGTAAAATCTATATATATATCATAGGGAATGGAACGAGGATGGTAAAAATGTAGTCTGCTAAGAATTCAGAAGCAGCACCTCACTTGGCTGGCTGGAACATGCCACACTATTCCAATTAACAATTCACAGTTAGTTCCACGAAAGCTTATCCTTAATTTAATTACGCCCGATCAGACTAAATTACTATGCTAATTGCCCTTAGTCATAAGAGCAGGGCAGTACAAGGTTACCGATGCCAACATAATCCTCCAAAGGCAAATCGTATACATTCATCTAGCAATGAGGACAAAATTACTCTGACAAAAATAAATGTTCTGTACTCGGCTGGAAACGACTGAGTAAATGCATTTGACAAGTGGTACGAAAGAAATCTGCAGAAGGTAGTTGATGAAAAATCCATTGTTCATTGGGATTTTGTTTGTCCAGACAAAAAAAGAATAATTTCAGATAAAAAAAATAAATAAGAGCTCCATTTAAAACTCTTAAAATGAAAGACAAACATAATTTTTCAATATACAAATATATTAAGTATTGGATGTTGAAGACAAGAGGAAGAGATGTCTTATAAATGTTACCAAGTCAACTTGTGTAGGACGTTGAAGTAATTACAGTGTGAAAAGCATGAACATCGTATGTTTGGTCTACTACTTATATTACTGTATATGCAATTAACTTTGGCAGCATTGAGATTCTGCATTAGTAAAGGTGTCAGACGTTATAGGGAGAAGGCTGGAGAATGTTGTGAGGGAAAGATAGATCAGTCATGATTAAAGCGGAGTAGACTTGATAGGCTGAATGGCCTAATTCTGCTCCTATAACTTATGAACATGAGCATGGAAACATTTTGATCGTCCACTATTTAACGCAGGTGAAACGTTGGATTAAAAGCTAATAGAGGCCTCATTTATGTAAGGAAAATTGGACAAAAAAAATTTGACTAACAGTAAAATCATTCAGCACATTTGATTTAAAACATAGTAGAAATCTGATTATTGACAATATTTCATGCAACTCTTTCCTCCAGCGTATCCACTCTGTGATCCAAGCACCCAATTCTACTTCAAATACCCCAATAATTTTTTTGCCATGGCCATCTTGGCAGATTGTTATTTGATTAACATTTCATTCTTTCAATGGGGAATTTGACACCTTCTCAAAAGATTAACTCTGTATGATTTATATTCCTGCTGTTCTCCAAAATCTTAACAATGCTTGTGTGAACTTTGCATCCAATTAGGTCCCAACATTTGTACACCCTTACTTGAAATTCATTTGTGGGGCGGCACGGAGGCGCAGCGGTAGAGTTGCCGACTTACAGCATCAGAGACCCGGATTTGATCCTGACTATGGGTGCTGTCTGTACGGAGTTTGTATGTTCTCCGTGACTGCGTGGGTTTTCTCCGGGTGCTCCGGTTTTCCCCCACACTTCAAAGACGTACAGGTTTGTAGGTTAATTGGCTTTGGTAAAATTGTAAATTGTCCCTAGCGTGTAGGATAGTGCTAATGTGCGCGGTGATCAATGGTTGGTACGGACTCAGTGGGCTGTAGGGCCTGGTTCCGTGCTGTATCTGTGTCTCTAAAGGAAACAAGACAGATATGGGGACCCAGGTTTAATTTTCTTATGCACAAACCAGGAGAGACAGTACTGCCCTTAACACAGCCTTGGCTAAGATCATGTAGCTCAGTGCAACTAAATTATGAAACTTGGGTCCCTTTAACTTGTATGTATATCTTTCATGGTGTAATTCTCAAAACAGTATTGTTTGGTCAATGCATTTAAAAATCTTAATGAAGCTCTGTAGCTTGTCTTTTTTACCGTATTTGTTCATTTATAAATTGCTTCTCCAAATTATACAAATTTAGATTAATCTACTTTCCCACAGATTATAACCTACCTACAACAGTTGTCATTAGTAACATTTAATTTGCAGTCTGCCTAAGTAGCTGATTCGTTTTATAATATTTCTGCAAAATGAGCGCAGCTGCTATACAATATTAAAAAGGTACAACGGAAATGTTCGTTTCGTTGAAGTTTGATCACACTTTTTCAACAAGTAGCTATTTTAGTATCAAAATCTAATTATCCCATGAAAGGATGCTAAACCCAGTAATTTGTATTCATAAAAAGCAGAAAAAAACAATATTGATTTTTCAGGGTTGCCACACAGCCCTCCCTTGTCAAAGTTCTTCCAAACTCATAGAATGAATAATCATTAAAAAGAGGCCTATTATTCCTGTGCCAACTCATTGCAAGAGCTATCCAATTAGCTCCACTCTCTTGTTCCTTCACAGAACAGAGAAAAAAAATTAATTGTCATTTGATGTTTCCACCCATTAAGAACTTCATGTGAAGGGAGAATTTGAAAGAAGTTAGATATTCTTTTGTAAAACATTAGTAATTAGAATGCTCTAATCAAACAGAATGCCAACATTGTCCAAAATGGAAAGAAATAAGCGAACAAAGGAATCTGCAGAGAAAGGGTAGTATTTGTAATCTTGAGAGCCAATATGAATTTTGCACTGAAGTGTTTGTAATTCAATGCAAATTAACATCTTTATTCATTGAAGGAAAAAGAGTGAAATAGATTTGCATCTGAAAAAAACTAATGTAACAAGACTATGTAGGCACAACTGATGAAAAATGGGATGATGCTGCTCTACAGTTTCAGTATAAACCTTAGTCTTTCACCAGAGACTTATAAAAGAAAATTTAACTCAGCTTACCTACAACTATGAAAGTGACAAAGCTATCTGTTTAAAAGGTGTTCGGGAATGTCAATTATTTCTGTTTCTGAGTTATACCGTGCCCTCCATAATGTTTGGGACAAAGACCCATCATTTATTTATTTGCCTCTGTACTCCACAATTTGAGATTTGTAATAGAAAAAACCCACATGTGGTTAAAGTGCACATTGTCAGATTTTAATAAAGGCCATTTTTATACATTTTGGTTTCACCATGTAGAAATTACAGCAGTGTTTATACATAGTTCCCCCATTTCAGGGCACCATAATGTTTGGGACGCAGCAATGTCATGTAAATGAAAGTAGTCATGTTTATTATTTTGTTGCATATCCTTTGCATGCAATAACTGCTTGCAGTCTGCGATTCATGGACTTCACCAGTTGCTGGGTGTCTTCTCTGGTGATGCTCTGCCAGGCCTGTATTGCAGCCATCTTTAGCTTATGCTTGTTTTGGGGGCGAGTCACCATCAGTTTTCTCTTCAGCATATAAAAGGCATGCTCAATTGGGTTCAGATCGGGTGATTGACTTGGCCACTCAAGAATTGACCATTTGTTAGCTTTGAAAAACTCCTTTGTTGCTTTAGCAGTATGTTTGGAATCATTGTCTTGCTGTAGAATGAACCGCCGGCCAATGAGTTTTGAGGCATTTGTTTGAACTTGAGCTGATTGGAGTTGATAAGTGAGTCAGTACCTTCAGCAGCAGCTACCACCATCAGCAATGAAGATAAGTGAGTCAGTACCTTCAGCAGCCATACATGCCCAGGCCATAACACCCCCACCACCGTGTTTCACAGATGAGGTGGTATGCTTTGGATCTTGGGCAGTTCCTTCTCTCCTCCATACTTTGCTCTTGCCATCACTCTGATACAAGTTAATCTTCATCTCATCTGTCCACAAGACCTTTTTCCAGATCTGTGGTAGCTCTTTTAAGTACTTCTTGGCAAACTGTAACCTGGCCATCCTATTTTTGCAGCTAACCAGTGGTTTGCATCTTGCAGTGTAGCCTCTGTTTTAATGTTCATGAAGCCTTGTGCAGACAGTGGTCATTGACAAATCCACACCTGACTCCTGAAGAGTGTTTCTGATCTGTCGGACCGGTGTTTTTTTCTTCTTCTTTATTATAGAGAGAATTCTTCTGTCATCAGCTGTGGAGGTCTTCCTTGGCCTGCCAGTCCCTTTGCGATTAGTAAGCACACCATTGTTCTCTTTCTTGTTAATGATGTTCCAAACAGTTGATTTTGGTAAGCCTAAGGTTTGGCTGATGTCTCTAACAGTTTTATTCTTGTTTCTCAGTCTCATAATGGCTTCTTTGACTTTCATTGGCACAACTTTGGTCCTCATGTTGATAAACAGCAATAAAAGTTTCCAAAGGTGATGGAAAGACTGGAGGAAAGACTAGGCGCTGAGAGCTCTCTTATACCTGCATTAAGGAGGCAATTAAACACACCTAAGCAATTACAAACACCTGTGAAGCCATGTGTCCCAAACATTATGGTGCCCTGAAATGGGGGGACTATGTATAAACACTGCTGTAATTTCTACATGGTGAAACCAAAATGTATAAAAATACCCTTTAATAAAATCTGACAATATGCACTTTAATCACATGTGATTTCTTTAATTACAAATCTCAAATTGTGGAGTAGAGGCAAATATATAAATGACGAGTCTTTGTATCAAATATTATGGAGGACACTGTATGTATTTCATTTGTCTCCAGATCTAATCAGTCTAAATAATCAGTTGTTACACTGTGTGACATAGGTAGAAACAGAACAGCATTAAACATGGATACATACAATTTGTAGGAATTTATAGACTTGAAATTTTGAAATATACCAAGGCAGGGATTGTAAACTACTACCCATTAGATGTTTTGCCAATGAAAGAGCTGGTAGAGCTGCTGCCATACAACGCCAGAGAGCCTGGTTCAATCCCAACCTCGGGTGCTGTCTGTGTGGAGTTTGAACCTTCTCCCTGTGACCATATGGGTTTCATCAGTGCGCTGCAGTTTCTTCCGCACCACAAAGATGTGCATGTTTGCAGGTTAATTGGCCTCTGTAAATTGCCCCTAGTTGTAGGGAGTGGATGCAAAATGAAATAACAGAACTCGTTTGTACGGGTGATAGATGGTCAGCGTGGACTCGGTGGATGAAGGGGCAGTTTCCATGCTGTATCTTTCAATCAATAAACAATTACTACTTAGGCATTAACATGCAACAAGTCCCTGTTGGTAGAGGAATGGAAAAATGTTAAAAGAACAGCCACAAACTCTTGTTAGGATTTATGGCATTACCAAGGCAGGGATTAGAAACACACAGGTCTTACTTGGAGATCCCTCCTCATGAACACCATTTTGTCCATTCCCATTGATACCAAGGTCTTTGACAAAATGAAGACTTCCTTCCTCATCTTCATTTTCATTGTAGGTTCTAACATATCGGCTAAAATGAAAAGGAATAGAAAAAGGAAAAATATCTCAGAAAATTAATTTTCCTAATGATTACATTGTGAGGTGACAAAGGAAATGGCAAGAAGAGCAGCCAGGCTGTGGGGAAATGAGGTGCAAGAACCAGGATAAAAAGTATCAGTCATGTATACACTAAAATGGCTTATGGCAAAAGAGCGGCACAGTGATACAGCTAGTAGAGCCGCTGCCTTACAGCCACAAAGACCCAGGTGCGATTCTGACCTTGAGTGCTGTCTGTGTGGAGTAAGCATGTTCTCCCTGTGACCGTGTAGGTTTCCTGTGGGTGCTTCGGTTTCCTCCCGCATCTCAAAGACTTGTGGGTTTGTAGAGGTTAATTGGCATTTATAAAATCGCGCCTGATATATAGGGAGTGGATGAGAAAGCGGGTAACCTCTAAAATAGCGTGTGAATGGGTGATCAATGGTCCGTGGGCTGAAGGGCCTATTTCCATGTTCTATCTCTAAAACCTATAGTGGCTTGGATTGTAAATCAGACACTGCTTGTAAATAAACACCACTTTGTACAAAATGTGTAGGAAAGAACTGCAGATGCTAGTTTAAATCAAAGGTAGACACAAAATGCTGGAGTAACTCAGCGGGACAAGCAGCATCTCTGGATAGAAGGAATGGATGGCATTTCGGGTCGAGACCCTTCTTCAGTCTGAAGTGATGACCCGAAACGTCACCCATTCCTTCTCTCCAGAGATGCTGCTTGTCCCGCTGATTTACTCCAGCAATTTGTGTCTACCGCTTTGAACAAACTTGTTTGGCTGTGGGATGGGGGATGCAACACCACAGCAGCTGCTGTAACATAGATGGCAGTGCACATGTGCTGATTACAACCAAAATAAAGTGGATCTTTTATCAGGATGTAAGGCGGATTAGAATAAGTTTTTGGAAGGATGAGAATAATCAGGCAGCTACATACCACATTTTCATGAGCAATAGGTTGTAAAGCTTCTCCTCTGTTATGCTTCTTGGCACAGATATCATGAAGGGTTGGCCAAACAGGCAAGTGTTGCTGCGATGGCCATAGCTGGGGTGCCGATACTTCTCCCGCAGATACACTGGAATCACAACCATGTCCGTGTCATCCGTCCTACTGCCCGTCACTTCAAAACTGCAACCACAAAATACTTTATTTCCCTACATTCTGCATTATCTTTCGACAGAAATCAGTTGGCGCCTTGTTTCATGAAAATATTAATCTTCATGTGTGAAGAGGGGCAAGAACGGATATGGCTCACATACTCAATCAAGGCATAGGGCAAAACAGTTTGTTGCATGACACAGCTGTGTAATTTTAAATTACTGACTAGGTCTCAGAACAATAAAGTGCTTAATTATTCAAGTGCTATAAACATCCTAATACAGTCACTTGAAAGGTGAGAAATCATTATGGTAAATAGCTGCCCTTTCAACTTGAACATTTTAATGAAGCATGAACAAGAACCAATCTAATTAAGTCTCCACGGACCTATACATAAATTTTAATTTCATCATGATTTTTCTTAAAGTGCACCAATATTATCCAATGGGATCCCACCACTAGCCACATTTTCCCTTTCCGCTTTCTGCAGAGACTGTTCCCTCCGTAATTCCCTGGTTAACTCGTCACTTCCCACCAAAGCACCCCCTCTCCAGGTATTTTCCCCTGCAACACCTGTCCCTCCCTATACCTCCTCCCTTGAATCTGTCCAAGGACCCCGACAGTTCTTTCAGGTGAGGCAGAGGTTCACTTGCACCTCCTGCAACCTCATCTACTGCATCCGCTGTTCCAGATGTGGACTCCTACATATCTGCGAGCCCCCCGATCATTTCGCTGAACAACTCCGCTCCCCCTCCCATATTGACCTTTCTGTCCTGGGCCTCCACCACTGTCAGAGTGAGGCCCAACATAAATTGGAGGAACAGTACCTCATATTTCGCTTGGGCAGCCTACGGTAAGAATATTGATTTCTCTAACTTCAAGTAATCCTTCCTTTCCCTCTATCTCCATCCCTCCCCAACCCTAGTTCTCTGATATTTTCACTATCCTTTTGATTAATTTTACTGATTGTATGCCTCCTTGTTACCTTCCCCTCAGCTAACAATGTACCATTCTACATTTCCTTATCATTGTCTACTTTGATCTGTCAATTTCACACCTTACCTGCCCATATCTTCAGACTCCTTCTCCCCTGACTCTGTCTGAAGAAGGGTCTCGACCTGAAACGTCACCCATTCCTTCTCTCCAGAGATGCTGCCTGCCCCGCTGAATTACTCCACCGTTTTGTGTCTATCTCCAATATTATCTTAGATTGGTATACTAAAATGGCAATGTATTATTCAGAATTTTGTCAACATTGAACCAAAATTAAGTACAATACCAGATAATCTGCATTTTGGGGGTTGCTGCCCTTTGATGGAAAGTTACCATCAAACATAGAACAGTACAGCACAGCAACAGGTCCTTCGGCCCACAATATCCGTGTCGAACATGATGCCAAATTCTTATCTGCCTGCACATAATCCATATCCCTCCATTCCTAGTGTATCCATGTGTCTATCCAAAAGCCTCTGAAATGCCACTCCTACCTGCCTCCAACATCATCCCTGCCAACGCATTCCAACCACTGTGTAAAAAACCCCCCACCACCCTCTGTGTAAAAAAAACACTTGCCTTGTAGACCTTTAAACTTTTCCCGTCTCACTTAATGTTATGCCCTCTAGACTGTCACATTTCCACCCTGAGAAAAAGGTTATCTGTCTATCTACCCTATCTATGCCTTCTCATAACTTTATACACTTCTATCAGATCTCCCCTCAAACCCATGCTTTCCAGAGAAAACAATCCAAGTCTGTCCAACCTCTCATTGTAACCAAACTAGACATAATTCTGGTAAACATCCTCTGCGCCCTTTCCAAAGCCACCCAACAAATTAAGTAATCCTTCATCCTCTTTAGTTTGGATCTGGTCGTGGTGCAATATCTAGTCATATGCAGTAGTTACTCACTATTGTGGGTAAAGTGCCAAACAGACATTAAAGTATGCAATTATGGTTTGAATTTTTCCTTTCGTATTTCTAGTAGAGTTCAGCAATGTTTTTCTGTCATTACTGAGCAAAATTGGCAATTAGAAACTTCAGGCAAACCTGATTTCTGAAACAAATTGCAAGCAAGCTGGTAACAGGTTTAATAGGTTGAAGGTGAGGGGGGAAAGTTTTAATTGAATCCAGAGGGCAATTTTTTTTTTATACAAAGGGTATATGGAACGATCTGCCGGAAGAGATAGTTGAGGCAGGTATTCTCACAATGTTTAAAAAACATGTGGACAAGTATATGGATAGGATAGTTTGGAGGGATATGGGCCAAATGCATGCAGGTGTGACTAGTGCAGATCAGGCATGTTGGTCAGCTTGGACAAGTTGGGCTGAAGGGCCTGTTTCCATGCTGTATGACTGACTATCATCTGCAGATTCAGAAATACCCACATTTTTACAAATTTGTCTTTGCTTGTAATCTACCCACTGTTAACTCTATAAACAAATGCAATTATTCAGTTGTCAATGTACCTTATAAGTAGTCAATCTCAAAGGATTGAGTTACCCAATATATTTTGATCAGTGCAATTTTAGAAAATAATACAAGGCTGGATAAAATACAATGTTTTTTTGGAAAGATATAAATTTGACTTTATCGAGTTAAAACCCATGAGCAAATTGCTTCAGAAGCAGTTAATTAGTAAACTACACATGAACTTCTGAAATCTTGCCAGAGTTCATCTGGTGGTGACAGACTCCTTGACGTCTCTCATCTCCAGAATTGACGATTCCAATGCACTCTTGGCTAATCTCCTTTGATAAATGCAAGGCCAACAAAACTCTCCAACTCAAGGAAAGCCCAAGTCTCCTGTGTTTGATGACTTACACCCAGATAGATGAGGTAAAGTTTTCACTCTTAGAGTGTTGTGACTCTTTGTCGAAGGATGGTAGAAACAGAATCTGAATATTTTTTAGGCAAGTGGACAAAATCTTGATTAAAAAAGGGGATTGAAGGTTCCATAGATGGAAGTGTAAAGTTGAGGTTACAATCATTATCTTATGAAATGTTAGAGCAGGATTGTGAACCATTCCTAATCCTAATTCATCTTTGTATCGAAATGAAAGTTATTGTGAATAGATGAGATTTAAATGCAAATTTTTGTTGCCATTTTCCATTGTGCTACAGTATTAGCCCTTAGACAGGTGTCTTGTAAGTGCAGGGCAGTGCTAACTGTTCAGCAAAGCATTATTGTTTTGCCACTGCTATTACATGTAAAAGGGTGGAATGAGGGAATGATTGGAAAGATGCCTCCCACGGGAGAGCAGCAAATAGTATTATTTCAGTATATCATAGAGCTTTGGGGTGGTGCTGAGGCTGAATTATTTACATCGTCAAAGGTACCAGAGAGATCCGCTTCTCAGCAGAAAAACAAAAACAGATCTCAATCAATTAGAAAATCAGCTCATCCAAATCAATTTGGTAGTCCAATTATCAACTCATTCTCATATATTCACACTGTAAAGCAGTTTTATAATGTTAAATTTACATCTACAAAGTGGCACGGCGATAGAGTTGTCGCCTTACAGAGGCTGAGATCTGGGTTCGATACTGACTATGGGCGCTGTCTGTACGGAGTTTGTACGTTCTCCATATTCTCTGGGTTTTCCGGTTTCCTCCAAGACTCCAAAGATGTGCAAGTTTGCAGGTTAATTGGCTTCGGTAAAATTGTAAATTGCCCCTTGTGTGTAGAATAGTGCTAGTGTACAGGGATCGCTAGTTGGTGCGGACTCTGTGGGCCTATTTCTGTGCTGTATCTCTAAAGTCTAAATGGAAAATATTGACCTGTTAATCCCTTTGTCTGCTGTTTATATTCAATGATAATTAAATACTATAAAAAATGCCAAGTTGTTCCACTACTCACACAAAAATGTCATCTCTTTCCATAATGCTACTCAGGTTTTCATCTATAGAAAAGATTCGATGAAACCGGTGATTGTATATATCGGTGACAACCATCTGAATATGAAGCACAAAATTGTTTCAATGGATATGCCAAAAGGTAAAAGAAAATCAATTATTCAGAATTGGAATAACTGCAACTCTTACCTTGTCTGCAGGGACATGTGAAAGAGTAGACAACGCTGCACACAGATCGGAAATTATGCCGATTTTGGGAACAAGTATTTTATACTGGAATAAAACAGAAGGTTCAGTTCAACATTTGTTTTTCATCTTTCGGGAAAATTGATCTTTTGAAATTCTTACATGCAGATATTTTAGTGCAATCATTCTGTAAACCAAGTTTCATTCTTCCACAGAACATGTCTACCCTCAACTCAAATTGGAGCAAAATTTGTTGTTGACTGTTTTATCCATTACTAGACCAAGAGCAGACCCGTTGGGTCTGGACCCCAAACGAGCTTCAGACCCCGGGGCGAAAATAGCTAGCGAAAGAAAAAAAATGGCGTCGTTTTGGAGCAGAGCCGGGCGGCAGCAGCCGTTATGGTGGCTGGCCAGCAGAAAGATTTTATTAAAAATGTGTACATAAACACGACGAAATTTAATCAGGAGTGGATACTTGGAATGAAAAGTGAAATCTCTCACGAAATAGAAAAAATCTCGGCGTTTCTGCGTGTGGTGTTGGCGTAGCAACAAATCAAAGGAAGGCTGGCACCCACAAGACATGCAGAAACACACACACACAGTTTTAAATATAGATAGATAGATGGATGCACACCTCCCTCTGCGTGGCCACTTCAGGCACCCCATAACACCTATTCATCTACTTTATTTATCTTTTGTTTGCCACTGAGCAAAGCCTTGTATGGTCATGGGATCATTCTACTATTAAGACTCTGTGATGCAGTCAAACTGTCTGTTCCACACCCATGGCAGTATGGACCTTTTCAGATATTAGACTTTAGAGATACAGCGTGGAAACAAGCCATTTGGCCTACCGAATTTGCACCAACCAGCGATCACCTTGTCCTACTATCATCACTATCCTACACAGTAGGGCCAAGTTACAATTTTACCTAATCCAATTAATCTACAAACCTGCGATGGGAGAAAACCCACGCGATCACAGGGAGAACGCACAAACTCCGTACAAACAGTCAGACTCGGGCTCTGCCGCTGGAAGGCAGCAGCTCTATGTGTGAGCCACTGTGCCACCCCAGGTCCATGATTACTACAACTTGGTCCAGTATCTTTGGCTTCTCATCTGTGTAACCCTTGCCTCAACTTCCTCCAGCTGTGATAAAAGGCCATCACATCCAAATCATAACGGTTCCTCACTAGATATTCTGTCTGGCCATTGAATTTCAGAAAATGCTGGAAACACTCAAGCAACAGCTAAGGAATGAGAAACAGAGTTAAAGTTTCAGGTTGGAGAAACTCTGTGAAAAATTTTTAGTTGTTTCTCTTTCCATAAATGCTGTATTTCCATATCCAAAGAAGTTCCTTGCTACTCCATTCTTCTCCTTATGACCTTCCCCCGTGCACTGGTTTAACCTCTCCAAAGCTGGAAATGCCTGATCCTGCAATTTTGCTACTTAACGCCACAGGCAGGGATAAACAATAAAACAAATTAAAACAATAATCTATTTTGACATGAAAAAAGAACGTTATACTGCCCCATACGAATTGGGCACCAGCAGTATTTTTTTTCACACTTTTGAGTTAGTGAAAGCCCCAACAGTTTTCTCTTTTATAACTAACTATTCTGGCACCCTTCTGTGCTCATCGGTCTTGCATCTAGTTTAGTAGCCAGAAAGTGGGATTAGATTTCTCCAAAATGTTGAAATTTGAGGTGTCTTCTGATGACCGAGACAAGTTGACAAATTAATTACAGTATGCGAGGAGCCGCGATATTAAAGGTAGCTTAGAATTATTGTAGCCGCCAATCTTTTCAGACGTTCCTTTGAGTGAACACATTATATTTAAAAATAGAACATTTAAACTGTCAAAAAAATTCAGATATTACAAATTGTATCGCTCTCTAATTGGCATCATGGCATCTCCTCCCCCCCCCCCCCCCCTCGGCAGCTTGCTTCAGTATCAGACCTCAGTGCACAAACAGCACCCCACCACACTGCAATCACTTCCCAATTCCTCTCCCTTTACTTCAGCCTTTCTCACCAAGGATGAGTTTTTATCTCTGTTCTCCAAACTCAGTCACATACCCAGGTGGCTGATGGATAAAGACTGCCAGAACTTGCATGTTTCAACTATTACATTAAACAATGCTCCTCGTACCTGCATAGGTTTGGTGAGTGGATCATTTCCAACAAGGAAAACCTCCAAAGTGCGCTCTTTTTTCAAGGGTAAAGGAAGTGTTAAATAGCAAAATGGGTCAAATGTCACAGAAATCTTTGCACATTCGGGACAAACGAGTGTAGATTTAAAAAGACCGTGAAAAATATCAACAATGATAGAGTCATTTCGTTTCCTGTGGTTTTCCCAGGCCTCCTTAGCAACCACCTTGGAAAGGGGAAAAAAAAGATTGAGATAGGTATCAGAGCACAAAACAACAGATCCAATTAATCACCTATCAATGCCTACTTTACAAGTTACCACTTCACTGTAAGAATAAGATTTGAACTAAAATGTTTATGCCTGAATTTAAAAAAAAAGAAAAAAGTATTGTATTAAAAGCACACCAATAGGCTACTGACAATCAGGTCCATGATAGTTGTTTCTCTTCTCACAAGCCTCCTTCCAAGCCATTTCATCCAAGCCTTGTATGAATAGCCTTTACATCTCATGATGATACAGCTTCTCCTTCGGTCTTTTCTTAAAATGACCCCACTGTGCTCTATGTTCCATATGCATCTGAACCATTATACAATTTCTATTCCCTACATTTCAGCGGTCATAGTCATTCAACAAATATAGTCATAAATACTGGACAGAAAGAAATTTTGCATCCTACTGGAATCATGATTACTACAATAATATACTAGGATATCGGAAATAAACACTGTTGTTACATGAGAATGCATGCAATTAACCTTTCGGCACGTGAATAGAAGCTGATGAACTACGCTAGTAGGGTCATTTGGGGATGGAGGAGATTGAACAATTACCATATTTCCCAGCAATGAAGACGCTATTTTTTACCCAAAAATAAGGCACGATAATTTACCTGCATCTTGGAGGCCGAAGGTTAGGTTGTTAGCGAAGAAAGATAGACTTGGCTATCCCTCAGTACAGCAACATCAAGAACGATGTTGCTGTACTGAGCGATAGCCCAGTCTATCCCTCATTGCTGGCAGCTGATGGGAAGCGGCTGTAAAGTGGGATGCGGCTGTAAAAGGACAGCGCCGCTGGGGGGGGGAGAAAGAGTTCCTTTCACAGTGTGTGGGGAGTCTGGCCCGGGTCAGCGCAAATTGGCTGATCCGCCAGGGGTAAAGTTGCAGGGAGGACAGGAGCGTTGAGAAGGAGGGGGTCGGGGATCATGCCAGCAACTCATTCACTCACCGCTGCCGCGGCGCTTCGGGCGCGGAGCCATCGCATTGTGGCCGGGGAGGGAAGTAGCTCGGGACCGGACAGCGGAACCGGCCTCCACCTCAGCGCCTTCTGCCGGCCTGTCCGCCAGCCAGCCACGGTGTCCTTCGGCACAGGCGCAACCGGTGGAAATGGTGGTTGGCGGGTAGCTAATGGGTGGAAGGCTGGCTACTCCGTCCCGGTCTCTCTCTCTCTCTCTCTACATTAGTCCCGGGGCAGGCGACCTGGGAGTTACAGCCAGTCCCGGGGCAGACGACTTGGGAACTGCAGCTAGTCCCGGGGCTCAAAGGCGACTTGGTAACTGCAGCTAATCCCGGGGCTCGCAGGCGACCTGGGTGCTACAGCCAGTCCCGGGGCTCGCAGGCGACCTGGGTGCTACAGCCAGTCCCGGGGCAGGCGACCTGGGAACTTCGCTCTATGATCTTTGCTGGGAACTGCAGCTAGTCCCGGGGACGCGAGGGATCTGGGAACTGAAGCCAGTCCCAGGGATGCGAGGGATCTGGGAACTGCAGCCAGTCCCGGGGCAAGCAGGCGATGTTGACGACCCCTGGACTAAACCAAACCCTTGATCCTGTCCCGCCATCCTTTTCTCAAAATTTAGCAACTTAAGTTGGGGGTGCGTCTTCGACACAGGTGCGTCTTAATTGCCGGGAAATACGGTAATATCTATACTTTAATATTTTTCAGTTTATTTAATTTCCTACCTGCGAGAAGCTAGAATTACATTGAGCTATTGCTGAATCTTGACGGAAACTTACCATTTAGGGGCGCTTAGTCAATAGAGAGCCATTTTGCTGACATACGTTTTGAGTCTGTTGATGAAAAGCTCTCGCTGTGGGATCAGGCTAATGAGTTGGCTTTGATGTTCTAAGTCTGTGGAGCTCTGAGCACCAATTTTAGCAATGCACCGAATGGGGAAAGGAGAACATTGCATCTTGAAATTACTTCATCAAAACAGTTCCTTACTAAAATATGAATATGGATTTGTTTGTACCTCGTCAGGTCTTCCTTCTACATCTTTCAGCTGAATATATGGCTTTTTTCTAATCCTATTCAAATCTTCATGTAAACCATCGAGGAGAAAGGCAAGCAATTCTTGAGAATCCTGTTGCTGGTAGCCCGAAAATTGAGGGGCAAAGCGACCCACTTGAGTCTACAGCATGAAATGGATAATAGACGTTATACAGCAAATTAATGGCTGAAGTGCAAAGAATGACACAAACATAATTTGCAAGCATTTGGCAGAAGACGGACATTGAATCAAAGCCTATGGGTTATAGTCTAAGTTTATTTCACTGAACTGCAGTACTTCACAGGTTTAGTTTAGTGATACAGTGCAGAAACAGGCACCTTTGGCCCACCGAGTCCACGCCAACCAATGATCCCCGTGCACTAGCACTATCCTACAGGCTGTGGGCAATTTACATTTTTTTTTAAACCAAAGCCAAATTAACCTACAAACCTGCACGTCTTTGCAGTGTGGGAGGAAACCGGAGCACCAGGGGAAAACCCACGTGGTCACGAGTAGAACATACAAATTCTGTACAGACATCACCCAGTCAGGATTGAACCCTGGTCCCTGGCGCTGTGAGGCAGAAACTCTACTGCTGCTGCCCAAGAAAATTTACATAGGTCAGTTCATCTATTGCATCTGTGATAATTTGAGTAATTTTCTTTGCCTTTTATAAAACCCTTTCTATTATTTAGGCTATCGTATCATAATGAAAAATAATTGACCAACAAACCACGTGTTACCATTTTGTGTTCCAACAACTCAGTGCATGCACTGCAAAGCAAGACTGGCCTGGTCTGATACCAACTTAGGCCCAGAATATGATACCAACTTAGGCTCAGATGTAACTGTTCACCCACAAATAAAAAAGGAGCTTCCCAGATGTTCAAGAAGTTTGAACAAGGAAATAAATGGTGGTTTTGGGTTAATCTGGTCAGTATTGAGATCAGGAGAAATATTTCCAGAAACCTGCTTCCAGGAAAAGGCATATCCACACAAACATACAGAAGTATGGGTGCAGACTGATTAACAACAGAAATAAATATTCTTTGGAGACTCATCAAGTCCTGAAGCAACTTGTGAACATTGCAGCTGACATGTGTCGAGTCTTCACAAGTACTTTCTGAACACTAAAGTTACCTGGTTAAAATCTCAGCCTGGTGTTTAAACATTTTTATCCCACGATCCACATGAACAACTAAGCATGGATTTTTATGGGCCTGTCCCACCTAGGCGCTTTTTCAGGCGTCTGCCGGCAACTGTTAAGTTGCCGGCAGTCGCCTAAAAAAACGGCAATTGGAACGGCGACTGTCAGAGTGGAACACACACACACACAACACATCGCAAAGGCGGGGGCCAGGGTAAGCGGGAGGAGCGTTGTCTGAAATTCACACGGTGCAAAGCCAAGGTGATATGGACACACACCGCGATGAACAGGAAGGTTGGCGCTGTAATTAAGACGGCTAAAACACAGTGTATGGTAAGTCCTTTGAAAAGGGGGGGGGGATGAGAAGGGGGGCGCGAAGGAGGGAGAAGGAGTGGAGAGAACTGTTAAGAAGCCAGACAACATTTAAGAAGCCAGAGGTACACGGCTGTGAAGTTCGGCGGACATTTAACATTACCGGTCGGTTATCCTTGGTTCTGAAAACTACTGCTTATGTTTTTTTCCCCCAATGAGCCAATGAAATTCACCGGTCAGCAGCGGCTCCAACCTACGAGAACCTAAGAAAACCTTCGACCTCCTGGCAACCCATTAGGACCTTCTTGCGACCCACCTACAGCTCGAGAATTCTGGCTACTCTCCATGGCGGCTTCATTCTAGTCGGCGCTAATTTTTCAACGTTGAAAACTTCTCTGCGACAATAATGAGACCGCGACGAGTTCCCAGAATGTGGGAACTGCTCACTACCATGAAGGCGACTCCCCGTCAACCGCCCGCGAACATGTGGTGACTGCAAAGTCTCCTGCAGTCGCCTAAAAAGTCGCCTAAGTGGGACAGGTCCATATGTGCCCAACTTTTGGTGAATACCATGTTCCAACCTGGTTAATTTTGAATGTATGTCCCCTAATCTTACAATATTTAAGAATTTCTCACCTGTGAAAACATCTTGACACCTAACCCATTATGCACGTTACGATTTACTGCATTTCGATAAGATCCTCCCTCATTCTTCTGAACTCCGAAGAAAATATATCTAATTTCTTTCATTGTTATGATTGGGTAATGCTCGCATCCCGGATTTTAGCCTAATGAATCCGGTCTTGGTCTCAATAGTCCAATTCCACTATCTCTTCACTTAAATAAGCAGACCAAAATTATGCAAGGACCACCTGATGTAGCCTCACTCGTATCCCAAACTCCAATATATATCAATATTGCCATCATTGCCCATTTGTAATTTCAAAACAAAGCTTTGATCTAATTTGTCAGAGAACCTCGGTTAGATACTATATAACATGATATTGAGACCAAACCATTTAAAAAACAAACAAATTTAACATGCAAATTTATCTGTTTATTTCCAAGTTGCAGAATTGTTAATTTAGGTTTTCTCCACAACTAGGACCAAGCATGACAGCCAGGATGAAACAGAATGCTACATACACTTTATTTGGGTCAATGAATAAACAAAAAGCTTAAATCAACTTAAAATAAACCACACTAAACTTGCAGCATGAAACTCCATCAATTTGAAGTTAACTTTAGACTGGTATATTTTATACATACCTTAAATGCTCTTGGTGTAACATAACTATATTTGCCTGACCACATCTGTTTGATTAAGTCTGCATAGGCGTTAGCTATCTCTCCTTTCATTCCCAGTAGGTTGTCGTGATTTAATTCATCCACATATTCATCAGACAGGAAATATTCTGTCAGTGGAGGGGTATTACTTAGACACTTAAAGAAAGCAAAGAAACATACATAGTAAGATACAGAATAATCACAAGGTTTTATTAACTAGCTCTTCCAAATTCTATAAGATGGACTATTGTAAAAGCTATAGTTGATGAAACGGTTTTAGGGAATGCATGGGACTCTATGTCAAAGAAGTGTTTAGATCATGGAGATACGAGACACTGCAGATGTTGGAATTTTGAACAAAACACAAAATGCTGGTGTAACTCAGCGGATCACGCAGCGGGTTCAGTCAGTCTGTAGAAGGGTTCCACCATGAATCCTCGACTATCCATATAACCCGAGATGCAGCTTGACCTGCTGCATTACTCCAGCACTGTGTGTCTACCACATGAGATGCTGTCTGACCCGCTGAGTTGCTCCAATGCTTAATTGTTTAAATCATGGTTCAAAGGATTTAGCTGCTTGGTAAAAAATAAAATTAGCACCTGGTGTTCAGGTTGCTGCATTATGGTGCCGCTGGCAGAAAGAGTGGCTGTGAATGAATCACAACACAAACTTGAGCTGACTTTAGTTTCAATCATTGAGGGGTAAAATGCAGATAACGAAGAGAGGGCCCAATGCCAATTTCATCTTGTATTGGGAGTCCAGAGGTAGCAAATATTGTCTAATCTAGGCAGCATGTGCTTAATTATATTGGTAGTTCTCCAAAAGTCGAAACACTGACAAACCAAACACAATGTATATAGGAAATGAAATGCACAACGAATAATTGGAGTCATTCCTGCCATATCAACCAGAGGAAACAAGAAACTAAATATTAGGAGGCAAAGTCTCTAATTACTGTAACATAGCTTGGTTGCTTAACAATCCAGATGGCTCAAGTAATTAAGTCTGATAGGAAATGAAAACCGAGAAAAGCAATTTTATTTTCTGTTAATGTCTGTTTATTAGCTTTCTCTTGTGGAATTTTTGGACACAGCAACAAATATTTCAGTTTTCAGTCCATCAATGATCTGTATTAAACACATCCTCCGGGCACTTAGAACATGGACAGAAGAAATCAGTGGGCACAAAGCTAACAACAGGAGTGAAGTATGAAATAAAATGAGAAATTATTAAGAGACAGGTCAATCAATATCTCAAAATGATCTATGATTCAGATGTAGACTAAAAGAAAAATCAGAAGCCCTGCGTTATCAGAACAGAACATTAGCCAAGGGTTCTCCAACTTGTTTAGTGTCACCAAAATAGCATTTGGACCAGTTCCGATGCCACTTTGTGGGTCCCTGATTTCCAGACATGGAATATCTAACGGTGAAGTGATGACTTTATTATCTACTGTGGGAATTCACCGGCCATCCAACAGTTTGCATCCACCCCATGCACACATCAAGCTTGCACTAGATGTACTACACACCGCTTCTAATACCCTCGAAACAAAATACCCTGTGGCCTTGTTCATTGTAGTTGGGACTAATAAACAAACTTTTAGAGTGTGCTAACTAAATAATACCAACACATCTCCTGTCTCAATAGAGGCTTCTTCATGCTCAACCATTGCAATACAACTAAAGACACCTACCACTCCACCCACTGCCTGCACTTTGGAAAATCAGACCACTGAGCTCTGCTTCTTCTCCCTGGTCACAAGCAGACTCTGAAGCGCAAGGATCCAACACAAATTTGTACAGCGCTGGACTGAGAAAATAGATGAGATCCTAAATGACTGCTTTTGAATGGGTGGACTGGGTCCACATTCAAGGACTCGGCAGCCAATCTAAATGCACATGCCGCTTTGACATCCATCATCATGAAGTGCTTCAAGAAGCTGGTCATGGCATACATACTCCAGTCTCCCAGGCAGCCTTGATCCACTGCAATCTTCCAAAACAGGTCCACCGCAGATGCCATCTCCCTGGCCCTACACTCATCCCTGGAATATTGGGATAGCAAAAACACCTATAACAGACTTATATTTATCTATACTATTACTAAAACTCTCATCTTGACCAATGTCTACGTTGTATTTAAATTTGCGCAAAAACGCTACCCTATATCGCTAGGATTTTTAAGCCACCTTACTCACCATTCTCCTCTGCTCCAAGCGCACCAAGTTTTGTTCCGATCAGTGAAATATTAGAAAAGTTATTGGTCTGTTATTCCCTAGGACGGCGACGCCCTTTCCAGCACCCGCTATCAATCACCAGCCGCGAGTATAAAGCTGAGGAGCGTAATGAGCAGAGGCTGTATTCTGCGAGCGGGGTCTGTGCTCTGTGTTCTGTGAACGGGGTCTGTGTTCTGTGAGCAGGGTCAGTGTTCTGCGAGTGGGGGCCGTGGTCTGTGTTCTACGAGCGGGGGCTGTGTTCTGCGAGTGGGGGCTGTTCTGTGTTCTGCGAGCGGGGCCCACACCACCCCCTCCCACATGCATCCCCTCCCCTACCCCAACCCCCCACCCTATCCCTCCCCTACACCTCCCCCCCTCCCCTACACCCCCTACCCTCACCCCTCTACCCCCACCATCCCTCCCATCCCCCCAACCCCACCATCCCCCCCCTACCCCCCCCCCCTACCCCAACCCCCCTCGACAGGCCCCGCCTAAAGCCGTCCCCCTTCACTGGCTGCAGGACGCTCCCCGCTTGAAGCCGTTCCAGGCTACAGAACGCTTCCGCCGTTGCATTGGGGGAACAGATGAGTGGTGGAATATTGCGTTGGGGGACCAGGCCTCCCGTGTGACTGGGACCCAATGGGTCCCACTTAGTCTAGTTTATTGACTATAACTCTGCCTTTGACACCATAATTGCAACTAAACTCAGATCCAAATTCTGGGACCTAGGACTTAGCACCTCCTTTGCAACTGGCTTCTTGACCTACTGATTACAATCAGCAAGGATTGGCAACACCACTTCCATCATAATCCTCAACACTGGTGCCCTGCAAGGCTGTGTACTCAGTTGTTTGCTGGATTCCCTTGCACACTTCATGTCTGTGTGGCCAAATTCTACTCCAACTGCATCTACAAGTTTGCAAATGGCGCAACAGTAGTCTGTCAGTTCTCAAACAATGACAAAACAGAGTACAGGAAAGAGACGGAGCACTTAGTGGCATAGGGCCGAAACAACAACCTCTGGTTATCGTCTTCAGGAAGTTGGGTGCAATACATGTCCTTCTCAATATATTTACAGTTGAGGGAGAGAGAGTCGAGTGCTTCAAGTTCCTGGGTGTAAACATCATTAATTTGTCCTGGTGCAACCACATTGACATTATGGTAAAAAATACTAACCTCTGCCTTCACTTTCTCAGAAGGTTAAAGAAATTTGGTCTGTTCCTAATCATTCGTACCAATTTCTACAGATGCATCATAGAAAACATCCTATCGAGATGCATCACACATGGTATGGTTAGTGCCCTGCCCAAGATCACACAAGCCTCCCTCCCCATCAACTCCTCGCTATTCATCCTTATCATAAATAATTTGATTTGTTGTAATGTGAACACAATGGATTAATGTTTACCCAGGAAGTAAATATTGTGGTTTACCATAACACTCTTTTTACAAGTGGTCAGATTGCCTCCAGTTCAGAATTCTGATCACTAGAGTAACCATCTGAGGTAAGACCTCTCCCTAACTCTCTGAGTGAACAAACTCCTCACCTCAGTCTTAAATAGTCAGACTCTTAGTGACGAGCGCTAATACTCCAACCGGAAAGAAAATCACTGGGCAGCCAAATCCATAAAGAATTAATCACCACCAGCTATCTAAAGATGAATAGAGACTTACATAGTATAACCTCCTCCACTCATCATCTTAATTGCATGTAGAACATTCAGTAGCTACTTTAGAATTAATTGTAACTTTTGTTAAATTCGCCAAACACGTAGCAGTTGGAAGAGAACACATATTCCTCCAAATATTACTGAACCATACAAATGTATATTTCTGTTACAAAAGCAGAGTGTGCAGAAGGGGGAATGTAGAAACAACGAACTGCAGATGGTTTATATTAAATATAGGCACAAAGTGCTGGAGTAACTCAGCAGGTGAAGGCAACATCTCTGGAGAAAAAGGATCGGTGATGTTTCGGTTCGGAAAAGGGATTGTGTTCTCTCCCACTTGTTAATTAACTCTTACCAAATTTACAAAACCAGTAAAGTTTGTTCAATTAGTTTAAATGGCTTGTCTTAAACCCTGAACAGTAAGCTTTAGTAAGCCATACTTCAAATGGTTACTTCTATTGATTTCATATTGTGCAATTCCATAAGGGTTCCAGAAACATTTCAACAACAATTTTACGAATATAGAAGGAAATCCACATATTTCAGTAACTGCCACACTGGTAGAACGCTTCTGGGATATAAATTTCTAAATCAATTCTGGAAAATCTTAGAAGGCAGTCATTTAGCCCATTGTGCTGATGCTTGTTTATAAAGACTTACTGAGACTAATCCTTTCAGTTTCTATTCTCAAGAATACCGTGCACTATTTGAAGGTTATTTTTAAGTACAATAGGATTTTTGTCCCCATCAGTAGTGGCACACCCACAATCTGAATGAAAAACACTTCCCCCTCATTCTACTGTCTTAAATATTGGCTGAAGGATAATCGGTCCTTCCCATTCACCAAATTTAGGCTTCCCATCTTTAAGCAGCTCAATTAAATCTTTACTCTACCTTCTTTGTTCTGAAATGAACAAAATGGGCATATCAATCTATTCCCATTACTAATGTTTTCCAGCGTTGACAATTTATTTGCCAATCACCTCTGCTTCCCTTCTTGAGGGCCATCACATCCTTCCTGTGATATGACAGAAGCTTCTGTTCCTTCACGGTCCAGTAATGAGAAAATCTATCAAATTGCTGCAGTTTCTGCAACCTTTTACATTATTTCAATAGCAGTTCAAATAAAATGAGATCGCCTGATCTTCACATTGCAATTGAAAAATATTCTATTGACTGAATTAGTCCAGAAATTAGTTCAAACTGAATCCATTTTCTTCGACTAACACGGACGTTTTTTAAAAGACTATTAATTCAAAGCACAGTTAACATTAAAAAAAACCTCGTATATAGCAATTGATGGAGCATATGATCCAGTTAAACCACCCTTAATGATTTTCAAAATGTCAGCTACAGGTGGTGCAATGAACACATTAAAAATCTTGTGCAATAAAATTATTTCAGTATTTAAAGTTTGACCAAGTTGCCACTCTCAAGTTTACCAATTCATTTTTATAGGAAAGAAAACAAAACTATAACACTTTGTTGAGGGGGATGACAGATTTTATGCTTCTGATCCTGTAAGTGATTAATTGGAAACAAACTGCATCCTAACTAAGGGAATTTACTTGCAAATTCTGGACCCTGCCCCTCAACCCGACAATTATGTATTAATCAACAAGGTCCATTGCACGGAATATTTTCTCTATTCCTTGTGCTTACACACCAAGAATCTGCAGCTAGGCTTCCAGCGTGATGAAAGACACAGCCCTCAAATCCTTTAATACTTACAACACTGAATGATGAGAAGTCTTTCCACAAAGACCTACCTGAACTGCTGAGTTCATAAAGCACGTGTTACCCAAATTACTGAGGCCACAGAGACCAGCTTGTTCACCGTGTCTTCCTGGTTCTAGATAATCGTAGCTGTTATAGCCAGAATATGGGGGGATACAGTAGTTTGAATTTTTCACACTGAAAGAAAAAAGACGGAGTATTTAGTTTAAAAAAACATTAAATACCATTTTTTATTGGGCAACATTTGAAAGAAAAAGGAAGGAGTATTTGCAATGGAAATATTAAACTTTAAATTAAAAAATGTACTGCAGAGCACCAAAAATAGTTGTTGTATCACTGTCATAATGCATAAATCTGTAACACTACCAGATCACCCACAAAGTACTAGGATCGCTACCATTCATCTACAGAAGCTTTTTCACAGCTCACTTTCTTTTCCACTTCTCCATCTAAGTTTAAACAGTTTGACTTTATGCACCAGCAACATAGAATCATCTAATTTCTTCCTTTTTACTGCATGAAACCATCATGGAGGCAAGGCTAACAGGAATCTGGGAGGAAAGGATAGAGTGCTTCAGTTACAGGTGAGGGTGTAGGCATTCCAAAGGGCCTCCCATGACATCACTGACTCAGTGCATTAGAGCATCTATATATAGTGTGCTCTGCTAAAACAGCACAATCTAGGTTTCACATGCAGTGAGGAGCCTGTGGTGGAATAGGGAACTGACTAATGCATCCTGGCAAACAAGCTATGCAGAAAAGCAACGCCCCTGACAATTTGGGACTGGGGAAAAAAAAACCTGCCCTTACTTCAGCGATACTGGAAAGGATGCAGAGGTCTGGGCAAAAAAAGACTGCAATGAGCTAAAGGCCGAGCTTAATAAATAAGCATTACAATATCAAGTGCTTCAGGACATAATATCAGGAATTCTAGACATGTGTTGCCATAAAAGTCGCAAAGACTAATATACAATATACTTCAATAACATTTTTTTTAAAGCATTTAATAAATAATGCACCCAAGTGAATCAATTAAGTCTTTCAAGGTGACTTACACTGATCAGAAAGACATCAATCTGCTACTAAGCACAGTAACTGCAAAGAGCCAGCTTAATGTCTCATTTCTCTTTGGTTAAAGGGATGTTCTAAAATGAAACTAGCAAAGTAAAAAAAAGCAAAAACTACATAAATAATAAAAGCACCTTCCTAAATGTACAATTTCACTGTAATTCCCAATCCCACTGTTATACAGCACTGGAACAGGCCCTTCGGCCCACAATATCCATGACAAGCATAATGCTAAAATAAACTAATCTCATCTGCCTGCACATGTTCCACCTCCCTCCATTCCCCCAATATCTGTGTGCCTACGGTACTGGGTACTCTCATCTTCCAATAATCTTTATGATGTACATAAATTTTGCATCTCTGAAAGAAACGTATGCAAGGTAAATGTAATTGAAGGGCAATTAATTTTCAAGAACTCACGTGCATCAGATTAATTAAAAAAAATTAGACTGGTAAAAGGGGCCAACAAAGAAATTATCAAGCACATCTTTAAATTCCTATGATTCTGAAGTCAACCGTATTTGAAATTCAATCCGAACTTGCACCATTTCAGTGCAGAGGTGAAGCAAGATATCAAGTAGGGATTTATGATCAAATACAATTTAAGTAAAAGAAACAGGAGTCAGTCATTCAACTTCTTTAGCCTATCATTCAATAGGATCATGACATCTGACAATCCTAAAGTCCATTTTCCTGCCCTTCCCACAAGCTGTAATTTCCTTACGGATTAGACATCTCAGCCTTAAAAATATGCATCGACTCTGCCCTCATCTGTGGTAGTAGTTCAGAACATTCATTTGAATCTCTCACTCAGAAGCAGAAGCGACAGCTCAAAGATCCAAATACATATCTCAGCCTGCAGAATATACCTGAACCCGAGGTAAAGAAGATAATCAAAGCTTAATTATTATAATATAGCAACTGCAATACAGGGAAAGAATATTACAAATTAGTGTGGTAATAAAAATACATTTTACAGTACTCCACTAAAAAGATGAGAGCTCCAGGAACTGATTCAAGTGCGGCACGGTGGCGCAGCGATAGAGCTGCTGCCTTACAGCAATTGCAGCGTCAGAGACTGGAGTTCGATCCCGACTACGGGTGCTGTCTGTATGGAGATTGTAAGTTCTTCCTGTGAACTGCATGGGTTTTCTCCGAGATCTTTGGTTTCCTCCCACACTCCAAAGATGTACAGGCATGTAGGTAAATTAGCTTGCTAAATGTAAAAATTGTCCCTAGTGTGTATAGGATAGTGTTAATATGTGGGGATCGCTGGTCGGCGCAGACCTTATGGGCCGAAGGGCCTGTTTCCGTGCTGTATCTCCAAACTAAACTAAACTGCAAAGATCGTAAAAAATGGCGATGGTCCAAAAATATTTCCAGTTAAAACAAGTGCTATGTAAAACAGCCACATCTGATTTTTACACCAGAAACAGTCAAGTCTTCTTAACAGTTTAAAAGCAGATGCGAGGCAGGCTGGATAATTTATTTGCATTCTCAAAAGATCAGCAGCAAAATTGCGTCAGAGTGGAAATTGTAGGATAAACGAAAATGCCTCAATTTTTAGGCAAGAGGTTGGAATTCACATACTAGAATGAAAATATCTTTAACCTTAAAGCCTTAGTATCAGTAAATAAGGAGCTAATATACGAGAAACTGGGCACCATTTTAATTTACGGAGCACAAGTAATCTTAGATGAAACTGAACATAATGCCACTTTAACTTGTCATCATGTTCGGTACAGACATTGTGGGCTGTGGGCCGATGCTGTTCTATGTATCTTCAAGAAACAATAAGGAAACATGGGGAGTGGGCAGTACAGAGTTCAGCTGTGATAAATCTGACCTGTTCTACCAACAAGCTGGTTTAATTTATATACAAGAAATCTACTTCCACTTCCTTGGGAGTTTGGACATTGAATGTAGACCCTACACTGCTGATTAAGTATCAACACTTAACACCAGGGTGGCATGGTGACACAGCGGTAGAGTTGCAGCCTTACAGCAACAGAGACCTGGGTTTGATCCTGACTACGGGTGCTATTTGTATGGAGTTTGTACATTCTTTCTGTGACTGCGTGGATTCTCTCCGGGTGCTCCGGTTTCCTTCCACACTCCAAAGATGTACAGGCTTGTAGGTTAATTGGCTTGAGTAAAATAAAATTGTCCCTAGCGTGTAGGATGGTGCTCGTGTACGGGTTGATCGTTGGTCGACACGGGCGAAGAGCCTACTTCCACGCTGTATCTGTAAAGTCTAACCTTAGATTATTTATTCTCAACATCTTCCCATCACCATAGGCAGTGTGCAACATGTCAGGCTTCACTGGATAGAAGAGCCTTGTGACATGAATAACTGAGCAAGGCGTCACACCAAGAACCAAGCACTTGCAGAATCAGATCCCAGCAATGGAGCAAATGTACAGGTCAGCCTTCATATGAAAACTGGTTGAACACCAAGTGTCTTTTTCTGTTTTCATCATCGGCGGTCACTCGAAACAAGTATGACTGTCCTCTCATGGAGGACGCCTGTGCGTGACTTTGTTTAACGTGGGGAGACTGGTGCACAGACAGCCACCACACGGTCCTTGACAGATCTGGGTCAGAATCCAGTGGCATGGAATCCAAGACGACCGGGGACCATTTTCTGCTGCAGCCTTCATCCGCCTTCCCAGCCGTTGTGACGCTCCAGCCATCATCCTCCGCCTGTTCCACCGTTGAGGTCTTGGTTGGATAATGTTAGTGTGCGGGGATTGTTGGTGGGCGCAACCTTGGTGGGCCGAAGGGCCTCTTTCTGCCTTGTATCTCTAAACTAAACTAAGAAGTTAAAAATACTGTTTAATTTTCCTGTGATTGAGTGATGCTTGACATTGAAAACAGAATGTTGCAAGAAAGAAAAAGAATGTAGGACATGTTAATAAACTCAAGAGGATCTAGGTTGGATTATATTTGTTACCTATTTAAGTGGTGGCATCTTGGAAACTCAAGTTATTATTTAAATCCAATTAGCTGCTGGAAAAAACAGCAACTCTAATTATAAAACCATACTTGCAAATGGTCATACGGTTCAAATAATATAATGTGCACAAGTTTAAAAACAGCAATGATCCAAATTTCTTGTTAAAATAGGAATTCCATAATGTATAATGTTTGACGATTCAATTCCTTTACTAAAAAGTAACTTTCTTTCCATAGACATTTGCCTTTGCATCATTTTGGGTGATTACATATTAAAAACAGATTGTTGTATTTTTGCCCCAAATAAATAGTTTTTGCCAAATTTAAGATGTTTACCATTTTGTTTGGCTAGTTTTAATTTTAAACATAATTTGCCCTTTTCCAATGGCAATCAATGCATTGGCAACCATCATATAGAGAGTCGTGATCAAGCCAATGAAGGAATTAATCGCAAAGTTTATAGTCCAAGAAGCTTCCTAAATGCACATCAACTTTAAACGGATCACAATCTTTTAACTGCAACATTGATTTTGCCCACAGGGAATCCCTGTAAAATGGCTCTGATGTACAGCTGCCATGTTTAATATTTGTAATACTAAAAAAGCACTTCAGATAACTAAATACCTATTTGGAAAACTATTAAGTTTTTTCAAGACTCATAATTTTGTCATTAGTTGTAGTTTTCCTCTGACTGACCAGAACACACTGTGACAATGGGAAATATACTGGTAAGACGCTCTGCCATGGCTTGTATTCAAAATAATACTTCAATGTTACTTTTGGTTCTACTCGTTAAAAAAAAAATCAGTAGCAATAGGAAAACTTTGAAGGAGATAGGCAGGGCAACTTTTTATTTTACAGAGGGTGGGGTGTGCCTGGAACGTGCCGCCAGAGCTGGTGGTTGAGGCAGATACGATAGTAGCATTTAAGGGGCATTTGGATAGGCATATAGATAAGCAGGAATGGAGGGATATGGATTACGTGCAGGCAGATAAGAATTGGTCTTGACATCGTGGTCAGTACAGACATTGTAGGCTGAAGGGCCTGTTCTTGTGCTGTATCGTTCTACGTCTATGTTATTAATGAAATTATTAATTTTGAAAACTCTCGTTATCTTTCTAATCAGGATGACCTTTGGCTTGGCTGTATCTTCATATTATACCCCAACGTAACTCTGGGCTTGAGCACTTTGGGGAAACAAGTCATAGTCTTGGATACTTCAACAAGAATCAAACACTCTGCATGTCTTAATAATTTACCCGTACATGGATTCCAATGAGGTAAACGTGCATGAATGACTATGTTTTTTGTAATTTGCTTGGGCTACAACTCACGTCTCTAATTCTTTTTAATCAAACTATTGAAAGGCTTCACTGTTTCACATTTAAAGTAAACTAGACCAAGTGCAGATCTGTTGGGTCTGCTCCCCCAACGCAATATTCCATTACTCACCTCTTCCCCTAACGCAACCCGTTCCCCCAACGCAATATTCCACCACTTTCTCTCTCCTCCCCCCCCTCTGATCCTCGGCACAGTGAAATAATGCGGGGGATCTGGATCCGGAGGTGGGGCGAATCACCCCGTGTAGGGGTCGGGGTCCGGTGCCGGTGCAGTGACTCTGGGTGGGCGGAGGGACCAGACTGTCCCCAACTCTGCTGCAGCTGACGGGGACATTGCCGGGATTTGTGTCCCCGTGTGTCCACTGCCCGGAGCCGCCGCCCCGCTCCACCCGGCCCCGTGTGTGGGCGCTGTCGACCCACAGCCCGCCACAGTTCGGCCGCACAGGGGGAGACGGGGCGGAGGGCGGCCATGGCCGCACAGCGCTGACCCCAGGGGGACAGTGGGGGCTGTCCCAAGGGATCCTCTCCTTCGGCCGCTTACACCGGTTATTTGAGTGTCCCTTGGTGCTCGGGTTCATAGCTCTCAGTCACCCTCCAGCCCCGGGCGGTTGTGGGCCGGGACTTGCCCTCAGTCTGCCGGCACGCTGCTCTTTCGCAAGTCAGTCACGAAAAACATTTATATCCTTTCTCTGTCTGTGAGCAGCAATGACGGTTTTAACCAGGTAAGAAAGTATGTGTTGCGTGTGCGGTACTGCAGGTTTGAGCGACTCCGTGCGTCACGCCCTTATAACCTTCAATGCAACCCCCTTATTTAAATGCGCCCCCCTGATGTCACTCGAAGCTGGTGCCTGCCCACCCCCCCATTGCAGGGCATTGTGATGTAACTTTGGAAGCGGGTTGAAAGATTTCCGTTTAAAAACTTGGGTTTGGGTATTTTTTAAACGCTGTAACCTCGGAAATATAGGTGGAAATGCGACGGGAAGATGTTTATCGCCACCACGGGGAAAATGTGAATAGGATGTATGAAAATGGGAAGGCTGTGGCCTAGCGTTTGGAAGATAGGAAAACCAGATTGACAGAGACACATCGTGGGCACAAACAAGATAAAGACTTTTAGTTATATAGTGATCTTTCATACCAGGAGACTCAGGACCTCTTGTATTTATTGCCAAGAGAGGGTGAATATACTAACTGTTGCACTCAGCGCTGGATACACTCTTGCCATTCCTTATCAATCCAAGGTACTAAATTGAACTTTCAACCGTCTCCTACCCATCACAACTTTTTGTCTCCTCTCACAGAGTGACAATTCCTATGCCGAACTGTTCTTTTACAAAAACGGAGACATCTCTCAAGCTTTTCATTTTTGGTGGTGCTTTGATTTAACCTCCAAATAGTCTGTGCAATTAATACCTAAAATCTGAAACACACAGTACTGGTCGTACTGCTGTAGTGTAATACTATTTAGAAAATCACGTCATAAAGATAATTTTGTCAATGAAAGACAGGATATTGGAGATAAGAATTTCAGACTCGCAACAAGTTATTTCCCCACAGGACTTTCAAAAATAAAGGGCTTTTCAATCGCAATGTATACTTTTGTAACTGCAATCTAAAAATACCAATTTTTTGTTGGTATTTTTGTTACATTTTTATTCGAGTATCGTTACACAAGTGTTAATAGAAGCAATTGTTTGTCAATTTCAATGCTGCTAAGGAAGCAGCTGTGTTCTTGAAAGACTATGGTGTCTGATTACACAATAGGAAGGCTACATGGAAAGTTTTTTCCCCATTACTGTTTAAATCCAAGACAGCTTTCTTCCAACTTACAAATTTAAAAAGTGGTTCTCTAGTGCCTGATGGACATCATGTTATAACTAATTTGGCCAGTGTAGTGTAAATAGTGTTAGTGTAGTGCAGTGTAAACAGTATAGTGTAAATGCACTACATGCGTTGTATACAATTTCCTTTTATGGAAATACGGGTATTAACAGAACTATTTCTACTAAAAGATGATGTCTTGAAGAGTGCACTTGTACACCAGCACCACCCAGTGGCACTGCACACGAAATAAGAGTTTGTGTTCTGATACATTAGTTACTCAAGTATTGATAAAATGAATGTGTCTATATATGAATCCTCCTCCCCCTGACCAGCCAGTATACAATAAATAGCCAATATACAGTTTGTAATCACAATTTAAAAACTAAACTTAGTAATCAATACATAATGTCAGGAAGTGCAAGCAAAATAATTTATGCAGATTCAAGTTATTTTTATTATTTCCCCCAAATGTTTATGCTTCCTCTCTCTTGACAACTGTGCAATACATCAATAGTTACATTTGCGAAACTTGTCCAATTCTAGGAATAGCTTAAATTGCTAAATACAAGTGCCTAATAAGCAGGCATATAGTCTCTTTAAAAGTACAATGCAGAGAAAAAGACAAAGTGCATTTTTCAACACAGAGAATTGGGAGCAGTATTTTTCTCCATTCCAGTTTAAATGGAACTTCAGAAAAAGTCATTTGAACAATAAAACCTGCAAGTAACTGGAACCAGGTTCTTTTGAACAACAAAATTCTTCAATCTCCAAAGATGATTGTCATTTGAAAATATTTCCAAGCTATGATGCATTGCTTACATAAAATACAGGTGCACTAGGATATTCTTCCAAACACAACAATCTATCAATTGTAAGCCATTATTTAATGTACAAAATTAATGTCCAGTCATAGTTCAATAATAAATTAGTGACAGTGGAAATCCAAAACACTAGATTGGATATGAACAGAGGTCAAATCCCACAAATTGACCTTCCCTGGCAAAGATTTTTCACAACTCCACAATTATGATTAAGTAGAATGATTAAATAAACCATACAGTTATATAAAATAGTTACCAGAAAAATTACAAAGAAATAGAACTTTATGGACCATTTGCATGACCCAGGTACAGGTCCACCACTGATTTACTGCATACTTGGTTCCAGAACCTTTCTGGATTATCCGGATGAACAGAGGAGTCCGATGGCACTGGAACGGTCTGCCAAGGCAGCCCAGGATCTGAGATATCTTCCCACAAAGGCGACCTTGGAGCCGGATATGAGAGCGGATCTGCTGGCTCCGGCTGGGCCGGAGTTCCAGAGGAGCATGGGAGCAGGGAGCAAATTTGATCTGCTGATTGGCCGCAGAAGTAGGCTATTGGAATGCACGGATGTCTAGATGAGGTCGTGATTGGTTGCCTCATGCGGCATAAACGTCACGTGTTTGGGGGGGGATTTCAAGTATGGTTTCGTAATTTTGTCCAGGTTTCGTAATTTTGCCACAGCACAAATTGCCGGAAAAGTGGCGGTGGACCTGTATCAGATTCAGATTCAGTTGTCAAACATTAGCTTGAGAACGTTTGCTGATACCCACCAAATGCCCGATTCAATTGAAATTTGAAGTAACAAGGCAGATCCGACCGCACATTACATTATCTGTTGATGTGATTGCTCCACAGAACACATTAAAATGAAATATATTTTCACAGCAAGGACATTCACAAGTTGGCTAACTAGAATAGATGTGGTAACTCAGAACTGAGTACCAATGTTGTACAGGGAAGCATTAGCAACAGTAAGGAGTGAAATTCCATCAAATTCTCTAAACCTCACAGCTCTATATATTCTTCATTAACAAACAAGATAACCAAATCTGATTCAATAAGGAGTACAGAAGACCATGTAAAGGGCAGGCATAGTGCACCGGAAAAAGAGAAATCAATCTGGAGAAGATCATACGCAGGAATTGGATAAATTGTAAAACCAAAAGCTGGAAACTGTAGGAATAGCCATTCGCAAAAGTCAATCCAATTTATGCAAATACACCCCCACTTTGGGTTCTGCAGGACTATTCAGCTCCAGATTCACTAGGTTTTGCCGTCGACCACATTTGATGTGCATGTGATGTGCCTTTGTAATTATAATCAATGGGAAACATGGGAAAGATTCCCACTGGCCGGAATCATTATTAATGCAAATTCGGCAGCCCAGTGACACAGCTGGTGGAGCTGCTGCCTCACAGCGCCAGAGACCCAGGTTCAATCCTAACCTTGGGTGCTGTCAGTGTGGAGTTTGCACATTTTCCCTGTGGCCCCCGTGGGTTTCGTCCGGGTGCTCCGGTTTCCTTCCACATCCCAAAGACGTGCTGGTCTGTAGGTTAATTGGTCTCTCTAAATTGCCCCTAGTAAGTAGGGAAAGTGGGATAACATAGAACTAATGTGAACTGGTGATCAATGATCGGCGTGGACTCAGTGGGCCATAGGGCCCGTATCAAGCTGTATATTTAAACTAAACAAACAAAGATAACTAATTGGGTGACACAGTGGTTGAGTTGCTACCTTCCAGCACCAGGGACACAGGTTCGATCCTGATTACGGGTGCTGTCCATACAGAGTTTGTATGTTCTCCTTATGACCGCGTGATCCCAACCATTGTTAACTGTTTTATCAATGTCTTTCTTTCCTTCATGAAAAAGTCCACTGTTCTGTATTTGTAACTCTTTAAAAAAAAATGCAGTTTGCGGTCCTAGCAGGAAGATCTGGACAACATTTCACAAAATCCAGAAGTGGAATGATGACCAGAGTAGCCTTAATGAATCTGTACCTAAAAACCAACCATGTCCAAGTAGTGGCATGATAAAAGCCTTCATGTACATAGATGCTGGGTAATGAACATCTCAACAAAAAGAGCATCTACCCACATGACATTCAATTGCATCACCATGACCGGATCCACCGATAACTTAAATTAGCTGCATCAATAATGTGGCTGCAAGATCAGGATGGTAGTTAGATGTGGTGTAGTGAAGAATTCATCTCCTAATTCCTCAAAGTATATTCATAATTTACCAGATTTCAGAATGTCATGAAATGCTTTCCAGTTTGCTGAATTAAGCACAGCTCAAACAACTTAAAGTTAGGTACAAACCACAAACAACTCAGCTGACCAGCATTATGCCCACTACTATAAACACAAAGAGGAATCCAGGCGAAACATCGTACAATATACTTGGTACCACCCTTGAAGAATCCAAACAAACCAAGTATCTTGGCATCAAATTGCAGAATGATCTGCGTTGGAATGGTCAGACTCATCATGCAACGGTGAAAGCAACAGGTGCCCTAAATTTTCTGAGGCGCAACTTTCATCATTGTTCAACTTCTGTCAAGGAGAAGCTATACTTCACCCTCGTTAGACCTCATTTGGACTACGCAGTTGCAGCATGGGACCCATACACAAATAAAAACATTTCTTCCATCGAACGTGTCCAAAGACAGGCAGCTCGATTTGTTACTAACACCTATGAGAGAGAAGCGAGTGTTACCATACTTCTGAATTCTCTGGGGTGGAACCCTCTCCAAGACAGACGTGAAGCTCACCGTTTGACCTGTTTTTACAAAATGTTAAATGGTCAGCTCAACATAGATTACAAGACCTACACCGAACCCAAACCAATTAGGAGCAGACGAGGGCATTCGATCCAATTTATGATTCCAGCTACCAAGACAGATGTGTACAGCAATTCATTCTTCCCCCGCACAATTACAGCATGGGATAATCTCCACCCTACTTTAGTTACCCAACCAGATGCAACTAAATTTAAGGTAGCTCTTTCTTCCCCAAAACCCTTTCTGGCTTAAGTCCTCCCCCCACCACCTCCAGTTTAAATTCCATTTGGAATATTTTGGAGGACCAAGAAACCAAGAACCAAGAACCTTCCATTATCACTGACAGAACATAATGTCTCAAGGATGCAATGCAAAGTTAGTTTAATAACTCCTCTAAAAACATGCATTTTACCACACAAAAGGGCAACAGCAACAGGGTACATTCAAGCAACATTATTCTGACTTGGAAAAATCTCACTATTCTGTCATCAATGTTGAGCTTAATCTTGAAAAACACTGAAGAACCTTGAAATGACCACTCACAACATCTCAGGGACAAGTATGGAGTGGACAATAAATGTTAGCTTGGCTAGTCATGCCCAAACGCACACAATGTAATATTCAAACATTTAACCTCTTCGTAAATCACATTTTACTAAACCCACTTTTTTCATATTATTGCATAGCTAAAAATGTTACAGATACATGGCAATCTCTTCTACCAGTCAATCAGTGACCTGCCAAGAGTGGTCATCACTTCAGTTACAAACCAAAATGTATTCAATAAAAGCATGCAGAGACATTACAGAGTTCCGAAGAAAGGCTACTTACTTTCTGTTGTTGAAATTGCTATAATTATTTGACAGAGATGAAGGGGAAACCTTTGGCAATGTTGAAAAATTTGAAGTACTTGGAGACCTTAAAAAATAATGAGATTATAACAATTGATAAAAATGGGGAAACAATCCAATTAGTAAATATAGATGCATCAATGCATAATATAATCAAAAAACATGTTGGATAATGACCTTTACTACTTGCACTAAATTCAAATGAATCCAGGATAGGAAAATTGCTGTGATACATTCCTGAATTTGGAAGGATTTTGAAAATGACAAATATTTTCCATAAAAATAAGACACGGAAACAGGAAGTTCATTCTCCTGGTTAGAAAACCAAGAGCAATGGAGCATAATCTCAGAGTAAAAGTTCAGCTATGAGGGGTGATTTTTTTCTATAATGATATTAAATCTTTGATCTTAAAACTCCATTGGTTTTGAAGAATTAGTTGATGAGTACATTGAGGGCCAAGATATTTTTATCAACTCAAAAGAATGATGAGATTTGGGCAGGCATCTGTCATGGCCTTATTGAACAATTGAGTATTCTCTCGAGATCATGCTTTTTCCCCCCCATTGAGTTACACCAGGGAGATATTTATTCTTATTGAGTTGGCTAAGAACTCAAAAATCCATCCAGTAGAATGTATTCAAAAACTAGACCCTCCTTAAATAGTCTGGCTATCCATCAGAAAGTTGATAGCCTTCATCAGCTGGGTTTAAAGGTTCTCCCACCATTAAGGCATAGTCGGAAATACAGATCCTTTGAACAGTAGGCCTCAAAGCATTGATCCTGCAGAAGTGACATGTTAGCTCAATTTCTGGCTCGATAAAGACTTAATATAGATAGGTTAGCTCTTTTTGCGGCAAAAAAGTCTCAAAACCAAACTTTACAAGAGTTGTAATTTGAGAGGAAATGAGCTCATTTATTAACTGTGAACTTCAGATGCAGTAGTTAGTTTATTTATTGTTACCAGTAGAGACATAATGAAATGCTTCTTCTGCATGTTATCCAGTCAATCAAACGACCCAAATATAAGGGTCTTGACCTGAAACATCGCCTATTCCTTCTCTCCATAGATGCTGCCTCACCTGCTGAGTTTCTCCAGCATTTTTTGTCTACCGTCGATTTTTCCAGCATCTGCAGATCTTTCTTAAACATTTTCTCTACTCCACTGCGAAACCTCCTCAAGGTTTGTCTACTTTGAAGAAGTTCTCCTCCTCTCTCCGAAGAGTCTGAATGAGGGTCTCGACCCGAAACATCGCCTATTCCTCTCCATAGATACTGTCTCACCCGCTGAGTTTCTCCTGCATTTTTTGTCTACCTTCGATTTTTCCAGAATCTGCAGTTCTTTCTTAAACAACCCAAATATAATAGATGGTGTTCTGTACCATCTTGCTGCTTCTAAGTCTGTGAAAAGTTCGATCTTGGCCAAAGGAAATGTGCAATTTCTTATTTTCTCATTTTATGGCGCAGTGTCCTGGTGGCACTGGATCAGTGAAGTAAGGGTCTGCTTGGCACATGAAACTGTCAGCTTCTTCCACTGCTGCTGCGTGCAGCTGTTGCAGACTGAGCTTGACCCACCCACTCTCCTGGCTGCTGCAGGGGGTCTTGTGGCTGCCTCTGCCAACCACACGACCATTGCAAACGCGCCGTCCATCATCTCCTGCAGCTGCTCTCCACTTCTGTGCGCAGAGGTCGCCATGTACCGGTTTCCCGCGGAACCGTCAGGCATTTTCCAAACACACAGATCAGTTCACGGTCAATGACTTTCCCTTTAACTTTCCACTGCAGCCATCTTTGAAGATGCTGGATAAACGGTGGATAAGACGGTAGAGTTGCTGCCTTACAGCGCTTGCAACGCTGGAGACCCGGGTTCGTTCCCGACTACAAGTGCTGTCTGAACGGAGTTTGTACATTCTTCCTGTGAACACGTGGGTTTTCTCCGAGATCTTCGCTTTCCTCCCACACTCCAAAGGCGTACAGGTTTGTAGGTTGATTGGCTTGGTGTATGTGTAAATTGTCCCGAGTGTGTGTAGAATAGTGTTAATGTGTGGGAAACGCCAGTCGGCGTGGACTTGGTGAACCAAAGGGCCTGTTTCCGTGCTGTATCTCTAAAACTAAATAAGACTATTCCCAGTCACCCTTCATCCTTCCCTCCTACACCCTGTTCCATCTGCCTATTTTTTTCTTCTTATCCGTTTCAAACTATCACTTACTATCATATATCTCAACACACACATCCACCTCTCCCAACTCCACCTGCCCTCATTTTGTTTCACCTATCACCTCCCAGTCTGTCTCACTTTGCTGAAAACCTTCGCCCACACTGCCTGGGCCTGCGTGTTCTCCCGGTTGCCAAATACTTTAATTCCCCTTCCCATTCCCATGCTGACCTTTCTATCCTGGACTTCCTCCATTGTCTGAGGCCAAACACAAATTGGAGGAACAGCACCTCATATTTTGCTTAGGCAGCTTTCAATCCAGCTGTAAGACTAATGATTTCTCCAACTTCAAATAACCCTTGTATCCCCTCTCTCTCCGTCCCTCCCCCACCCTAGTTGTTGTACTAGTTTCACTGTTGTCCTGGTGAGTTTCATTGTCTGTATAATTTGTTAACATTTAGCCCACAGCCAACAATGGACCTTTTCCTTGATCATCATTACTTTTTTGCATATCTTACATTCATTTGTTTTATATCTCTACATATCACCGTGTATATCTCTCGTTTCACTTTCCCCAGTCTGAAGAAGGATCTCGACTCGAAACGTCACCTATTCTTTTTCTCTAGAGATGCTTCCAGACCCACGGTGTTTTCCAGCTTTTTGTGTCTCACTTCTATTGCTCCTCTACACTCAGTCCTGACGCAGGGTCTTGACGTGAAATGGTGACAATCCTTTTGCCTCTACAGATGCTGCTTAACCCGCTAAGGTCTTCCAACAATGGTCCGGGACTAAATATTATATGGAAACTCCCAACATTGATGCAAGTCAACAGTTTGGAAGCACAGTCAATTCTATTAGTGGAGATTAATCTATGCATCAGTACTTATTCCCAGCCATGCAACATGGCAGAGGTGACAAAAAATAATGGACCTTAACGGCCAAGTTAAGACTCTAACATTAAAAAAAAAATTGGACATGAAGTTTAAAGGATGACACCTAAAAAGTGGTGACTTTTGTGTACAGACTCAGTGTAGTTTGCTATCTTACACAGTATGATTGTGCCTGATGTATAGTAGGATTGTCACTGACCTGTAAGCAGAAAATGAATTTCATTGTACTTGGGTGCATGTGACAATAATGTGCCATGGAACAAATGCATATATAATATATATTGGATGTGTATTTATTTGTGTGATGTTTGTGTGCTCATCTCCTCAAAAACACGACGCGCTAACGTTGACATTTTTACATATTCCGATAGAGATTTACGCTGTGAAGTCAAAAATTGCCTTAACTGAAAATTTCATGCATTATTTCTCGAGTTATTTATGACAATGTTCAAAAATTTCAAATAACTTAGAAAAATAAACGAGCTGATGTCACAATGGGTCTGCTCCACACTCTCCACCCCTCCTCTCTCCCCTCGCCCTCCCACCCTCAACTCTCTCCCCCTCTACCCCCCCCCCTCCTCTCTCCCCCTCCCCCCCTCTGTCCCCCCTTCCCTCCCTCTGCCCCCCTTCAGATTACCTCTGCCCTCAGCTTATGTTTTATCTCTGAAATTTGGCAATCCTCTTCAATGACACAGCTCCAGTCAGAAGAAACGATATACATCAACTTTTAACATGTTGACTTTATGCACAAGAACCTGCTATTTTTTGACACAGTTTGAAAATTACCTGCATAATATGTATTAAATGAAAGGGAAACTTTGCCTTGTGTCTGCCCTAAAATTGGTCAGTGTCACCCCTCCGGTCTCAAAGGTTGCTCTTTATATACAAAGTGCTGAAGTAACTCAGGCAGCATCTCTGGAGAACATGGATAGGTGTCATTTTGGTTTGGGACAGTGTATTGCAAATCCTAATACCCATGTTTTTTTCTGGTAAGCTTTTTATTTTATCTTTAATTCTTTCGCTAATAGCTTAAAATTTGTGTAGCAAATAAATATAATAAATACAAATAAAATTTGTGTAGCACCAAGCACGCTCTTCAGTTTAAAGATCACTAAAACACGATCCAGAAATGCTCTCCGTTCCAGCACTTATTGCTTCTAAACCAACCAAAAGTGCAGGGAATATTTTTTTTAAACCGAAAAAATGGACAAATATGACATATCAAACTTTATAACAAAGTTAAAATGTTTTACAGCAGTCCTATGCTTACAAATCCTCACAACATTTGAGTAGCAATATTTTAAGTGCTCAAACAATATTTTTTGCTTACTATAAAAAATGCATTTATAGACAATTTACAAAATGGTTTCTCGTACCATCCCTTTCTATTCACCAATGGATAACGCACTGCTTTGCCTGCATATTTCCTTTGACCTGCTTTCCTGCTTTTAATTCCACAATTCCATCATGGTCATTCTCTCCACCCATTTTCCCATGTGTAACCGGGGGAGAGGTGACTTCAAGTGACAACGTAGCCCAAGCCAATCTTGACGTTAAGAATACTGCACGGGCACAAGTAACAGTCTTATAGTAACAGTCACTAAATTTGGTCAACTGGAGACGCAGTCAATATTTTAATTTGCAAAACCATGGACAGCAAAGACAAGCTCACCATGTTGTTATAACCAGTGATTGAAGTAATAGCACACACCAAGCATGCTCTTCAATTTTAATCAAAGGATCACTAATACACTAACTAGAAATGATCTCCGATCTGCTGAGCAGTTCTAGCACTTATTGCTTTTTAAACCAACCAAAACAGTGCAGGGAATATTTATTTTAAGCTGAAAAAATGGACAAACATGACATATCAAACTTTATAGCAAAGCTAAAATGTTTTACAGCAGTCCTATGCTTGCAGATTCGCACAAAATTCATTTAATCCAAATGAAGGTGCAAAGTTACATTTTTATAGAAACTTAAAATAGCTGGTGTTTTAAGAAACCCCTTGCTTATTGATAAAGCAAGGGGTTAATTGTGATCCCAACAATTCCACACTTGGAAGCATGGAATGCTTTGGGATGCCATAAAAATTAATGCTTCATATTGTCTCAAGTTTAAGGAATTAATTTGCTGCTTGCCATAAATTATGAACACTTGTAAACTCGCCATAAGCAACTTTCCAGTGGAAAAGATACTGAGAAACTCACAATGCTTTAAAGTTAAAGATTCAAATGTAGAGTTACATAAGATACTAAAAATCATTGAAAACTTTGAAATATACATATGCATATACACATCTTGAAACATACATATGAAATATACATATGCATATATAAAACTTTGAAACATACATATGAAATATACATCTTGCATATGCTTAACTTTAGCAGCCTTCTCAAAAACATTGAAATAAATGGAATTCGATATTTTTTCAGCACATTGGCCTTCCATCAGTCAGAGGATTGAGTATAGAAGTTGGGAAGTCATGTTACAGTTTTTTAAGACGTTGGTGAGACCACATTTAGAATATTGTGTTCAGTTTTAGTCACCATGTTATAGGAAATATATTGTCAAACTTGAATGGGTTCAGAGAAGATTTACCAAGATGTTGCCAGGACTCGAGGGACTGAGCTACAGGGAAAGATTGAGCAGGCTAAGTATGACTCTATTCCTTGGAGCAAAGGAGGATGAAAGATGATCTTATAGAGGTGTACAAAATCATGAGTGTATGGAACAAGGTGTCAGAGGAGGTAGTTGAGGCAGTTACTATCATCACGTGTAAGAAACATTTAGACAGGTACATGGATAAGGTTGGTTTAAAGGGATATGCGCCAAAAGCAGGTAGGTGGAACCAGTGTAGATGGGGCATGTTGGTTGGCGAGGGAAAGTTGGGCCGAAGAGACTATTTCCACTCAGTATAACTCTAGTCAAAACTGCTGATTGTTATGGGTTCCACCGGAGGATGTGACTGGTTTTATGGAAGCGCCTGCTGTAATGCAATTTTTGAAAAACTGGAGAAGTGGCTGAATGTAATTTGCCCATATGCTGGTAACACCAAAATTCACTGGAGTAAAAAAATTGAATGCAATTAGAGCAGAAGTTCTAGGCCAGTTTTTAGTACTACAGTCGTAGGTTTCATGGTGAGACAACACTTACAGGTAGTTTCTTCCACAGTAAATATTCAATTTCTCAAAGTAAGGGTGTTTATTTATTTTCACTCTTAATTTGTGCAAAATATTGAAGTTGCCACCTCCAACTGCAACATTCCTTTTATATCTGTACAACAAAGTAACTTTGCATGAGGCAAAATATTCCACTTGTCAGAAATAGTATTGTAACAGTGAATAGGATTATTTATATAATTAAAAGTCTAAACTTGACCACTTCCTGTTTGCACTGCATATTGATTTTAGAAAAAAACTCGATCACTTACGGCCGTGATTTTTGGCCACCTTACTCAGAGTCGCCCTCCAGCTGTCAGGACCAGAGGATTTTTCCCATCGATGAAAAATAAAACACATTAATGTATTAAAAATGTTGAGATTCTCTCTCCTGTCAATCACGTCATGAAGGCCACGCTCTTCCGGTGGAAGTGGGCGTGGCTCAGTCTCTGCAAGATGGGGGAGGGAGAGGGTCACAACTCTCAGTCTGAGCTGGAAATCTACAGAACACTGAGAATACTGACCTGTAAGTGCCCTTTATGTGTTTTTAAACTGTGCCTTTTGCAACTGTGTGGCTATTGAAATGTGTGCCTATTGCAACTGTGTGCCTTTTGCAACTGTAAAAAAAATATGAAAATGTCTAAAATTGATTGTTCACCCTCTTCCCTTTCTCTCTCACAGTCTCTCACCTGTTTTCGACAGAATTTCTGGCAGTTTCTGAGCTGCCAGCCTGCCAGGATTGAGTGACTGAGCTGCCAGGCCAAGAATCCATTCAGCCCACAATGTCCATACCAGCCCTCTGGAAACCAGTCCTTTCGGCCCACAACACCCATGCTAGCACTCCAGAAAGCCCCCGCCCCCCCCCCAGCAATCTTGTAATTGGTGGAGAGGTGGAATATTGTGTTGGGGGACCAGTCCTCCCGTGTGAAGCTGGGACCCAACGGTCCCACTTAGTCTAGTAATCAATAAATGCAAAGACATAAAAGGCCCGTTAAGAGTATGGTTTATGAAAATGACAATTCCTTTTTACACACACACATACACCGCATGTACGAGTCAAGAGTGTTATCCCGAAACGAAATAATGTAATTCTTACTTGCAGCAACGCAACAGATATGTTAGCATAATAAACAAAAAAAGAGTTCAATATATTTAAAAGACCCAGACAAATAAATAGACAATAGTAGAGCAAAGTCAAAAATTATGTCTCCAAATCTATATAGTTTGGAGCCTATTTGTAGTGTTTAAATGGTTGTAGGGAAGAAGCCGCTTCTGAAACTGGACGTTACAGTTTTCAGGCTCCTTTAGCTTCTTCCCGATGGCAGGAGTGAAATCAGAGCGTGTCCAGGGTGGTGTGGGTCTCTGATGATGCTGGCTTCCTTTTTGAGGCAGCAACTCTTGTAGTATGGTACATATCAGTTTGATAAATATCAATGGAAAATGTTGCTATTCAGAACATATAACTCAGTTCACAATGGAAACTAGGTTAACACAAAAAGCTGGAGTAACTCAGCAGGACAGGCAGTTATCCCCCTCACTTGGTTATAGCAGATAATCAGCAATAACGGATACCCCCTTCCCCCCTGGTCGGTTATAGCACGGGTTTACTGTATAAAATAGCAAATGTAATGCTGAGTTACTCCAGCATTTTTTTTTTTTAATTTGTATTTATTAGAAGTACATTACATTACAACCAATTACATTAGTACTCGTCACATATATCTTATTACAATTAATGTACTCCATTTATTTTTTACACTAATAAAGGGAAAGGATGAGATTGAGAGAAAGGAGAAAGTGAAGGAAAAAAGTGAAAGTGTAAAAAACGTCACAACAAAAAAGAACAAAGACCCTATAAGAAAGAAATTAAAAACAAAAGTTAAGAAATAGACCCTAAAAAAGAAGAAAAAAGAGAGGGAAAAGAGAAAAACAAATACTTTGTTGTAAGCATCACGCAAATGGGACATACCAACTCTCCAGCTTTCATCCCCCCTTACCTGACCTCAGGTTTTTTAAAGTACTTTTGCACCCTATACTTGTAATAATTCTATAAATGCAGACCACGTCAGGTGGAAGTGATCTGGTTTACCTGCCAGGAGGAGTCTTATCTCTTTTAGGTGTAATGTCGAACATATTTGAAATCCACATGTTTATAGTTGGTATTGGAGCGTTTTTCCAGAATTTTAGGATTAACTTTTTTCCAGTTATTAACCCATAGTCTATTAATTTATTTTGGAACACACTTAGTTCTGGACTATCTTCCGTTGTTCCGAAGATAATCCATTCTGCTTTGGGTATCAGTTTTATTTTAAATAATTCTGTAAAGATTTCAAAAATTTCAATCCAAAATATTTGAATTTTTGTACAGAAAACAAATGAGTGCGCTATAGTAGCTTCTTGAGATTGACATTTATCACTCCAGCATTTTGTGTCTATCCACAGTGCCCTCCATAATGTTTGGGACAAAGACCCATCATTTATATATTTACCTCTGTTGTTCACAATTTGAGATTTGTAATAGAAAAAATCACATGTGGTTACATCACATTGTCAGATTTTAATAAAGGCCATTTGTATACATTTTGGTTTCACCATGTAGAAATTACAGCAATGTTTATACAGTCCCCCTATTTCAGGGCACCATAATGTTTGGGACACAGCAATGTCATGTATATGAAAGTAGTCATGTTTAGTACCTTATTGCATAACCTTTGCATACAATGACTGCTTGAAGTCTGCAATTCATGGACATCACCAGTTGCTGGGTGTCTTCTCTGGTGATGCTCTGCCAGGCCTGTATTGCAGCCATCTTTAGCTTATGCTTGTTTTGGGGGCTAGTCCCCTTCAGTTCAGAATTCATTATGTTACTATCCTCAGCCGTTGTATCATCAATGAAGATAAGTGAGCCAGTACCTTCAGCAGCCATACATGCCCAGGCCATAACACCCCCACCACCGTGTTTCATAGATGAGGTGGTATGGTTTGAATCTTGGGCAGTTCTTTCTCTCCTCCATACTTTGATCTTGCCATCACTCTGACATAAGTTAATCTTCGTCTCATCTGTCCACAAGACCTTTTTCCAGAACTGTGGTTGCTCTTTTAAGTACTTCTTGGCAAACTGTAACCTGGCCATCCTATTTTTGCGGCTAACCAGTGGTTTGCATCTTGCAGTGCAGTCTCTGTACTTCTGTTCATGATGTCTTCTGCGGATAGTAGTCTTTGACAAATCCACACCTGACTCCTGAAGAGTGTTTCTGATCTGCCGGAGAGGTGACTGGGGATTTTTCTTTATTATAGAGAGAATTCTTTTGTCATCAGCTGATTAGGTCTTACTTGGCCTGCCAGTCCCTTTGCGATTGGTAAGCTCACCAGTGCTCTCTTTCTCCTTAATGATGTTCCAAACAGTTGATTTTGGTAACCCTAAGGTTTGGCTGATGTCTCTAACAGTTTTATTCTTGCTTCTCAGTCTCATAAAGGCTTATTTGACTTTCATTGGCACAACTTTGGGCCTCATGTTGATAAACAGCAATAAAAGTTTCCAAAGGTGAATGAAAGGCTGGAGGAAAGATTAGGTGCCGAGAGGTCTCTTATATCTGCATTAAGGAGGCAATTAAACACACCTGAGCAACTACAATCACCTGTGAAGCCATGTGTCCCAAACATTGTGGTGCCCTGAAATGGGGGGACCATGTATAAACACAGTTGTAATTTCTACATGGTGAAACCAAAATGTATAAAAAATACCCTTTAATAAAATCTGACAATGTGCACTTTAACCACATGTGATTTTTTCTATCTCAAATCTCAAATTGTGGAATGCGAGGCAAATAAATAAATGATGGGTCTTTGTCCCAAACATTATGGAGGGCACTGTATGATTAACAAGTGTTTATAATGCTCCATTAGACCACACCAACAGCATGCAAGTCACTGGATACAATCCCGATTGCTACCCTGTCACAAACATTGTTTACAGAGCTGCCAAGTTTTGTCAGAGCATTTCAGTATTCTAGTACCTGAAAATCAGTATTTTGCTGAGGAAATCAGTATTTTTACGCGGTGCCATTTTGCTGAATAATTTTTTTTTAATGTGCGGTCATACCCATGTAAGAGTACAAGAATGCATAACTTGTTTATTGTGTATTTGTAATACAGTTTATTGTGTATTATATGTCATAGCTGCTTTCTTGCATCTCTCTCTCTCTCTCTGTGTTGACTGCAGCCATCGTCTGCTTCAGTAAGGGAAGCTGGTCGGTGATTGGTCGCAATGCCCCTCGGAGACTGCGTCTGATTGGCCGCCGAGTGATCAGCTTATTATTTGATTGGACACAATGCCCTTGGAGACAGTGGCTGATTGGACAGGGAGGAGACCGATTTGTTGATTGGATGGGAATTTTAAGGGAAGCTGGTCGGTGATTGGACGCAACCCTCTTAGAGACAGCTGTTGATTGGCCGCCAAATAATCGGGCACAAAAAATTGACAAATAGGAGAACAAAAAAATCGGAATTCCGATTTAAATCTGATATAAGGTACATATGGTGTGTATCGATTAATTCTAGACAACAGATTAAAAAAATCTAACCCCATTAATCACTCAGAGTGTATTATGATGTGTTCTACAGTATGAAGTGTACAGCAAAACTTGCACTTCCAGAGTGGTCTATCGGGTTGTTTCTTCAGCGGACCACGGATTTATTTTAAGAGCAAAACATAAAGAGCTGGAGAACTCAGCAGGTCAGGCTGGATCCATGCAGGGTCCGAAGAAGTGTCTCGACCCAAAACGTCACCTATTCCTTCTCTCCAGAGATGCTGCCTGACCCACTGAGTTACTCCAGCATTTTGTGTCTGTCTATGGAGGGAATGGCTAGGCGACGTTTAGGGTCGGGTCCCTTCTTCAGACATTTTTTAAGGGGTTGGGAAAGATCGAAAATTTCACCTATTTAAATATGTTGTTATGAATATAACTAGTAGTGTGGGAGAAAATTCCATGAGCCATAATTGCCACATACATACCCAAAAGTAGAAATGTAGAAAGTTACAGTGTGTAAAAAAATAGATATTACGAGCTTTGTAGTCTCCTTGTACCAATCAAACGGCAAATTCAAAAGTCTATATTTTGAAAATGGGCAAAGCAAAAAGTAGCATGTTCTCTAGAAAGGCTTATCCTAACATAACTGATCGGAAGGGTGTGATTTTCAGTCAGGACGTCTGCATCATTCAGTCAGTGAGCTCACGGTCCAGAGCCCTCTCTATTACCCCTCTACATAAAAACAAATGCTTCTTCTAAGTCTACTAATCCACCCATAGCTTCAGTTGCAGGTACAGCTGAAGGAATTTGGCGCTCAGTACAGTGACCGCATTAGAAGATCATCTGAGCATCTTGAAATCATATCCCATGAGCATGAGAAGTAGTGAAAGATAGCCGGGAAACGCTATGAATTTATATGAATTTTAAAAATCCGATACGTTCAAAAGCTACAACCACAACGTGATAAATAACACTAAATAAAACTGAAGCAAATAAAGGCAAACAGAAGAACTAACCTTGAAGGAGAGCGAAAACACACATAAACTTATTTATTTAAAATTCATATAACATCCCTAAATGACAGGTACAAATTACTAAATAATGTGGGTGGACAAAAATGCTGGAGAAACTCAGCGGGTGAGGCAGCATCTCCAGCATTTTTGTCTCACCCGCTGAGTTCTCCAGCATTTTTGTCTAATGCGCTGAATATGAAATACGGAAAATCCGTACTACTTGGCAGCTATGTGTTTATCTTCTCCTCTCTAAAAGGTGCTTGTCTCTTCATTGTTTCAATTATGAAAGATCATCAGCCTGAATGAAGTGTTATCTCTGCTTCTCTCTCCACAGTATCACCAGCACCTTCTGTTGTGATTCCTGCAGTAGAGCCCTCTTGTCCGATAAGCACATTTTCCTTTGTGCTGTCTGTGTCATACATCCCAGCCCAGAACTCAATTGAGTTTCAGGGCAGTGTTTTCACCTTTTCAAGAAGATGGCATCTTCAACTTCTTGGGAAAGCTTGACACGGGCAATAAATGCAACAGCAACAAATTAAAATAATATGACCCTTTCTGTTGAGAACCTAGTCACCATAATTCACTGTACAGATGCAAAGCAAGAATTTCATTGTCCTACCAGGGACACATGACAATAAACTCACTTGACTTGACTTGACTTGACTACAGATATGTGTGAAAGAACTTCAACCAGATCATGTAGGTCACGGGTATTGCAATTTAAGTGAGATTGTTTATACATTTTAGCAACAACCCGTTCAAGAAATTTTTCAACCACCAAAATACAACAAAACAAAACTTACTTATTAGTTGAAGGACCCCTTGGCCATGTTCCATCTTCATTTTTCTGCTCTATTACCAATACCTTTCAATAAAAATAGAGTTAAATTAGGCGATTGAAAACAATGATTCTAATAGTCAATTATGTGTGCTTCCTTGGAAAAAGAGTTTGGGTATTGTGCATTAAATCTTCATAAATATATAAATTAAAAATATTACATTTATTTACTAGCTTCCTCCCCTCTCCCCCCCAAACTTTTAGAGTATACTTATCTACTAATGCTTCAAATGAAAATTGATTTGAAACCAATTGGTTGGATTTTATCAAAGATTCAAATATTTTTCAAAGACAAAGATTTGGGGCGGCACAGTGGTAGAGCGGCTGCCTTACAGTGCCACAGACTCGGGTTTGATTCGGGTGCTGTTTGTACGTTCTCCCTGTGGGTTTTCTCCAGGTGCTCCGGTTTCGTCCCACACTCCAAAGATGTGCGGATTTGTCGGTTAATTGGCGTCGTTACAAATTGTAAATTGGCACTAGTGTGTAGGATAGTGTTAGTGTTTGGGATGACCGCTGGTTGGCACGGACTCGGTGGGCCAAACGGCCTGTTTCCGCACTGCATTTTTGAAGTCTAAAAGCAGCATTTTAACATGAAGGTGAGAGAGACTGGATGCTGGAATCTCGAGCAAACTCAGTGGGCCAAGGAAGAACCCTTAGAGGAAAATGGACGTGATGTTTCAGGTTGGGACTGTTCTTCTGATCTTCCTTTTGATCAGTCTGAAGAAAGGACTGACCCCGAATGTCCATTTCTCGCTGCCTGACTCTCAGAGGTCCTCCAGCAGTTTGTTTTTAGCTTAATTATTTTAATATTATGGATCAAAAGTAAAAAGGAAATGGAGAGATTACTTCTCTCTAATGCCTATGAGATTTGGATGAATACGACCCACCATTAGATGGATTTATTCCCCGTTTAGTTTATGTGGACCCATTCGAAGCAATTGGAAGAATACCAACATTTATGGACAGCACAGTGGCAAAGCAGGTAGTTTTGTTGCCTCACAGCTCCAATAAGCCAAGCTTGATTCAGATATACAATTAAACTTAATACCATAGAGATTTATATTGCATTTCATTAAGTTCAGAAACCCCTACTTCAGATAAATAACGGACCTTTGGCTTCTTCTCTGAATGTACATTTAATTGCATTAACAATCAAATTTTGCCAATTAGTCTGATGCAAATAACAGATTAATTTTTGTTGGCTTAATCAATCCTTTCATTAATTTTTATTCATGTAAGTGGACAAAAAACATGACATCAAGATGCTAGAAAAATGAAGTTAATGGCAAAGAGGAAAAGAGAATAGGTGGTTAAATCAAAACAAAATAAATAGGTTTTCAGAAAAGTCTAAAAAAGGAGAGAAATAGGGAAAGAATCACCCCCCCCCAAAAGAAAGGTTGAAGATGAGGTGAGAAGGGGCACAGCAACACAGCGATAGAGTTGCTGCCTTACTGCGCCAGAGACCCGGGTTCGATTCGGACTACCCGCTTGGGTTTTCTCTGGAAGCTCCAGTTTCCTCCTACACTCCAAAGTCAGACAGGTTTGTAGGTTAATTAGCTTGGTATTATTGTAATTTGTCCCTAGTGTATGTAGGATAGTGTTAGTGTGCGGGGATTGTTGGTGGGCGCAACCTTGGTGGGCCGAAGGGCTTCTTTCTGCCTTGTATCTCTAAACTAAACTAAGAAGTTAAAAATAAAGATGTAAATGCATGAACTGATTTAAACAAATATATGACACAAACAGAAGATAGACAAAATGCTGGAGTAACTCAGCAGGTCAGGTAGCATCTCTGGAGTAAAGGAATAGGTGTTGTTTCGGGTTGAGATCCTTCCTCAGACAAAGTCAAGGGAGAGAGAAACTTTCTCTGGTTGCAGCTTAAACACCCCAGTTGGCATTTTAATATTTACCACCTACAATTTGCTACACGGAGGGATATTAAAGGAAAAAAACAAATATATCATCCCAACTGCTTGGGCGTGGGCAGGTGTAGAGTCCATTGTTTCGCAATTAAATATCATTGCGCTAATCTGAGTTAAAGAGAGAATATTAGAACCAAATCTCCTGGAAATAAAAATGCCCAAGCAAAGGAATGTTATAATGGTTCAATTTTCATGTTCTTATTTTATAATGAAGTAAACTACACACCACCATTCACTCTGATGGCAAATATCTTTGGAAGTTTCGTAAGACTTGCTCCACAGAATCACCTTGTGGTAAAAAAAATTAGGAACTATTCACACCGCAATTTGCAATAATCAGGCTGCAAAAGCTTAATCAAGAATTGTGACATCAAAAAAATAAGGTTTACACACAGTAAATGTAAGCACAAGTAAAGGTTTAAGGTAAAGCTTTAATTGTTTTATTGCTAAAGAGACCATGAAAATGTGTAAGCTTATCAGAGTTCAATATGATCATGTCTATTTTTCTTCCTGATCCCTGTACCTTTTCATTTTGTTAAAAACCTCCATCATATTTGGAACCAGAAACTGGCATTAGTTTTAGGAATCAAACCTCCACGAAATTCTTTGATCCTTCCATAAGCTAGGGTACTGTCCGGTTCACCTCTACCCCATTGCGGACATGAGACTTATCGACAGAACTGTTGTGCTGCAATGCTGAAAACTATATTCTGCACACTGAATCTTTCACATTTCCTATTTTAACTTGATAGTTTTTAGGTATAATATTATCTGATCTGTTTGGATAGGATGCAAAATAAAGTTTTTCACTGACAATAGTAAACCTAAACCTTCATCTTCAATTGCAAACACCGTATTTTAAACTACTATACCTGCCCTTGATATAGTCCTGCATCTTGTATTGTGCTATCAGGCTTATTCAGAGGTTCAAATGTGTTGCTCATGTACTTATTCCACAATCTAATTTCCTTTTCATCTAGGATACTAAACAATTTCCGCATCTCCTTTTCAATTGTATCTGAAATTTAAAGCAGAAACATTAGTTAGAAAGCGCTTCCCAGGAATCAGTACAGAAGATAGACTTAAAGTTTGATAACAGTAATCAGTTTAATTATTCAGTGGTACAAACAGCCTCTTCTAGTTGTTAAAGAAGGAACTGCAGATGCTGGAAAATCGAAGGTACACAAAAATGCTGGAGAAACTCAGCGGGTGCAGCAGCATCTATGGAGCGAAGGAAATAGGCAACGTTTCGGGCCGAAACCCTTCTTCAGACTGATAGGGGGTGGGGAGAAGAAAGGAAAAAAGGAAAAAGGCGGGGGAGGAGCCCGAGGGCTGGGGGAGGGGAGGAGACAACCAGAGGGCTGATGAAGGGGAGGGGACATCAAGGCTAGCAGAATTGGGAGAATTCAAGCCTCTTCTAGTTATTGGCCTCTGAATATTTTATGTTTTAGGCTCTCTCAATCTGAGATCCTGGATACGATTTGCATTCTGAGTTCAGCACTGAATACCACTTGGAGATACCAAACACTGAAATTCAAAAGCAACTCTTGTATACCTTTAGTTTTGCATCTGGAATGTCAGATGTATATCTCAGGTAAATTCGAACATAAAATTAAAGGAGCATAATTGAATCTATAGCACCCTATTATTAAAGATTGATAAATGACAATTTAGATGAATGATTTCAATTAAAAACATACACAGGAGAATTTAGCAAGCCAAGCAGCATCTAAGGAAGTATAAAAAACAGTGTGTTCAATCTGACACATTTGTGGAAAGAAACTCAGTATTTTGTAATACATTTCCCCAAACAGATGGCGGGTTCAAAATATAGACACAAAATGCTGGAGTAACTCAGCGGGTCAGGGAGAATATGGATAGGTGATGTTTTGGGTCAGAACCTCAATGGGTTCCAACCCGAAACGTCACCTATTCATGTTCTCCAGAGATGCTGCCCGACCTGCTGAGGTACTCCAGCATATTGTGTCTATCTATGGTATAAACCAGCATCTGCAGTTCTTTTTTATTACATGACAAGTTTCAAATCTTTGTGTTGCAGTGAAGTTTTAATAAGTTTCCATCGCAAATATCAATGTGATTAAGCATAAAGCAAGTATTACGAGTCAACCACTTGTCTGGGCATGTATGATTTGCCTGAATAGCAGGCAAAACAAAAGTTTCTCACTGTATCTCGGTACACATGTAAATAATAAACCAATACATTGATAAGGGTCTGTAGTCGCACCCAGCCCTGATGCAACTTGGGTGCCTGACTTTCTTTCAGATAGGACATTCCGGATAAGTTTTTAATAACAGTTTTGGAGCTTCATAATCAATATTAGAGACTGGTTATTATTTTTAACTAAACTTGCAGTTAGCAGAATTTAAATTTCCAAGCGAACATGGTGGGATTTGATCTGGTGCTTCTGGATCATTAGGCTAGTAACAGCCTTGACATATATTATAGCATAAAGTTTTGATCAAAGTCCAGTTAGCTCAAAGATTCAACGAGTTGGGTGACTCATGCAAACAGTTTGTGTTGGGCTGGGTTTGATCAGCTTAGTGGCCCTACAATCATGGGTGCATAATTAGCTTGATATTGGGATATATAATTGGCTGATGGCAGGAGGATGATGGTGGAAGGCTGTTTTTCAGACTAAAGATGTGTGGCTAGTGTAGTGCCACAGGGATCGGTGCTAGGTAATTATTGCTTGTAATTTATATTAATTATTTGCACGAGAATGTACAAGGCATGGTCAGTACATTGCAGATGACGCTGAAATAGGTATTTTTGAAGACAGTGAGGAAGATTATCAACAATTACATGGTATCTTGATCAGCAAGGTAAGTGAGTTAAGGAATGCAAATAACATTCAGGTAAGTGCAAGATATTGCATTTTGGGAAGTCAAACCAGGGTAGGACTTTCACAATGAACAGTAGGGTCCTGGGGAATGTTGTAGAACAGAGAGATATGGGGGTACCAGCATAAATTTCCGTGGAAGTGGCAGCACAGGCAGAGGAAGGGGGGTATGTGAGACGCTGACCTTCACCAGTCAGGGCACTGAGAATAACAGCTGGGATGTTAAGTTGCAGTTGCGTAAGACATTGGTGAGGCAGCACTTGGATTTTTTGGTTACCCTACTATAGAAGAGACTCATTAAGCTGTGGAGAGACGAAATATAAGAAGCTTGCAATCATGCTCAGCAGTGAATGCTAACCACTTGAAAATGAAAAACATGAATATCATGTTCGGACACTGCATCTCGTATGATCAAACAGCCAAGATCAATAATGGCTTTGTGGACTTTTATGAAGAAAGTATGCTGAAGTGAGCTACACAAATACATCTCCACATTGCATCCAAGTGAAAGTGTCTTCTGGAAAAAGAGGCGAGGTAGAGTAGTGAAGAGCTTAAGACTTGCGAATAATCACATACCTATAATGTCAGCTTTGCTGAATCGCCTTGTTATTACAATGTTCATGTTTCCATTTTCCACATAATTTCAGTTCTGTTAGATACACTTCCACCTTGCAGTGCTTCACAAACATACCCTGTTCCACTACCTGGAAAGAAAATATACCAATAAACCCACAATCATGCCGATAGAAAGAACATTCCTTTAAGTTTCATAGAAATACTCTGTAGTACAAGGTGGGGTGGGGGGAGAAGAGGAATGGCTTCACTATTTATTAAACTAAACTGCTAGCCCTATTTGTAGCAATGTTACAAAATTTTGAGATTTTAAAAATCAAGTCTGCAATTTATCCCAACAGATAAAGCATACAAAGAAGTTTAATTTTACACTTAATTCACTTTCATATCTTCAGTATTAAAAAAGTTATGGTCATTTTCATACTCTGAAATTAGCATCTTGTTCCCTATTGCTTTTCCAGTGACTTAACACAAAAGCTGTGATCGGAGGACAGTCAAAAGCCCATAACTTTCTTAAAAATTAAGAGAACTGCATGAAATTTTCAGTTATTACAGATGGAAGAATTCTGAAACAAATATGAAACAATCTTACTTGGATGACCTGAAATTAAAGCATATAATTAGTTAGTTACCCAATTGTAGCTAATTACAAAATTCAATTACTAGATCTAAACATCTATCCATTTCTTAAAAGTGTCCAAATAACATTCACACAATAATTCACAATATAACATTATTTTTAAATCTCATTGTCATGAATTTATAGGCCAAATGGAAGGAATTTAGTGTTTAATTCCTGTAAATTAATGGGCATTTAAATCATCTTGCAAGTGGGTTTTTGTGGAATGCTGGTTTGGAACGTTTGCGGTTGCAGTGAATTAAACCCCAATATCGTCAGGAAAAATACTGCCGGTTGGTATATTTACATAATCACATTTTCGCAACGTAATTTGATTAAGGGCATCCTAAGAAGCAAGTTTATATGAAAAAATAAACGGCATACCTTGCCTTGTCCCTTGCGTGAAATCCGTCCCCGTTGTCGGCATTGACGGCATTTAAAGATGATTTTAATTTGACTCCAACAATTTAATTATCCAGCGCTAATTTTAATAAACTTAATAAAACGGCAGTCGAAGCGATTTTTCTTTAGCAGCTAATTTACCTGACAGACATCGATTTGAATAGGCTGCCGAAATATCGCATTTTAAACCCGCCCCCCTCTCAAAGGCGCCAAAGTCGCGCACACGGGCAGTGACAGAACTGCAGCGCCGCTGAAGGTAAGTTTGTAACATACCTACTATTTGCCTCCTGTAATGAACTGCAACTATGCTACGCTGAGACATGGATGTAGCAGAATGTGAAGTTAGTCCTCATGCACATTTTTACTCCATTTCTATGCACAGAGGGGACAGACTTTTAAAAATAACTAATTAACAAGTATTTGAAACTTTGTACAGCAAATTAAACTCACACTGGTTTGCGTTTCCTTACATTCAATTCCATAATCCAGTGCGCTCTTGAAGGTCACCTTCCCCTTCCTGATTATTTTTAAAAGCCTGTTTGCTTTTTGTTCTGTATTTATACTGTCTGCATTATATTATACTTTACCAGTTCCACATACTGACATACATATTATGGTAAATAAATGTAATCTTTGAAGTTTTTAACCTTAGTCTTCAAACATTCACATGAGATAGCTGGCTTATCACAAAGCCTCACAAAGTGCTTTTCTGGTCAATCACCCTGGTTTGAATATGCCCCTTGTGAACTAAATGTTGTGCGGCGGCGCGGATTACTGCAGCGGCCCCTACAGCCTGTCTGTCTTTATTTTTTATTTTTGTCTAGTTAAATGTAGTTGTTTGTGTTTTTTTATTCTGTTTTTAACTATGTATATGTGGGGGTGGGGGGAGGGGGGAACTTTAAAAAATCTCTTCCCTGCACGGGAGACCCGACCTTTTCCCTGTCGGGTCTCCGTTGTCGTTGGGGCCTAGCTCCGTGGAGTGGCCTCCGACCGGGACGACCTAGGGGCTCCAGTCGCGGAGCTGCGGACTCACCATCGTGAGGCTGGCCGGCCTCGGAGCATGAGGAGCGGTGGTGGCTTGCTGCTGCGGCCCGACTCCGGAGCTCCAGCTGCAGACCTGTGGACTATGATATCGGGTGCTCGCGGGTCCGGGTGAGAGACCGCTTTCCAGAGCTCCAGCAACGCAACTTCTCCTGCCCGTGTCGTGGGGTTGGAACTACCCGGAGCGGGGCTGTAAATCGCCCGGCGCGGCTTTAATGGCCGCAGGACATTCCAGCGCCTGCCGGGGGCTCCAACTTTGCGACTTTTGGGCCCGGAGCGAGGCCATACACCGCCCGGTGCGGCCTCAACGGCCGTGGGACTTAACATTTCCCGCCTGGGGCTTCAACATCGGGGAGAAAAATGGTGCAGGGGAGAAAAAAGACTTTGCCTTCCATCACAGTGAGGAGGAGATTCACTGTGATGGATGTTTTTCTGTAAATTGAATTGTTTGTGTGTCGTGTAGGAATTGTTTTGTTTGTATGGCTGTGGATACGGAGTTTCGTTTGAGCCTCTTTGAGGTTCAAATGACAAGAAATAAAATCTAATCTAATCTAAACATACTAACGCACCACACCACCCATATTCAAATCTGGGTCACATCCAAATAAATTACAGAGGCGAACCGGTTCCCTAAAGCTACATTACCATAAAGGCAGCTAGATAATATGACATGATAAGCACAATGGTATCAGGAAATAGGTGCATAAATATGATCGTGTCTATGCATAGGAAGATTTTTTTACTGAACTGTACGCGAAAAAGAATTTCATTGTACATAGGTACATGTATAGAAGTTGGGAGGTCATGTTGCACTTGTATAAGACGTTGGTGAGACCGCATTTAGAATATTGTGTTCAGTTCTGGGCACCATGTCATAGGAAAGATATTGTCAAGCTTGAAAGGATTCAGAGAAGATTTACAAGGATGTTGCCAGGACTAGAGGGTGTGAGCTATAGGGAGAGGTTGAGTAGGCTGGGTCTCTATTTTTTGGAGCGCAGGAGGATGGGGGCTGATCTTATAGAGGTGTACAAAATCATGAGAGGAATAGATCAAATCTCTTGCCCAGAGAAGGGGAATTGAGGACCAGAGGACATAGGTTCAAGGTGAAGGGGAAAAGATTTAATAGGAATCTGAGGGGTAACGTTTTTACACAAAAGGCAATGGGTGTATGGAAGAAGCTGCTAGATGAGGTAGTTGAGGCTGGGACTATTCCAACATTTAAGAAACGGTTAGACAGCTACATGGATAGGACAGGTTTTGAAGGATATGGACCAGGCGCAGGCAGGTGGGAATAGTGTAGCTGGGACATGTTGGCCTGTGTGGGCAAGTTGGGCCGAAAGGCCTATTTCCACACTGTATCACTCTATGAACCAATAAAGTAACATTGAACCCACTGAATAATTGTCCGACATTTTCGCCACCTCCAACGGGATCCCACCACTGGCCACATCTTCCCATCTCCTCCCCTTTCGGCTTTCCGCAGAGACCGTTCCCTCCGTAACTCCCTAGTCAATTCGTCCCTTCCCACCCAAACCACCCCTCCCCGGGTACTTTCCCTTGCAACTGCAGGAAATGCTACACTTGTCGCTTTACCTCAACCCTCGACTCCATCCAAGGACCCAAGCAGTCTTTCCAGGTGAGGCAGAGGTTCATCTGCACCTCCTCCAACCTCATCTATTGCATCTGCTGTTCCAGGTGACAACTGTTCTACATCGGTGAGACCAAGCGCAGGCTTGGCGATCACTTCGCCCAGCACCTCGGCTCAGTTTGCAATAATCATCCCGGTGGCTCAGCACTTCAACCCCCCTCCCATTCCAAATCCGACCTTTCTGTCCTGGGCTTTCTCCATGGCCAGAGTGAGGCCCATCGTAAATTGGAGGAGCAGCACCTCATATTTCGCTTGGGTAGTTTACACCCCAGCGGTATGAACATTGACTTCTCCAATTTCCGGTAGTCCCTGCTTTCTCCCTCTTTCCCCTCCCCTTCCCAGCTCTCCTACAGCCCACTGTCTCTGCTTCTTCCTTTTTTCTTCCCCCCCCCCCAAAATCCCCACATATCCTGGTGCGCTCATAACAACTTGTCACTAAACACCTCCAAGACCAAGGAGCTGATTATTGACTTCAGAAGGTCCCATAATGGAGAATACGCCCCAATCTCCATTTACGGGGAAAGTGTGGAGAGAGTGTCCAGCTTTAAGTTTCTGGGCACTCACATTTCAGAGGACCTCACATGGTCCACCAACACTGCTGCGCTGGTCAAGAAGGCACAGCAACGACTGTTCTTCCTGAGGACAATAAAAAAGACGGGTCTGCCCCAACAGCTGCTGACAACGTTCTACCGCCTCGTCCACAGAGCGCAGAGGATCATTGGGACAGAGCTACCAGCCTTGGAGGGCATCTACCACACACGGTGCCTCAGGAAGGCCGTCAGCATCCATAAGGTCTCATCACACCCTTGTAACGGACTGTTTGAACTTCCCTCCGGCAGACGTTACAAGGCCTTCTACGCCCGAACCTCCAGACTCAGAAACAGCTTTATTCCAAGAGCTATAGCGGCTCTGAACCGGCCCTGCTGAGTGCCCCCCCCCCCTGGACAGTCTCCCTCGGATGGTCACGTCACTCAGCTTGCTTGGTTATTTATTTATTTTATTTTATTATTTTACTTTTCTTGTACATCGGTGGAGCTGCATACTAAATCTCGTTGCACTGACGTGCAATGACAATAAAAGATATTATTATTATTATTATTATTATTACATCAGTCTGGAGAAGGGTCTCGACCCAAAACATCGCCTATTCCTTCGCTCCATAGATGCTGCCTCACCCGCTGAGTTTCTCCAGCATTTTGGTCTACCTTTGAACCCACTGAACATTTTTTTCACCCCATTGAACCTCAGAAGAGTCTGAAGAGCCTCCATTTTTTTCAGAAAGAGCTGACCAATTTGGTAGTGCAACCTAATTAATCCCACTTCCCTGTATCTTTACCATTGGCCTTTAAATATTTCCCTTTCAAAGATTAATTTTCAAACACTTCTGCCCATGACCTGCGTGGGTTTTAGAAACATAGAAAACATAGAAAAATAGGTGCAGGAGTAGGCCATTCGGCCCTTCGAGCCTGCACTGCCATTCGATATGATCATGGCTGATCATCCAACTCAGTATCCCATCCCTGCCGTCTCTCCATACCCCCTGATCCCTTTAGCCACAAGGGCCACATCCAACTCCCTCTTAAATATAGTCAATGAACTGGCCTCAACTACCTTCTGTGGCAGAGAATTCCACAGATTCACCACTCTCTGTGTAAAAAATGATTTTCTCATCTCGGTCCTAAAAGACTTCCCTCTTATCCTTAAACTGTGACCCCCTAGTTCTGGACTTCCCCAACATCGGGAATAATCTTCCTGCATCTAGCCTGTCCAACCCCTTAAGAATTTTGTAAGTTTCTATAAGATCCCCCCTCAATCTTCTAAATTCTAGCGTGTACAAGCCGAGTCTATCCAGTCTTTCTTCATATGAAAGTCCTGCCATCCCAGGAATCAGTCTGGCGAACCTTCTCTGTACTCCCTCTATGGCAAGAATGTCTTTCCTCAGATTAGGAGACCAAAACTGGATGCAATACTCCAGGTGTGGTCTCACCAAGATCCTGTACAACTGCAGTAGAACCTCCCTGCTCTTATACTCAAATCCTTTTACTATGAATGCCAACATACCATTTGCTTTCTTCACTGCCTGCTGCACCTGCATGCCTACTTTCAATGATTGGTGTACCATGACACCCAGGTCTCGTTGCATCTCCCCTTTTCCTAATCGGCCACCAATCAAATAATAGTCTACTTTCCTGTTTTTGCCACCAAAGTGGATAACCTCACATTTATCCACATTATACTGCATCTGCCATGCATTTGCCCACTCACCCAACCTATCCAAGTCACCTTGCAGCCTCCTAGCATCCTCCTCACAGCTAACACTGCCCCCCAGCTTCGTGTCATCTGCAAACTTGGAGATGTTGCATTCAATTCCCTCATCCAGATCATTTATATTGTAAATAGCTGGGTTCCCAGCACTGAGCCTTGCGGTACCCCACTAGTCACTGCCTGCCATTCTGAAAAGGACCCGTTTATTCCTACTCTTTGCTTCCTGTCTGCCAGCCAGTTCTCTATCCACATCAATACTGAACCCCCAATACCGTGTGCTTTAAGTTTGCATACTAATCTCTTATGTGGGACCTTGTCGAAAGCCTTCTGAAAGTCCAGATATAACACATCCACTGGTTCTCCCTTACCCACTCTACTAGTTACACCCTCGAAAAATTCTATAAGATTCGTCGGACATGATTTACCTTTCATAAATCCATGCTGACTTTGTCCAATGAATTCACCACTTTCCAAATGTGCTGCTATCCCATCTTTAATAACTGACTCCAGAATTTTCCCCACCACCGATGTTAGACTAACTGGTCTGTAATTCACCGTTTTCTCTCTCCCTCCCTTTTTAAAAAGTGGGGTTACATTAGCTACCCTCCAGTCCTCAGGAACTACTCCAGAATCTAGAGTTTTGAAAAATTATCACTAATGCATCCATTATTTCTGCGGCTACTTCCATAAATACTCTGGGATGCAACTTATCTGGCCCTGGGGATTTATCGGCCTTTAATCCATTCAATTTACCTAACACCACTTCCCGGCTAACCTGGATTTCACTCAGTTCCTCCATCTCATTTAACCCCCGGTCCCTTGCTATTTCCGGCAGATTATTTATGTCTTCCTTAGTGAAGACAGAACCAAAGTAGTTATTCAATTGGTCTGCCATGACCTTGTTCCCCATGATCAATTCGCCTGTTTCTGACTGCAAGGGACCTACATTTGTTTTAACTAATCTTTTCCTCTTCACATCTATAAAAACTTTTGCAGTCAGTTTTTATGTTCCTGCCAGTTTTCTTTCATAATCTATTTTCCCTTTCCTAATTAAGCCTTTTGTCCTCCTCTGCTGGACTCTGAATTTCTCCCAGTCCTCTGGTAGTCTGCTTTTTCTGGCTAATTTGTACGCTTCATCTTTTGTTTTGATACTATCCCTGATTTCCCTTGTTATCCACGGATGCATTACCTTCCCCGATTTATTCTTTTGCCAAACTGGGATGAACAATTGTTGTAGTTCATCCATGCAGTTTTTAAATGCCTTCCATTGCATATCCACCGTCCACCCTTTAAGAATCATTTGCCAGTCTATCTTGGCCAATTCACGTCTCAAACCCTCAAAGTCACCTTTCTTTAAGTTCAGGACCCTTGTTTCTGAATTAACAATGTCACTCTCCATCCTAATGAAGAACTCAACCATATTATGGTCACTCTTGCCCAAGGGGCCATGCACAACAAGACTGCTAACTAACCCTTCCTCATTACTCAATACTCAGTCTAGAATAGCCTTCTCTCTCGTTGGTTGCTCTACATGTTGGTTTAGACAACTATCCCGCATACATTCCAAGAAATCCTCTTCCTCAGCACCCCTGCCAATTTGATTCACCCAATCTATATGTAGATTGAAGTCACCCATTATAATTGTTTTACCTTTGTTGCACGCATTTCTAATTTCCTGTTTGATGCCATCCCCAACTCCACTACTACTGTTAGGTGGCCTGTACACAACTCCCACTAGCGTTTTCTGCCCCTTAGTGTTTCGCAGCTCTACCCATATCGATTCCACATCCTCCAAGCTAATGTCCTTCCTTTCTATTGCGTTAATCTCCTCTCTAACCAGCAACGCTACCCCGCCTCCTTTTCCTTTCTGTCTATCCCTCCTGAATATTGAATATCCCTGGATGTTCAGCTCCCAGCCTTGGTCACCCTGGAGCCATGTCTCCGTGATCCCAACTATATCATATTCATTAATAACTATCTGCACATTCAACTCATCCACCTTATTACGAATGCTCCTTGCATTAAGATACAAAGCCTTCAGGCTTGTTTTTACAACACTCTTACCCCTTATACAATTATGTTGAAAAGTGGCCCTTTTTGATTTTTGCCCTGGATTTGTCTGCCTTCCACTTTTACTTTTCACCTTGCTACCTATTGCTTCTACCCTCGTTTTACACCCCTCTGCCTCTCTGCTCTTGCACCCATCCCCCTGCTACATTAGTTTAAATCCTCCCCGACAGCACTAGCAAACACTCCCCCAAGGACATTGGTTCCATTCCAGCCCAGGTGCAGACCGTCCTGTTTGTACTGGTCCCACCTCCCCCAGAAATGGTTCCAATGCCCTAGAAATTTGAATCCCTCACCCTTGCACCATTTTTCAAGCCACGTATTCATCTGCAATATCCTCCTATTTCTACTCTGACTAGCCCGTGGTACTGGTAGTAATCCAGAGATTATTACCTTTGAGGTCCTACTTTTAAGTTTATCTCCTAGCTCCCTAAATTCACCTTGTAGGACCTCATCCCTTTTTTTTACCTATATCGTTGGTGCCAATGTGCACCACGACAACTGGCTGTTCACCCTCCCCCTCTAGAATGTTCTGCAGCCGTTCAGTGACATCCCTGACCCTTGCACCAGGGAGGCAACATACCATCCTGGAGTCTCGTTTGCGGCCGCAGAAACGCCTATCTATTCCCCTTACAATGGAATCCCCTATTACTATTGCCCTTCCACTCTTTTTTCTCCCCTCCTGTGCCGCAGAGCCACCCATGGTGCCATGAACTTGGCTGCTGCTGCCTTCCCCTGATGAGCCAGCGGCCGCAGAAACGCCTATCTATTCCCCTTACAATGGAATCCCCTATTACTATTGCCCTTCCACTCTTTTTTCTCCCCTCCTGTGCCGCAGAGCCACCCATGGTGCCATGAACTTGGCTGCTGCTGCCTTCCCCTGATGAGCCATCTCCAACAGTATCCAAAATGGTATACCTGTTTAGGAGGGAGATGACTGCAGGGGACTCCTGCACTACCTGCCTACTGCTATGCTGGCTATTGGCCACCCGTTCCCTTTCTGTCCTCTTACCTTTTACCTGCGGTGTGACCAACTCACTGTACGTACTATTCACGACTTTCTCAGCATCGTGGATGCTCCAGTATGAATCCAACCGCAGCTACAATCGTTCAATGCGGTCTGCCAGGAGCTGCAGCTGGACACACTTCCTGCAAACGTAGTCACCAGGGACACCGACCATATCCCTGATCTCCCACATGTTGCAGGCTGAGCAAACCACGGGGCCAATCTCCACTGACATAGCTTACTCCCAAATTAAATCAACTCCCTCACACTATAAAAATCTTTATCCTTTAAACTGTACCTTTACTAATAAATACTGTACCCTTAACTCACAGAACCCTCAACTCACAGAACCCTCAACTCACAGAACCCTCAACTCACAGAACCCTCAACTCATTGAACCCTCAACTCACTGAACCCTCAACTCACTGAACCCTCAACTCACTGAACCCTCAACTCACTGAACCCTCAACTCACTGAACCCTCAACTCACTGAACCCTTAACCTGAAAGCAGAAATGCAAACCTGGGGTTGCACCCAATCAGCTGCTTCCTCTGGTCCTCTTCCACCAATCAGAGGCTTCCACCAGACCCCTTCTCTGGAAGTGAGATGGTGCTTTGGGTGCTTTGGTTTCCTCCCACACTTCAAAGGCGTACAGGTTTGTAGGTTATATGGCTTCGATAAAAACGGGGATCACAGGTCAGCGTGGACTCGGTGGGCCGAAGGGCCTGTTTCTGCCTTGTATCTCTAAACTAAACAATATTGTTTCAACTTCTACATTTATATGTTTTTTCCCCCCCATCATCTTGTAAAACCTCAAAGCAAACCACCAGTGCCATCATCGGAGAATTGCAATATTACAAGTTTCAAGTTGATTGCTTATATTTGAAATAATAGCGTAATCGGTCAAAGAACACATGACATGAAAAAGAGGATTTGAATTAGATTGGTGCACCCTAGTCAACCTACTTTTCTTCCTTCTCTCTAATATTTCTTGTACAAAACAAAACTCAAGGTCTTGGCACATATTCAGTGTCTTGGCAGAGAAAGACCAATCACTTATTGAGGCACTATTATAAAATGGATATTTAACAGCTTTGATCAAAATAATATTCGACTGGGAATAGTGGCCTTCATAAACAAAACAACGGTGATAACTTTACTGTTTAATTTGGATCTAAATTAAAGTCTTTACTATTTATCAAACTGATTGCAACAGTTTAGACCGGCTTTGCATTGACATTAGAAAACTAATGTCAAAAAGCATATTTATTGAGACGATCACATATTGCAATATAAATATTGTTATTCTTAAACTTATCAGATTATCCTTAAGGTTTTCATGGAATCTGCAGCAAGAACACAGGACTTTTGGGCTCAATTGTCAATGCTGGCATGTATGCTCCACATAATCCATCTCTCAGTATACCTTTCTCTTTATCCTTTGAAGAGTCAAGAGTGTTTTATTGTCATATGTCCCAGACAGAACACCTTCTTACTTACAGCAGCACATAATATGTAAACATAGTGAAGATAGATACAAAAAGCTGGAGTAACTCAACGGGACAGGCAGCATCTCTGGAGAGAAAGAATGGGCGATGTTTCAGGTCAAGACCGGGTCTGCCTGTCCCGCTGAGTTACTCCAGCTTTTTGTGTCTATCCGGTTTAAACCAGCATCTGCAGTTCCTTCCTCTACATGTAAACATAGTACTCTTTAAACAAAGTTAGACACACACAATAATAGTACAAAAAGACAAAACCAATGCCCCCAGCCTGATAGCTATAGGGAAGAAACTGTCCCGAACCTGGACATTACAGTTTTCAGGCTCCTATATCTTCTTCCTGATGGCAGGAGTGAAATGAGAGCGTGGCCAGGGTGGTGTGGGTCTCTGATAATGCTGGCCACCTTTTTCGGAAACAACTCCTGCAAAATATCAAACTTACCTAGCAGCCTAAAAAGGTATGGTTCCCATCATTAAAGCCATTTTCCTTACTACAATAAACTACCTACCTTTCGTGCAATTGGTTCTTGACTCTCTGTTAATCCATACCAGCTAACGAGTTTATTCCAACCTTCAGTGGGTACCAGTATGTAATCCAGCTCATCTATGAGATGCTCCTTCAGGGCCTGTGCATCGCCATCTAAAATTGAACAAATGCAAAAAACATAAATTTCAGCAAAGCCATCTTCAGATATATTCCAACCAGCTGAAGTTCAGAATTCCAACCATAAAATCACCAATAAAATTAGAGTTGGGTCTACTTTATAATAATTACATAGTTGGACTCGGTCAATAGCTCTACCCTGGAGAAAGAACAGGTATGATGTGCTCAATGGCCTGATTCTAAACTATACTACTCTATGATTTTCTGCAAAGGATGCCTTACATTCTGGCATATTTAATACTAAAAATACAAATTCATACTTCATTGCTTTTATGTCTTGTAATGCCTTTCAATGCATATTATAACATTTGAATTAATCCTCCAACAATCTCCCACCCCCTTCAATATAAATTATGATAAAATATAAAAAACATTTATATTGAGCAAATCACTAAATCCTGCGCCCCAAAAATCTCAAAATATTTGCCTTCCTCGTGTTCAAATATTTTTGGGGTGCTACTCCATCTATTTAACAGGGCACAGTATTCCAGAGGCTTGTGTCCCGGCAAGCCGCGTGGGCCCGACTAAACCGCCGAACAACCACGCCGCAGACTGGAACGCGCACAGGTAGGCCCGACCCGTCCGGGCCGAAGTAGTCTCAGTGGTGGCGGCAATGGGAGCCTCGTCGACGTAGGCGGCGAAGGGGCCTCGGCGGCAGCGGGAGCCTCACGATCGACCCGCGATCAGCAGTCGATGAGCGTGTTGTGGGCGGGGGACGGGACAAGGAGAACCCGGCGGATTGCCGTGAAGAACAATGGGGACCGCCATGAAGGACGGTGGGGGAACAAAGCGGGACCCTGTGTGGGGGCACTCTAGTCTTGGAATCCTCTGCCCAGGGGATAAGCCTGCGTTTGTTTGTTTGTTTGTTTGTTCCGGGTAAGGCGCTGTGCGCATGTTTGAAGCCATTTATTTGAAATAATGAGTTGCCTTTACTTTACCACAATCTTTTTATACTTTCAAGTATATAACACTTGGCAGTATATTCTTAATTGCAAGATCAATTCTTATTCTGCTAGGGTTAAGTCAAACATACTTTCAGACAAAAATATAGTTCATGTGATTGTTGACTGTATTAACTTTGTTTTTAAAAGTATTTTTTTATTGGGCGGCATGGTACCTGGCAGTAGAGTTGCTGCCTTACAACACCAAAGACCCGGATTTGATCCTGACTATGGGTGCTGTCCGTACGGAGTTTGTATGCTCTCCCTGTGACCTGCGTGGGCTTTCTCCAGTTTCCTCTCACACTCCAAAGACGTACTGGTTTGCACGCTAATTGGCTTGGTATAATTGAAAAAAATATCCCTACTGTGTAGGATCGTGTTAATTTACGGAAGGATCGTTGGTCGGCACGGACTCGTTGGGCTCAAGGGTCTGTTTCTGCGCTGCATCTCTAAACTAAACTAAATGTAGGATATGCTGCCAGCATATAAACAAATAAGGACATCAAAAGATTTTCAGATGTTTTTTAAAAGGTAATCATTGTGAGGTCAGAAATGAAGCAGCCAATTTGCTCACAGTCAGTTCCCTCAATTAGCACTCTTATGATTATAACATGTTTTAATGACAATGATTTCAGGATTTTAAAAATTCCAGGATACAGATTTATTCCAAATGTTACTATTTTTTCAACTGCAATAAAGTCAGACAGCAAATACTGCACCATGGGGCAACAAATGGCAAGAACATATTATTGGGCTGAAACAATACGATAAACAGTTGAAAGTAGACAAAAAAGCTGGTGAACTCAGCTGGTGAGGCAGCATTTATGGAGTAAAGGAGTAGGTGACGTTTCAGGTCGAGACCCTTCTTCAGACAGTTGAAGATCTATATTGACTCAACAAACCAACTTGACAATTCTGTATACTTAATGATAGGACTTGGTAAGTGAAAGCCATCTTAATTTTATTCCTTTTTAAAATCTACATGTGACTGAGTCAAGTTGACTTTAAGTAACTTTCTAGCACTCTACATTTAACAGCTACATCCTTATACAAATGCAAACATGACAGTGTCAACAATCTAACGTACAGCATACTACTGCATAGGCTGAAAATGTACCAAAGACTCCATTTCATTTCAAACGTATTCACATAATTTGGACCCAATGCTGCCCTCTGCTCAATCACAAAGAGCTATAAATGTAGGCTCAAAGTGATTTCAGGAAGTCAGATTGGTAGTTATATTTGTAAATTCAGTAAAACACTTTAAAGATTACCAAAAACTAAGCACAATAATTAGAGGCAATGATTGTTAAAGTATTATCATGGGGGCCCAGTGCATCAACTAAAGCGGGTCAGCATAATATTTTAATTTTTCTGTATAAGTTTTAGAGATACAGCATGGAATCAAGCCCTTCAGCCCATAGAGCCCACGGCAACCAGCGATCACCAGCTCACTAGTTCTATCTTAGACCCTAGGGACAATTTACAGAGGCCAATTAACCTACAAACCTGCATATCTTTGGAATGTGGGAGGAAACCAGAGCACCCGGAGAAAACCCACGCGGTCACCGGGAGAACGTACAACCTCCGTTCAGACAGCACCCATAATCAGGATCGAACCCGGGTCTCTGACGCATTAAGGCAGCAACTCTACCGCTGCACTACTGTGCCCGCCCGCAAGGTACATGTTATTTGTGAGGACTAAAACGGATCTTTTGGTATCTTTAAATACGGATCTATTCAAATACTAATTGAATAGTATTTGTCCAGAATTGTTTTTAGCTCTTCTCTACATTTCCATGTACCTTGAAGACACAATGGTTACTGATAACATAGCAGTCTTTTATGGTGCTTCTAAAATGACTAAACAATGAGATTATCATACTATTAATGCAATAATTATTTTTCAATTAAAATGAAAACAAGTAGCCAAACCTTTCAGGAGCCCAGAATTGTCAATAGGGCCAGGATACACATTTTGGTCTCCCATCTGGTATTTGTCCCAACTATCAAACCCGACATATTTCTTCCACTGCTTAAACCAGCGGCTATCCACCAGATACCTGCGATAATAAATGAGAACCATGTTAAAACACTAATATCGTAGATCAGAAAATTGAGAAGAGGTTTTACAATTTGGATGACAGAATACCTAACACTTAGATTAACAATTAACTCCCCTTCAAGCAGAGCCAAAATACTTGTAAAGGCTCTCCAAATGACTCAGTAGTTGCGCTAACCAGCTTGGAACTGAAATGGTAAAGACGAGAAAGGTCCCAAGCTCATGTGATCACCTTTGGTTTCCAAGGATGGAAGAATAAAAATTAACCTTGTTCCCCGCTTGTTGAAAATATAAATGAATGACAGGAAAGTAAAAAGGAGCAAAACCCCTTCCCCCCAGAAAATGCTGGAAGCTCTAAGTAGGTCAAGCAACACTTCATCTGAGGAGAAATGTTACCTATGTTTCAGGTCAAGGTTTTGTCATCAGAACTTGAGAAGTGAGCAAACAGAGAGGGGTGAAAATAACATCTGTGATACGATGTAAACCAAAACTGCCAAAATAATAATTACTTTAAAAACTAGCAGCCAAAATCAAACTGAAACACGCCTGTGGAAATAAAGGGGAGAAAAAAAGTACCTAAGCAAACTTCTGAAATTCAGATATTAAGTCATGAGTGCTTTAACATTCCCATGCAGAAGATTTGGTGTTGTTCCGAGCTTGCATTGGGTATTGACTGACCAAAGTAGGGATTCAAGGTAGAGATCAGAGTGAAAGTGGTAAGGAGAATTAGTGACAAAGATGAATGGAATCTCCTGACAGCCCTTGCAGAAAGAATAGTGTTCTGCAAAGTAGTCTCTCGATCTGTGTCTGATTTCTTCCATGTTTAGAAGACATCATTAGCACTGAATGCAATATAAAAGTAATAGGCTATGCGTTAACACGACCAAGGGTCTAACAAAGCAAACTCCTGGAGGAACTCAGTGGGTCAGGCACCATCTGTGGAGGAAATGGACAGATGACGTTTTGGATAGGGACCGTTCTTCAGACAGAACAGATCTAACAACCTGGCTACAATCATTCACACTACAATTTATAAAAGGCTTAGAGAGCCCCTGTTCACCACCACACACTCCCCCAATTGTATTCTTAGCACAAATCTATTTCAAGTGAAGGGAAATGTGGGGAATAAAATAAGATCTTTGGAGAACTTCAAATAAGGAAGGCACTTCATGCCAGTGGTTGGCTTTAACATGCAATGCTACAGGTCTAAAGATGATGTACTGATCTATCAAAGTCTACCACTCTCTTCTGTATGTGCCCACTATTCATCTGCCTTTGAATATTTGGTGATTTCATTAGTTGCAAAAAGTGTAGGAAACAATGTCCATTACGGCATGCTGAATAACTACTTACCGCTAGGTTTCATTTTTTTTTCGTGTCCAATTGACAAAATTTGTTGGTATCAGTAATTGGAGATAGTTCTATGAACACAAGGAGATGCCATTTTGAATTTCTTCTTCGCAGATGTGCCCAGGAAGTTCTTTTGCATCACTTCCTGTTTTGGGAACAACCAAAAAAAGCTATGGAATTTACTGAATTTTAACTGTCTTTAAATTCATGTACAACTGAACAGAGATTGTTTACCAAAGTATAAATAAATAACTGCAAAGGACCCATAAGAAGTGAGGTAAAGGAAGTTCCTGGGCACAGCTCTGATCAAGAAAGGCAAAATATTTCATCGCCTCCATTCCACATCCCACCTTCTTACCAACACTTGAGTGAGATACATACGTCCAAAAAATGTAGTTCTCCCAAGTTGGATGCAAAATACATCAGAACAAGTTGAACAAAATCTGTTGAGCACTAATTTTCCTCCATCTCAAAACCCAGATTCAGGCAAATGTGAAAAAGGCAGAAAGTGCAGGCTCTGAAAGCTGTTTATTTGCCAGCTTACTCTCGTTTTCCAATAGTATTTTAAAATCTGTATAATTTGCCCTCCCCTATTTTCCTTCTCCTTCAGACTCTTTACATCTGCTTGATTGTTGCACCAGTGCTGAACCTGTACAGGATAAACAAATACCCAATGCAGTTCTTGTCAGTAGCAGTTCCAACTTTATATGTCTTAAGAAATAAAAGTACAACTATTGTAAGAAGAAATTTGGTGTAGGTAAATTTCTATTATACATCGGCGAGACCAAACGTAGATTGGGCGATCGTTTCGCTGAACACCTTCGCTCAGCCCACCTGAACCTACCTGATCTTCCGGTTGCCAAACACTTTAATTCTCCTTCCCATTCCCACACAGACCTTCCTGTCCTAAATGTCCTCTATGGTCAGAGTGAGGCTAAACTCAAATTGGAAGAACAGCATCTCATATTTCGCTTAGGCAGCTTACAGCCCAGTGGATTGATTTTTGATTTCTCTCACTTCAAGTAGCCCCAGCATTCCCTCTCTCTCTATTCCCTTATCCCTAACCAGTCTGAAGAAGGGTCTTGACTCGAAACGTCACCCATTCCTTCTCTCCAGAGATGCTGCCTGTCCCGCTGAGTTACTCCATCTTTTTGTGTCTATCTCTGGTGTGGGTAAATTGTTTTGGATTAACCCATTTCTGCCCCCTCCAGCATTTTGTGTCTAAATAAATCTACATGGTTTAGGATTATGTGAGAGTCAAACTTTATTTTTCTTGACAACGAAAAAGTTAGCAAAATGCACTCTTGCACACAAAACAGAACTGCCTGAAATAAAATCTGTTTCTTCAAACAAATCTAAAAATCACTAAACCTATGCAAACAAGCATCTTATCCATAATAAACCTGTAAAGTTGGCTCAAAATTAAGAAACTCCATAGCATTCCAAAAACATGAACAGAACTAAATGCAATTTAGCCAATTAAAACATTTTCAAGCTGCCATGTTATGTCATTTTCAAATGAGGTTTACAAATGCTGATGTTTATTAATAAAAAATAAACCAAATGTACACGAATCAAAATAATTGCAAATACTGAGAATATCAAACGTCCCAAGTTAACATATACAAAAATGACAAACGTTTAATTCCCATGTGCTTTGTCAGCACATTGGTTTATTATCGAACAATCCAGGGTGAATTCCACCAGTTTACTCTCTTTCCAAAGCCATGTACTACTACCCAATGTTTCAAATATTTAACTACTTTTCCCTCTAAACAAGCAATCAATTGTGTCTGCCTTAACAGTTCCTAAAGCAGACTGTTTAGTGCTCCAATAACCTTGTGGACATGGCTTATGACAATTTGACAAATCTCAAGGTGCATTCCAAAACCATTATCAAACCAAATTTTGCATTAAGTTATATAGAGTTTAAAGTGCATTTATTGCTTGATTGGTAGCTTGATACAGCATGAGAACAGACCCTTCAGCCCACACCGACCATCGATCTCCCGTTCACACCAGTTCTGTGTTATCCCAATTTTGCATCCACTCCCTACCCACTAGAGACGAAGCAACCTACAAATCTGCACATCTTTGGGATGTGGGAGGGAACTACAACATCCGAAGGAATCCCAAGCAGTCACAGGTAGAATGTGCAAATTCCACACAGAGAGCACCTGATGTCATGATCGAATCCAGGTCTCTGGCACTGTGAGGCAGCAGCTTTACCAGCTGCACCACTGTGTTACCCTAAATCATGCTTTAAAAGGAAATAAATACAGAGAGGGGAATCCCAAGCTCAGATTCTTGGCAATTCAAGAATTGAGGACCATTGATGGAGAAGCATCCAGAACATAAATGGTTAAACCTAAGAGAAAATTAGAAGTATGGTGGTTATAGAGATGTTTAGAGGCTGTTGTTTAGTGTGGAAACAATATAAATTCAGTGAACAAAAGATAACTGATGAACAAGCTAGGTATGTTAGAATGCAACCAGCATAGAACATTAGAAAAATATTTGTATCTTAGATTAAATCTTAGATATACAGGAGCCTGAAATCTGCAACAACCAGGTTCAGGAATAGATTCTTCCCCACAGCCATCAGACTATTAAACTCAACTCAAACAAAATCTAAACTTTAATTAGCCTACTGCACTGTATATGTTTATTTATGTATATATATATATATATATTCAATGGTATATGGACACACTGATCTGTTCTGTATTATTTATGCCTGCAATATTCTGTTGTGCTGAAAGCAAAGCAAGAATTTCATTGTCCTATCTGGGACACATGACAATAAACTCTATTGAATCTTGAATCTAGATCAATTATAGGATGTTAAGCATTGTATTTGTAAATAACTGATTCAGACGGACAAAATCTCACAAAGACCATAGGAAATGTCTATAGTCATCGATCCAAAGCTTCACCATTCTAAAACCTGTACAAAATATGAATGGAGTTGATCCTGCCCACTATAATCTTAGCATGAACTTTAACCAAAGAAAAACTGAAAGACTGTTTGGATTAATAATTTATCTTTAGTTTTTGTATCAGTAAAACTCCATGCTGGCATAAAATCTAAACTCTATATAATTAATGTTTAAGAAGGAACTGCAGATGCTGGAAAATCGAAGGTAGACAAAAATGCTGGAGAAACTCAGTGGGTGAGGCAGCATCTATGGAGCGAAGGAAAAAGGCAACGTTTTCGGTCGAAGCCCTTCTTCAGACCCGAAGGGTTTTACCCAAAACGTTGCCTATTTCCTTCGTTCCATAGATGCTGCCTCACCCGCTGAGTTTCTCCAGCATTTTTATCTACCTTCTATATAATTAACTTTTTTTTATTTTTAAAAGTGCCATCCACGGCTCCCAAATTGAGAATATAGAATACTGACCAAAGTCACATTAGGGAACAGGTAGTCAGTGGCATGACAACAGTTGACATGATAGATATTACTTTAAATGTACATCTGTTGCGAACAATGATTTCTATTGAACTTAAACTTAGAGACCAAAAGTTGAAGCATCTTGATTGTATTTTCCATCAACCAAAAATAAATGATCTTGCCAAACTATAATTAAAACTGACAAAACACACAACTACAAATGACAACTGAACAACTTAACCCCTAAGTATGGATTCATGTAGCTAAGCTGCCTCTCGAAGGGTCTCGACCTGAAATGTCACCCATTCCTTCTCTCCACAGATGCGGTCTGTCCCGCTGAGTTACTCCAGCATTTTGTGTCTACTCCCGTATTCCTAAAATCTCTCTCTCCATTAATGTTTTTGCACTTCGTTTAGTCATCCATCTAAATTAAAAAAAATAATTATCAGTCCTTATGCCTTTGAATTTCCTTACAATTTAAAAAACCTACATAAATATAAGTTTCTAAAGTTTACTTCAGATTTAGTATGTCACTATTTTATATTTTCTCTTATTCAGTACAACTCACTGTACTTGATTGTGGACTCCACATAATTGCAACTCAATTTTCAGGGATGCAGCAAGACTACTTCAGTGACAATGTTGTTGACATTGAGATAAACCAAAACACTCTCTGCCTGTTTAGATGGGCAAGACATGAGCTGAAGCACATAGAAATTCTGCCCATATTTGTGTTAGCATTTACACCTATGGATAGAATGGGACATAGTAAATGCTGCCGACTCTCAGCTTCAGCCACCCAGGCTCAATCCAGACCTCCTTGTGCCAAATGGTGTTTTCCCTGTGACCTTGTGGATTTCCCCTGGGTGCTCCAGTTTACTCCCAAAGACATGTTCACAAGTTCATAAGTTATAGCAACAGAATTAGGCCATTTTGCCCATCAAGTCTACTCGCCATTCAATCATGGCTGATCTATCTTTTCCTCTCAACACCATTCTCCTGCCTTCTCCCCATAACCCTGACACCATTACTAATTAAGAATCTGTCAATCACAGCTTTAAAAATATCCATTGACTTGGCCTGCACAGCCATCTGTGGCAATGTATTCCACAGATTCACCACCATCTGACTAAAGAAATTCCTCCTCATCTCCTTTCTTAAGGTATGTCCTATTTTGAGGCGATGGCTTCTGGTCCTAGACTCTCCCACTAGTGGAAACATCCTCTCCACATCCACCTTTCACTATTCGACAAGTTTTAATGATTGTTTACCTACGACTGCAAATTACCCCTAACTTGGCAGGTACAAGGAGAATCTGGAATGAGACAAAACAATATTTTGTGGAAAATGGGATGGCTCCGATAGGCAGCATACACTTGTTGATAGGTTGAATGACCTCCTTAAATGTGGCACATAAAAAAATAATTGTTCTGCCAGTTACTGTGCATGGATGATAGGTACATACAAATGTTAGTAAGTATTTTTTATTTATATAGCACTTTTAAATCAAATCACGTTGAAGCCAAACTGCTTTACAGAGACGAAATTAGATTACCATACATCCATATAAAATAAAAAATAAAAAAGACACAATACACTATAGGATTCAACATGAACGTCCCCCCACAGCAGAATCAACACTTTCCACTGTAAGGGAAGGCCCAAAAAGTCCAGTCCTCCTCCTCCTCCTAGTCCACCCGAGGTCGGGGCCTATTTGAGGCCTCCGCAGACAGTTGCCACAACAGCGGCCCGATGTTATAGACTCTCTTGCCGGGAAGATGGAACTCCGGCGTCGGGTGAAACACTCCTCAGCGGCTTGGAATGTCTGGAGCGGCCGCTTCCTCCCCGGAGACCGCGGCTCCCGAAGTCCTCAGGCCGCGCTGGTCGGAGCTCCGACTCTGGCGATCTCGGCTCTGCGGTGTTTTAAATCCAGCGGCGCCCGCGGCTGGACGCCCGCAGCCACAGCTCCTCGGATGTTGGAGTCGGCGGTCACAGCACTCCAGAGCTTACCGCACGGCAACCCGGGTGTCCCAGCGTTGTGCCGCCGCTGAAGCTGTACCCGGCCGATCCCGGCAGGAAACGCTGCTCTAGTCCCGATGGTAGGCCGCTATTTCCCCACATTTACTACAAAGTGCACTGGAACTTTTTGCAAAGAATTTCAATGGGACAGGAGGTGTTATTGGTCATGTGTGGAGGTGAATTTCTGCAACTACACAGAACAACAGTAAACAAATATCAATACCTAATTCAGGAATAACCTGTTCATTTTGGCAATAAATTTCTTTTGGTTTGGTTTTCTGTTTAATATTATGTGTTAAAAGGCTTTGAGATATCAGTCTTTGATTGGATACCAGTATAAGGATTTGAACATTCTTCTCACTCACTGTCCTTTGTTCTGCTTCATTTACAGAAGTAAATCAAACAAGTTAGTGAAATCATGCACAAACTACAGTCAGACCAAATTTTGACTGTAGTTCTAGTGACTTAAATACATTGGAGATATTTAAGCAATCATGACAGTGCAGCAGTTCCTCACTTTAAAAAGAGAGTTGCCTTGGAGCAGTATATAAAAAAGCAAACTATAATAAGCGAGTTCGGTATTCTGAAAAACGCAAGGAATCATGGGATTTGTCAAAGGTCATTCGCGATAAAGAAACAGCGAACTAAGCGCTGATTGCATAAACTGTGTATAAATTCTTATCTTTATTCATAATTTTTGTGTAAACATTTATTTAATCTGAGAAACGGAGGTGCCAGGTAGCGGGGTATAACAGCGGGAGAGAGGGGGCAGAAGTGAGTGGGAGACGGGGAAAGACTGGATCAGCTGCGCGCACACAGACCCGCACCTCATCCGCAGCCAGGATCGAACCCAGGTTCACTGGCGCTGCAAGCGTTGCTGAACCGCCACTGGACCCCCCCCCCCCCCCCCGGGGGGGCAGCCCGGACCGACGGGACACTGGCCCGGAGCAGCAGCGCTCTAGGGCCAACAGCTAGCGCGGAGAAGAAGCGCCAACCCCAGCTCAATTCCGCCTGCCTGGCTAGGCCAACCGACAGCCCCGGACCTACGGAATACCGGCCCAGAGCAGCGGCGGCCCAGGCCCACAGCCAGCACGGAGAAGCGCCAACTCCAGCCCAACCCCGTTCCAACTCCCAAGGAACCTGCTCCCCGACGGGCCAGTGACCGCCAGCTACACCCCCCGCCCCACCCAGCGGCCGCCGGCCAACACCCTCCAGCGCCTGTGAAAGCCGAGCACCAGCCATCAACGGGGATACACACAACTCTGCAGCAACTCAGCAGGGCAGGCAGCATCCCTGGAGAAAAGGAATGGGTGACGTTTCGGGTCGAGACCCTTCTCCAGAGATGTTGCCCGTCCCGCTCAGCCACCGCAGCACCCCGTGTGCATCCCCGCCGCACGGCCCCCGCCGGCACCAAGGGGGCCAACCGACAGCCACTGGACAAGGCGAGAGGCGCAGCTGACGGTCCCCGGCCCGCTGGGGAACGCCCCTCCCTGGGAGCCACCGCCAGCCCAGGGAACGCACCCCCCCTCCCCGGAACCCCCGCCAGCTGCCCGCAGCACCGGAGACCCGGGCCCGACCCTGGCCACGGACGAAACGCAGTACAATCTCGCTCACTCACCGAAGCATAAAGCAAAAAAAAAAAAATCACCGTAGTTTTGTACAAAGGAACAATACAACTAATTCATAATTTGAAAGCAGTATTTTCTTACCTAGAAGAATCAAAGCTGGAAAATACGGATGAAATGAAGGTCTGATAACACACAGCTCAGCTCCCGACAATGTTTAATAGCGAGTGACCTATGTCCTATGACCTGGGCATGCGCAGTCGGAATACCGAACTCGCTTATTGAAACCAGTCTATACAAGTAAATGAAACTGAAACTAGAAAATTTAGCATCTCGTACTTTCATTTTAGATAACTAGGTAAGAGTAAACGTAGGAACAATATCAAGAGGTACCTCACCATGGTCAAAACATGAAACAAAGTTTCAACAGTGTTGGAATTACTTTGGAACAGATGATGTTGTGATGGGAGGCAGAGGACGTAGCTCAACAGAGTGACTAAAATTGATCAAATGCTCATCCTATTTACTAATCTAGCAGAAGGAGATCTGATAGTTTATACAAGATACTTCAGTGGATTAAAAGAAACATTCTCCACTAAAAAATAAATGAAAATAAATACAAATCAATCATAATCCTCAAAGTAGGCAGTCTTGATTCTCTGGCCAATTATTGGTAAAAAGAGACGTATGTTCATATCTATACTTGCTCAGACTGCATATTTTTTGCAAAAGATTGCAGTGGTTAAAAACAACAAAACTAGTGCAAATGTCTAACAGGGAGAACAGAACAGCAAACACGTACTTCTTACTTTAAATAATTCTTACTCAGCATGTGGAGAGCTAAACTAGGAAATGAAATTTAGACAAGCAATTCAATATCAAACCATATAGTGGGAGAAGGATCGATGAGGTTCCAAGAAAATTATAATTGAGAAAATGAATTTCCTAGTAATTAAATCTTAAGAAATGAAATTCTGTGCCTGTAAAACATAATTCTCAACCCCATTGGATATATATTCATAATTCCATCTCTACAAGTACACTTGAATGGATGCAGTAACTTTTTTTGGTATCTAATCCTTCAAATGATGGGTACTTAATGCTATTGCGATAATTTCAAATTGAAGTCTTTTGGAGTTACCAAAGTAATTCCAAATATTCTGGAGTAGCATCTCAACTCAGAAAGCAACCTCTTGAAATCTATAATTAGCTACCAATATGCAGTTACTGGAAAGTTGCTGTCTGATTTACATTTCTAAAAAATCAGATAGCACAAATAGAGTCACTTTAAAAAATAAATTAGCCCATTCACTTGAAAATGATTTTAAACCAAAGTAATACCGTCCTGCATGACACACCTAACCTATAAACGAAATCCTACCCATCTCAGCAACATCACTTCAGGAAGGCACCCAGCAGAATTAAATTATTAAGCACAAACATGGGAGAAAAGTAAAAGCTGGCAGTGGTGTATTACTGGCAAAGGCCTGCAAACAGAGTAACTTCCTGTCATGCCATTTCTGTGTCGGAGATCGAAAATGTGGAGAGAAAAGGGAAAAGAACTGCTATAAAGTGCCCATGATTAAACAAACTTGACTGCTATACCTGTTGAAATCCTCCAATGTAACTATGACTTATTTTGATTGAAGGGACTCACAATCAATAGCACAGTAATCAATAAATCAATCAATATATAATGTCATGATAGCCTCGATCCTCATTTTGCAGAAAATACATACAACTCAATCTAGCTCCTTTTCATTATGAAATGTTAAGGAATATACAGCACATTGTAACAAACACAGCTTGGCTAATGGGGTAATAGACAATAGGTGCAGGAAGGAGTAGGCAATTCGGCCACTCGAGCCAGCACCGCCATTCAATGTGATCGTGGCTGATCATCCCCAATCAGTACCCCGTTCCTGCCTTTTAGCTGCATCCTTAAGTATCTTTAAGTGCTCTGTCTAGCTCTCTCTTGAAAGCATCCAGAGAAACAGCTAGAAACAGTTTTTCCTCATCTCTGTTCTAAATGATTTACCCCTTATTCTTAAACTGTGGCCCCTGGTTCTAGACTCCCCCAACATCGGGAACATGTTTCCTGCCTCTAGCGTGTCCAAACACTTAATAATCTTATATGATTTTTTTACTCAATCTTGAGTCAATTTCCACTCTACACTACAAATGATGTAACATCCATTTGTTTTCCCTTATTTCCCTATTGCTTTGTTCCAGATGTGGCCATGTACTACAACAGTTCTTAAAATTCAGCTGCAACCACAGAAAAAAATATCCTCTCTTAAAGTTAGTCTTAAGGGATCATGGTGAAACAGATTCCAAATAAAGTTCTACACCATCACCAATTAAGGTACTGTTAACAATAAGATAACATTGTTGGCTGCCCAACTCTTCTCTATTAAGTGTACTGTTATTAATAGCACGGTGCACTGGCTTTATTTGCAATGCCCAAGGTTAACACATATTGTTAAAAAATGTATTGTTGAGAGCACCATGAAGACAGTGCAGTTTAAGTCACTCGATGTCACTATTGAGGATTGGAGCAACTTGAATATCACTACTGATTGTAAATACTTTCTTATATCATCTTCTCAAATAACAAATACAAACACTACTACTTCCAGTCACACGTCTATCCGAAGGTCAAACATCAATGGATAGCCATGCCAATAATGCTAGAATAAAACAAAACAGAGCATGCTGCAAACACTCAGCAAACCAGGCCTGAGGGTTTCCAGCATTTTATGTTTTTTTCATTTCAAATATACAGCATCAGCAGTTTCTGAATTCTAATATTGCCAGAGCCTCCTCTAAAAGTAAATATAACATGTCATAAACAGGATACAACAAAGTCAGTTACATTTAAAAAATAATTTTGGCTGACTGATGTAGTTCCCTTCTCTCAAACGTACACACCACTTAGTTTATATCCCTTCACTTTGTGCAATGAGAATTTCTAGTTATACAAAATGCAAGATATTCACTATACACAATTTTCCACTACTTTTAATTGAAACTAATCCTTCACCCAAATACTCCACTCGATAGGCAAGTGTTTCACAATGAGGTCACTACTTTTAATTCAATGTTTAATGACGTTATTGTAGATAACCATAATCGTTTAAGAAATTCAAATAACAAAGCTGTTAGGATGAAAACATAAGGTTACTAAGAACAACTGTCACACTCATCGGGGGAACTTGACATCTGCAGCATCTAAAAACTCCTAGAAGTTTTACATCTCAACTAATTAATGTGAACTATCGTGATTATTAAAGGAAAGTATGCCACAAAATTCCTCAAATTGAACAAATGACCATTTAACCCTTGCCAACATTGAACAAGAAATGTTGCTAGCTGTGTCGACTCCTAGTTTTCCTTCATACTTGTCATGATACCTTTAACTAGACCAGGGCATCAATTTAACTTTTTACTCAAAGGAGGGTATCTCCAAAAATGCTTCATACACTCAAATGTCAAACAACATTTTGTACTAAAGGCTGGGAAGGGAGCATAGTACCAAAGATCACCAACAGCACTGAGTGCGACTGGCCAATCTTGACTATCACTTAGGCAATTACTACAACCATGTCTTAAGAAACTAGTCTCAACACTACACATATGATGCACACATTTCTCATATGCCTTTTATTTATACAACCCGAACATGTTTAAAAAAAAGGCAAGAATTACCGATAACAAAACAGACAGGCAAAAATTAGTGACATGGGGCATTCACGCCACTGATTTGGGTTACAGATTTGTGCTTGTGCCATAATTTTATGTTAAACTGTATAGATTACGTGTTAGTGGCATGAATGCTGTCAACATTTGCTCTTTTGAGCACAAATTTCTGTATTAATTAATCATTCAGTGCTGAATTTCAAGACAACCTTGGATTGGAAGCACATGAGAGCTCAAACCATATTGCACTGGTAATGCCTGAACAAAAGAGCAGTGCCACGCTCTGAATAGAATTGTCTGATGATAGCTTGCAATGAGATAAAGTGAAATGGAACAGAAAATTCAGCTTGTAATGGTAGAATACAACTATGGATGCATGGGATCGAAATGGCCATGAAAAACATTTAAAAAAAGTTTTCAGGTAAAAATATCCAAATTTTTCACCCAGCAATGGAATGGTGACACATTTCCAGATGTATGTATGACTTAGCAGTGGCAACTCCACATGCCTACTGCATTTATTTTTCTAAGTGATACAGGTCACTGGCGTGTGGGGTACAGCCAAAGGAGCCCTGTCAAGTTGGTGAACGCTATTTCACATGTACTGCATTAGTGGTGAAGGGAGGGGATAGAAGGGCAGTGAAAGGGTGCAAATCAATTGGGTTGCTTTGTGCGAGACAGAGTTCTTGAGTTTTGTTCTTGGTATATTCATCCAGAGAATATTGAATGATACGTTGAAGATGGGAGTCACTTGTTGAATGGGTTGTAAAGATTGTGAGCTCTAACCCACTCACAATTTATGGCTAATGGTGATACCTTTGGGAAGTTGATAGTGAGAATTTGGCAATGGTAATTATTAGCACAGGATAGTAGATATATCCCTTATTGAAGCATAAATTTGACAAACTGTTACTCACCATCCTCAGATGTCATACAAATCCTGCTGCAGGAAGGCATGAAGTTCTTGATTAGTAATGGTGAAATGGGTTATGGGGAGAAGGCACGAGAATGGGGATGAGATGGAAAGATTTACTCCCCATAAAGGCCAAGATTCTGCAATACTTTCCTGCCAACTTTTCACATCAGCCTCTTACAAATCACAACTTTGTCAAAACTTCACAGCTGCCATCCCACTTTCCAAAATGCTCCATTACTCCCACTGTGCCAAACCAACCAAGTTCACTCATAAGATGAAAACATTCAGCGACTGCGGAAAGTACATGAGTCCACATGGGTGAAGAAACATTAACTCTAATTCTTTCCACAGATGCTCCCTTAGCTACATTTCCAGCATTTGGTGTTTTTATTTCAGATTTCCAGCATCTGCAGTTTTCTGATTTTCGTTGACTTCTCGTATCCTCTTTTAACACTGGCTTGCTATTTGTTTCACATTTTATTCAATATTAACAGCATTTCCCCCACAATGACCACACTCCCAGATCTCACCAGCTCCTTTAAAAAAAACTTCCAAAGCATCTCTTTGGCAATGATTTCAACCTCAATCCTCAGCGTTATGTTTTTCCTTTGCTTGGATTTAAGATTTATTTTCCAACAAGTGGGACAACATAGGACTAGTGTGAACGGGTGATCGATGGTTGGTGTGGACCCAGTGGGCCAAAGAGCCTGTTTCCGTGCTGTATCTCTAAAACTAAAATCCATTTTCACTGGGTGGTGTTGCAATAAATGTTATGATGGGCGAGTCAAATTTGCACATAATATTGAAACAAATTCCAATTCTCTCATTGAAATCTCAAATCAGGAAAGCAATTCAAATTCTGCAAAACAATTTAGAACATTGAGGGCATTAAAGGAATTTGCTGCTTACATTTCAATTTGCTGGTTTTCAATTGACAATATAAATTGTAACTGCGGCATTTCAGTTACTTTGATAATATTGTTAAAATATTTAACTATACCTTTAAATCTCCACAGTTTGAAAATAGAGAAAAGAGAGATAATTGCCCAAACTCCAATAAAACTATGTTTAATATGTTCGAGAGTGTCAGGTCATCCTGTGTTCAATGTGAAAATGTATGCATGCATGGGTTAGTTTGTTCCCCATGTCTCAGATCAATCAGCAGCTTTCAAAGCCTTAACAGGAAACATAGAAACAGTAAATAGGTGCAGGAGTAGGCCATTCGGCCCTTCGAGCCTGCACCGCCATTCAATATGATCATGGCTGATCATCCAACTCAGTATCCTGTACCTGCCTTCTCTCCATACCCCCTGATCCCTTTAGCCACAAGGGCCACATCTAACTCCTTCTTAAATATAGCCAATGAACTGGCCTCAACTACCTTCTGTGGCAGAGAATTCCACAGATTCACCACTCTCTGTGTGAAAAATGATTTTCTCATCTCGGTCCTAAAAGACTTCCCCCTTATCCTTAAACTGTGACCCCTTATTCTGGACTTCCCCAACATCGGGAACAATCTTCCTGCATCTAGCCTGTCCAACCCCTTAAGAATCTTGTAAGTTTCTATAAGATCCCCTCTCAATCTTCTAAATTCTAGCGAGTACAAGCCGAGTCTATCCAGTCTTTCTTCATATGAAAGTCCTGCCATCCCAGGAATCAGTCTGGTGAACCTTCTCTGTACTCCCTCTATGGCAAGAATGTCTTTCCTCAGATGTGGTGACCAAAACTGTACGCACAACTCCAGGTGTGGCCTCACCAAGACCCAGTACAACTGCAGTAGAACCTCCCTGCTCTTATACTCAAATCCTTTTGCTATGAATGCTAACATACCATTCGCTTTCTTCACTGCCTGCTGCACCTGCATGCCTACTTTCAATGACTGGTGTACCATGACACCCAGATCTCGTTGCATCTCCCCTTTTCCTAATCGGCCACCATTCAGATAATAGTCTACTTTCCTGTTTTTGCCACCAAAGTGGATAACCTCACATTTATCCACATTATGCTGCATCTGCCATGCATTTGCCCACTCACCCAACCTATCCAAGACCTTGCAGCCTCCTAGGATAGGTTGGGTGAGTGGGCAAATGCATGGCAGATGCAGTATAATGTGGATAATCTGTCTTTCTTTTCGGTGGAGGCAAAAAGAATCCCAGGCAAACATGCAATAGAGAGAGTTCAGCCACTATCCTTGCTAGTTCTTGCATCAACCAGAAAGTGGTAGATGCTGCCTGGTCCATCACAAGTATTGATTTCCCCATCATCAAAGAGATTTATAGGAGGCATTGCCTCTAAAGGGTAGCCAATATCAAACACCTACTCCACCCTGGGGGGTCACATTCTCATATTGCTTCTACTATCAGGAAGAGGTACAAGAGCCCTTGAAACTGGATACCAGGTTCAAGAACAGCTTCTCAGCAAACAAGCTTTTGAACTCCACACAACACTAACCTCAGCAACTATTAACTTCTATGGACTGGGTCTTTGATTGCATTACAGACTTCATTTCCCCCTCCCCCCGCACTAGTATTACAATTAATAATATTGATTGTTCTTGATTATTTATTCAGTTGTTTGCATTGTGTTTATGGGCCTGTTACGCTGTTGCAGTAAGAATTTAATTGTTCTGTTGTCAGTACATATGACAATTAAACACTCTTCACCAAGCAAAGGCTACATATGATGCCAAGCCTTTCTGTGTCCAATTTGCTTCTGACATTATGACAATGGTTTTTCATTAAACCAACATGTTCCCCATGTTGGGGGAGTCCAGAACCAGGGGTCACAGTTTAAGAATAAGGGGTAGGCCATTTAGAACTGAGATGAGGAAAAACCTTTTCACCCAGAGTTATGAATCTGTTGAATTCTTTATCACACAAGGCAGTGGAGACCAATTCACTGGATGTTTTCAAGAGAGTTAGATTTAGCTCTTAGGGCTAACAGAATCAAGGGATATGGAGAAAATGCAGGAACGGGTACTGGTGGTGCTGGCTCGAGGGGGCGAATGGCCTACTCCTGCACCTATTTTTCTATTTGTGGCGGGAGAACACTGGTTGTTCACCTGGCCCCACCTCCCTTGATTGGTACGGGTGTCAGAGGTTATGGAGAGAAGGCAGGAAAATGAGGTTAGGAGGGAGAGATAGATCAGCCATGATTGAATGGCGGAGTAACTTGATGGGCCGAATGGCCTAATTCTGCTCCAATGACATGAGCTTATTCCAAATCACATGATTTCCAGATTCTCTCTCTCTCTCCCCCCTCACCCCATATCTCTTGTGCTGCTGCAAATAAGAACGTCATTGTTCCGTTTCGGGACATGACAATAAAACACTCTTAACCAGTGTGTCTGAAGACAGATCAGACCTGTCCATTTCCCTGCACCGATGCTGCCTGGCTCGCTGAGAATGGATCTACCAGCACTTTGTGTTTGGCTCAAGATTCCAGCATTTGTACAGCCTCTTGTCTCCTCTCCCTCCAATCCGTTTCTCGAGAACCAGGGTTGTTCAACCACCGCCAGCCTCTGGGGCGGAAGGTTTTTAATCAGACAACATGAGAAGCCATGGGGACAAGTGGCGCCGATGGCGGTTCCCCGCAGCCCGTCGAGGGGGACCAGTGTTCCCCGGGTGTGGACCCCCCCTCCCGTGGGGAGCTGGCGGCTGCGATGAGAGGGAGGGAGGGAGCCCCACCCGTCCTTCTGTCCGCCCGCCCGCCCGCCATCCAGGGCCGCCCCGGCGCTGACTGACTGCTGGGCCGAGCCCCTATAAAGCGCCGCGCTCCGGCCCCTCGGCCCGACAACCCCCGCCTCCCAGCGCCGTCCTCACCAGGTGTCACCCTTCTTGAGCGGGGTTTTCATCAGCGCCGCCGTGTCAGCGCGCTGCGTCTCTAGCTCGGCCGCTCCGCCCTCCGCCATGTTGGGCAGCAACCGGCCGGGGCATGCCGGGAGCCCGCGTCATCCGTGCCGACGAGCCGCCGCCGCACCGAGGCAAGAGAATACCTGGGACCCGCTGGAGGACCCATGGCTCAGACCCGCCGGAGGACCCGCGCTCCTCCCAGTGAACTTCCACCCTGTCCTCAAATTCACCTGAATTAGTCTAAAGAAGGGTCCCGACCTGAAACGTCGCCTGTCGCCTGTCGAAACGTCGGACAAACGTCGCCTGTCCAAGTTCTCCACAGATGCTGCCTGACCCGCTGACTTACCAGCACTTTGTGTCTATTCGTCCTTAGCAAGCTCAGAGCAGTCCTGAAAGACTTGCATTTATGGACAGCTTTTCAGGATCTGCCTTTTTGATCGTTTTGTTTGAGGTAAGATAGTGTAGACAGAACCCCCCCCCCCCCCCCAGGGTGGAATATAAAAGACTAGAGGGCAAAGCTTTAAGTAGCAATGTCACAAAATTTTGAGATTTTAAAAATCAAGTCTGCAATTTATCCCATCAGATAAAGAATAAAAAGAAGTTTAATTTAACACCTAATTCACTTTCATACTCGGAAATTAGCATCTTGTTCCCTATTGCTTTTCCATTGACTTAACACAAAAGCTGTGATCAAGGACAGTCAAAAGCCCATAACTTTCTTAAAAATTAAGAAATTTTCAGTTATTATAGATTGAAGCATTCTGAAACAAATATGAAACAATCTTACTTGGACGACCTGAAATTAAAGCATATAATTAGTTAGTTACCCAATTGTAGCTAATTACAAAATTCAATTACTAGATCTAAACATCTATCCATTTCGTAAGAAAAGGTTAACATTTTTAAAAAGCCTAAGTGTCCAAATAACAGTCACACAAGAATTCACAATATAACATGATTTTTAAATCTCATTGTCATGAATTTATAGGCCAAATGGAAGGAATTTAGTGTTTAATTCCCGTAAATTAATGGGCATTTAAATCATCTTGCGAGTGGGATTTTGTGAAACGCGCTGGTTTGGAACATTGCGGTTGCAGTGAATTAAACCCCAATATCGGCAGGAAAAATACTGCCGGTTCGTATATTTACATAATCACATTTTCGCAACTTGAAATTTTTATTAAAGGCATCCTAAGAAGCAAGTTTATATGAAAAAATAAACGGTGTACCTTGCCTTGTCCCCTACGTGAGATCCGTCCCGTTGTCGGCATTTGAAGATGATTTTAATTTTATTCCAACAATTAAATTATAAAGCGCTAATTTTAATAAACTTAATAAAACGGCAGTCGAAGCGATTTTTCTTTAGCGACTAAACAGCCTGACAGACATCGATTTGATTAGACTGCACAAAAATCGCATTTTAAACCCGCCCCCCTCTCAAAGGCGCCAAAGTCGCGCCCACGGGCTGTGGCCGCTGAAGGTAAGTTTTGTAACATACCTACTTTAAGGTGAGAGACAGAGGTCCTGACCGCCCATCTTCCGCATTGGAGACCGTCAAACTATATTTCATCGGACTCTATTAGAGTTTATCTTACTACCGTTATCCTGCATCAGTATAGTTGACAACAAAAAGCTTTTCACTGTACCTTGGTATAGGGGGTGTGCACGTAAGGTCACTGGGTCATAGGGCTTGACGCACGGAGCCGCTCAATCCATCTGGAGGACATCCGTAACTTCCGGTATATGTTATTAATGCAAGAAACGCGTACTTTCCCACCTGTTAAAAACCGCCAAAATGTTGAACTTTTGCGCTGTAAAAAATTGTGGAAGTCGGGGTAAGCGTGAGAGACATGTACCCAACTTCAGAATTCCAAAAGTGAAGCGAAATGAAGGTAAAGAGAAGCGAGAGCTGAATGGGATTACAACAGCTAAATTGCTTGGCGAACATTGGCCGTGCAGATATCGGAATTGAAAATATTGGGAATTATCGCGTTTGCTCACTGCATTTCATCAACTAAGGCATTATTTGTGTTTTTTCTTGATTCCTTTGGTATCTAAAAAGTCTCAGAAGTGTTAAATCTGGCTGTAAATTTTGCTTCAGAGGCGTTTTCTTTTTGTATGTAAAAACCCACTTGAGAACCATGGGCAATTTTAAAATTTTACAGCCAGATTGATCACTTCTGAAACTTTTTAGATTCCAAAGGAATCAAGAAAAAACACAAATAATGCCTTAGTTGATGAAATGCAGTGAGCAAACGGCCAATGTTCGCCAAGCACTCTGGCTGTTGTTGTCCCTTCAGCTCTCGCTTCTATCTACCGTCATTTCTCCTCACTTTTGGAATTCTGAAGTAGGATAAATGTCACTCACTCTTATCCCGATTTCCATAATTATTTACAGCGCAAAAATTGACAATATCAGCGGGTTTTAACCCGCTACGCTGGAAACAATGGTCAGTGCTTACCTGCAGTTCATCGCGTGTACTCCACTTGGCGTAGCGTAGCAACAGTACGGGTCATGGGTCGTGACCCGACTGCCGTGAAACCTCCCTATACGTGATAATAATAAACGAAACTAAACTCTGGTTCTTTGTGTCCTTTCGTCCTAAACAAGTTCAGAGCAGCCCTTAAGAACTTTCATGTATGAACATCTTTTCAGGATCTGCCTTTTTGATACTTTTTGTTTTGAGGTAAGATAGGGTAGGCAGAACCCTTTTCCCAGGGTGGAAATGTCAAAGATAGGCATAGGTTTAAGCTGCGAGTGTAATTTTGTTTTCTAATTTTGTCGGCGCCAAAACACTTATGTATTGCCTAGGTGAGGTCACCTGTATGATTTTATTGGTTGTATGCAAAACAAAGCACTTCACTGTACACACATGTGACAGTAAAGTATAATTGCGACGTCTTAATTATCACCTACTTTATTGGAGAACTTCAAACTATCTTTCATTGGACTTTATCTTGCACTAAACATTATTCCCTTTATCGTGTATCTTTACACTGTGGACGGCTTGATTGTAATCATGTTTAATTTTTTCACTGACTGGATAGCACACAACAAAATGCTTTTCACTGTACCTCAATACACCTGACATTAATGAAAAGAAGGTAGAAAATTAAAGGAGATGTGTGGGGCAAGTGTTTTACACACAGAGAGGTGTGTGCCAAGAATGCATTGCTGGGGGTTGTGGTGGAGGCAGAGACAATCGTGGCTTTTAAGAGGCTTTTGGATCGGCACATGGATATGGAGGGATAGGGATCATGTTGAGGAAGCGAGATTAGTTTATCTAGGCATCATGTTTGGCACAGACATTGTGGGCCAAAGGGCCTGTTCCTGTACTATTACTGTTTCGTTAAGAAATAAAGCGTGGAAACAGGCCCTTTAGCCCACCGAGTCCATGCCGACCAGCGATCATCCATACACTAGTTCTATACTGCACACGAGGGACAATTTGCAGAAGCCAATTAACTTACACATCTTTGGAATGTGTGAGTAAACTGGAGAAAACCCATGCGGTCACAGGGAGAAAGTACAAACTCCGTACAGGTAGCATCAAAGGACAAAGGACATTTATTGTCACATACACCAATTGGTGTAGTGAATTTGAGTTGCCATTGCAGCACACCAATAAAATAAACACAACATTAAAGAATTTAACATTAAACATAAAAACATCCCCTCACAATGTTTCCCACTGTGAGGGAAGGCAGAAAAGTTCAGTCCACTTCCTCTGTGTTCACCCGTGGTCGGGGCCTATTGAGGCCTCCGTAGTCGCCGCTAAGGCGGCCCGATGTTTCAGGCCTTCTCACCGGAAAGATGGAACTCCGGCATCGGAAGAACACTCTTCAGTGGCTTGGAGTTCCGAAACGGCCGCTTGCTACCGGACACCGTGGCTTCCGAAATCCACAGGCCGCGCTGGTCAGAGCTCCAACATTGGCTATCTCGGCAAAAGATCCCAGGCTCCGCGGTGTTTAAAGTCAGCGCCGCCGCGGCTGGATGCTCCGCAGACCCCACAACTCCACAATGTTGAAGTCGGCAGTGACAGCACTCCGGAGCTCCACGCGGCGACCCGGGTAAGGCATCGCCCGCTCCGCGATGGTACCTCAGTGCTGCGCTGCCGCAGAAGCTGCAGCTCAAAGCTCTGGGTGGTCTCCGGCAGGAAAGGCTGCGCCAATCCAGGTGGTAGGCCGCGAAGATGCGGCTCGGAGGAAGGACGCATCCTTGCCCAGGTAGGGACTGAAAAAAAACGGTTTCCCCCTTCTCCCCCCATAAAAAAGACTAAAAGGGCTCCAAAACAAAACTTTTAACAAACTAAAAATTAAAAAAAGAGGTGAAAAACGAACAGCTGCAGGTGAGGCTGCCACACTCTATGGCGCCACCTCTCGACCACACCATCCGTAGTCAGGATTGAACCTAGGTCTCTGCCACTGTAAGGCAACAGCAACCGCGCCACTGTACTGCCATATTTTGCATGCTGTATTTCTATACTAAACTAAATAGATGGAAATAGTTTATGCTTGGAAGCCATGTTATCCTAAAATATCCTGACCAAAATAGCACATAATGTGGATGCTGTCATGAGGTGTTCCTATCAACCATGATGACCGAGCAGAAAATGTTAAGAATGTTCAGCACTCAATATGACTTCATCCATCATGACCATCGATCAAAGGGCAATAGTACCATTGAGGTTAGTAATCAATACTTGGTGTGGCCACAATACCCTCAAGTGTATCAAAAATATTGCTGATTCATGAGATGATGTTTTGTGGACATGTACAAATGTTATGTTGCAAAAAGCATGTATCAAATGTGTAAGCAACTTAAAATGACTTTAGAACTTAATCTTGGATGGAAGATCATCAGATTAGATAAGGAGGAGGTGAAAGAGGCTGATCTGCTGAAATCGATTGAATGGCATGAAGGAGAATTGTGGAATAGAGGTTTACAGCAACCAGAAATACAACAAGTTCAGAAAGAAAAAAATTGTTAAACACCATCTTAACAATAAAGTGATTGCCAGAAGCCTTTCAACTTATTGAAGAAGCAATGGGAATATAACAAATTGAGGAAGAAAAAAATTGTTAAAGCAACACCATTGTAGCAATAAAGTGATCGCTACAAGCCTTACAATTTATCGGAGAAGCAGTGGAAAATGTCATCAGAAACAATCCGAAGAGCTAATGCAGTTCCAAAGTGAATAGGACAATCAATGAGGGCATTAACTGTTTCACGAGAGGTGGAGTGGAGCAAGGACTGGCAAGTGATAGGTAGAAACAAGGAATTGCAGATGCTGATTCATACTGAAGATAGATACAAAACACCGGAGTAACTCAGGCAGCATCTCTGGAGAAATAGAATGGGTGGTGTTTCGGTTCAAGTCTGCAGAAGGAGGGATATGGGTGTAAGAGGACAAGGTGGAGGGGAAAGAAGGTCCCTATCAGAAGGATGGATATAAACTATTACACACTGATAGTTGTCTATGACAGTCTGGCCAATATTTATTCCTCAACCATGCTAAAACAGCGCTGTCTTTGATTGCTGTGCATAAATTGGCCAGCACATTGCTCCTACATTATAACAATAACTACACTTGAACAGGCATGCACTGACTGAAGCATTTGAAGGTTCTTGGGTGCTATGGTGCTAATGGCATCTTCTGCTCAGCAGTGCCACCAAAAGTATTGAAGTGGTACTGCAGCTCTGAAAGAAAAGCAGTCAATTGAACGATAAATTTCTCCCTCCTCCAAACCTAATAGATCTCAATCGTCTTATCACACTTATTTACTTATCACATTTTTATGCTCATTCCATTTCCTAATATTTGCACAGCTTAAACACTCAGCAACCTTTGTGTTTCACTAAATATTTGGCCATGTCTTTGCTTGCGTTTCCAGTTTAATCATGTACTAGAAGGCAGCTCAAGGACTTCTGATTACAAGCCAAAATAATGCTTGACAAGCATTCATGGATTGCTGGTGAAGGTCGACTTGGACTAGTGTGTCTAGTTTTCTCTCCCAACTTCCAAAGTGTATTTATGGATGCAACCGTGTAGCTTCAAAGGGGAGCAACAAAATGCTTATGGGTCTACAGTTAAATCCGTAGGAATATGTTGGACTTGTTTCAAATAATTTGTTCAATATTGCTTTGTCGTCAAATAGAGTAATACAGCTTAGAAATAGGCCTTTCAGCCCAACGTGCTCACACCGACCAACATGTCCTATCTACACTAGTGCCACCTACCTGCATTTGGTCCATATCACTAAACCTATCCTATCCATGTACCTAAATGATAATTTAGATCCTAAATGATTCTTATACATTGTGATAGTACCTGCCTTAACTACCTCCTGCGGCTCCTCGTTCCATACACCTACCATCCTTTGTGTAAAAAAAAAAAAAATTCTCGTCGGGTTCATATTAAATCTTTACCCCCTCATCTTAAATCTATGTCCTCTGGTTCTCGATCTCCCCTACTCATGGGCAAGAGACTCTGCATTTACCATATCTATTCCTCTCTTGATTTTGTACACGTGTACAAAACACAGTGAAATTCTTATTGAGGCGCCAGATTTGGTGCCATTTCCAAAGTCTGGTTCGCACACTAGGTGTTATGGAGCGGCGCCCGGTTCAGGGTACCGACGTTCCTCTTCTCGCCTGGCCATCTTCTTGCCTCCCGCTGCTGACATTGAGGGAGTGGAAGGTAAGACCCAGGTTCATTCTCCTATCGGCCTTGCTCCTCACATCTGTTATCACTGGTTTCATCCTCTTCAGTACTCTGGTCTTCAGGGAACGAGCAGGGGCCAGGCTCCACAGTTTCCCCTCTATAGGCGGCGGCTTGCCGGTTCTTAGGAAGTAGAGAGGCAGGGTTTTAGAGGGTAAGAGAAAGAACAGAAACAGATATACACAAAATGCTGGAGTTACTCAGTGGGTCAGGCAGCAGACCCTTCTTCAGACGCTTCTTCAGTCTGAAGAAGGATCTTGACTCGTAAAGTTACCTATTCATTTTCTCCAGAGATGCTGGCTGACTTGCTGAGTTACTTCAGCATTTTGTGTCTATATTCGGTGTAAATTTTATGTCTATACTAGACCCGTTGGGTCCCGTCCCTCAATGCGGGAGGGGGGGGGGCGCAGCGTCGGCGCCCACCCCGTAGACAGGCGCCCCCGGAGCCAATCACCCCCACAAGGAAAATTATGGATTTTATGGAGGCAATCAATCGTCCTGATGTTGGGGGGGAGGGAGTGGGGGCTGGGCAGGCAGCGTGGACTCGACATGTGGGAGTGGTAGCGAGCAGCATCGGAGGAAAGTTCTGGAATTTGTTTTTGTAAAACGGCAATCAATCTTTTAGTCAATGAATAGACTCGATTTTTGACTCGAACCCTCCCCCCATCATACACTCCCCCTCCCCCCCCCCCCCCCGCTGTGCGGCCCAGTCGGACTGGAGATGGTGGCGTGCATCATTCTCTTTCTAGCTGCTGCTGCTGCTGTTACCATTGGCAACCCCAACGCAATATTCCACCACTCTCCAGTTCCCCCAACACAACTCCCTTTCCCTCTCCCTCTCCCCCTCGATGGTGGTGTGCAGCATTCTCCTCCAAGCTTCTGCTGCCGTCACCGTTGGCAACCTTTCCTTCAAGCTATTGCTGCCGTTACCGTTGGCAACGTACCATTGTGATGTTATTGTCGCACTCGGCAGCTTGTGTATATGAGAATTTGTGATTGTGTATGTATATTGTGATTGCTGGACTGTGAGATGGCATTGTGACATCATCCCTGGAAGCTGAATTTGTGATTGTCCCTGGAATTTGAATTTGTGATTGTGTATGTATATTGTGATTGCTGGACTGTGAGATGGCATTGTGACATCATCCCAGGAAGCTGCTGGAAGAGTCTCTAACTCAGAAGCCGTTTTTGGCTTTAAAAAAAAACTTTAATCATCAATAACTTGTGAAATATTGCATCAAATCTGAAGGGAACCTGATCATCGCGACAACCTGAAAAATGTGAGTAAAATTCTGTAAAAATGTCAGTGCTACCGCGTAGTGTTTTAGTGAAGATACAAAAACACGCACACGTACAAGATGAGACTTTTATGTAGAAACATTCTTACCTACACAGAAACAGAGATTTGGTGGATTGAAAATATTGTTCCATTCATCTTTACCATTAAAATAATTGAGAAACTTTAACCCCCTACCCTCTACTATCAGCCTGAAGAATGGTTCAGACCAAAAAACTTATCCCATCCTTTTTTCTCCAGAGATGCTGCCTGATCTGCTGAGTTACACCAACACTATGTGTCCATCTTTGTATAACCAGCATCTGCAGGTCCTTGTTTCTATACTCATACTGATATTTTTTTTAATTTTCAAGACTAAACTTGAATTGGAATAAAGAGTATATTTTATTCAAAACAAGAACAGTGCAATACTCTTCCAGCATTAATTGGTGTCATTTTCAGAAGTGTTTTCAACTACCCTTAAACCAAACATCCTTGTCATTCATGTGATATCCCTTTAACCATCAGACTCAGCCCCTCGATGTCCAGCAACGGAAGGACCCTAGACTGTGGTACACCCCCACCATTGGTCTCGACCCGAAATGCCGCCCATTCCTTCTCTCCATAGATGCTGCATCACCCGCTAAGTTACTCCAGCATTTTGTGTCTACCTTCGATTTTACCAGCATCTGCAGTTCTTCCTTACACATTCCCCCCCACCATTGGTGTTGGCTGCACCAAGCTTCAATGCATCCTTCAGCTCGTACTCTTGCAGTCTGGAATGCGCAGTCGGCAACATTTCCAGATCCCGGTCTGCTGGGGGGCCAACATGATTTGGGGAGACCAAAGAGTGTCCTTCACCAAGTAGATGATATTCCAGCAACATTTGATGTCTGTCTCAGAATGTGTTCCTGGGAACATCCCGTAAATCAGAGAGCCCTCTGTTACAGAGCTGTTTGGGATAAACCGTGATAAGGACCCTCGTATCTCTTTGCAATTCCACACTCTGCAAAGAGGTGGGCAACCGTCTCCTCCGTGGCCGCCACCCCGAGGCCAGTGTGGGCTGGTTGTGAGATTCCAACGGTGCAGGAAAGATCTGACTGGAAGGGCTCCCCTCACAGCCAGCCAAACAAAGTCTTGGTGCTTGTTGGTGAGTTCTGGCGATGAGGCATTTTGTGTTTTACAGAGACAAGCTGGGCAGTCTGCTCAGGTAACCACACCACAGGATCCATCAAGTCCTTGTCTTGCAGAGCCTGCAGGATGTTCCGCGCTGACCACTGCCTGATGGGCTTGTGGACAAAGGTCTTGGTTTGAAAGAACCTTTCCACATAGGACAGATGGTGTGGTAATGTCCAGCTGACGGGCACATTGCGTGGCATCTGTGCCAGGCCCATCCTTCGCAACAATGGGGACAGGTGGAAACTCAGTAGGTAGTGACACTTAGTGCCCACTTGCTTTGGCTCTACACTCAACCTGATGCAGCCACACATGGAGGTGGCCGTCAGGATGAGGGCAATGTTGGGCAAGTTTTTGCCACCATTGTCTACCGACTCATGCATCGTGACCCATTGGATGACTGCCCGAGGCAGAGGAACAGTGGGCAGGCCACACTTGCCCATACATCCGACCAGAATCACCTCACACCCGATTACCAAATATTTCCCCATTATTGAAAGGCAGTGCTGCTTCCACAAACCCAATTATTTTCTGACCTTGGCTGTTGGCTTCAGCCAATTCTTGTCACATTCCTTGCACCCCCCCACTCCCAAACCAGATCCCCAGCACCTTCAAGGCAGCCACACATATTTCAAATTCTGTTTACAGACATCGTCAATGCTGTATCCCTTTCCTGAAGCCTTTTCATCCTTTCACTCGATCCTGCAAACGTGAGCAGTTGTTGCATTATGTGCATTTATTAAATTTAAAAGCTACAGTGCTCTCCATAATGTTTGGGACAAAGACCCATCATTTATTTATTTGCCTCTGTACTCCACAATTTGAGAGTTGCAATAGAAAAAATTCATATGTGGTTAAAGTGCACATTGTCAGATTTTATTAAAGGGTATTTTAATACATTTTGATTTCACCATGTAGAAATTACAGCTGTCTTTATACATAGTCCCCTCATTTCAGGGCACCATAATGTTTGGGACACATAGCTTCATAGGTGTTTGCAATTGCTCAGATGTGTTTGATTGCCTCCTTAATGCAGGTATAAGAGAGCTCTCAACACCTAGTCTTTCCTCCAGTATTTACATCACCTTTGGAAACTTTTATTGCTATTTATCAACATGACGACCAAAGTTGTTCCCATGAAAGTCAAATAAGCCATTATGCGACTGAGAAACAAGAATAAAACTGCTAAGGGCCTGTCCCACTTAGGCGATTTTTAGGCGACTGCCGCCGACTATCATAGTCGTAGCAGGTCGCCGAAAAACCGGCGACTGGACTCCCCTACGACAATGTCTATGACAGGCTACAACAACCTACCACCTGGTCGACATCAAGCTACGGCAAGCTACCGACAACCAGCGACCCATTAGGATGTCCACCTACGACCACACCTACGACAATCTACGACCACACAGGCGACCACCTACGACAAACGTAGTCAACCTATGTCCACCCACGACAAGCTACGACCCTGTCGGCGACAACTAAAGACAATTCAGTCGCAGGTTGACGAAGATAGTCGCCAATGGAATTCACCGAAGTCGGCACCCGCGACAACCTACGTCACCTGGCGACATCCTATGTCAGGAGAAGACAAGCTACGACAAGCCCACAGTCGGCGACTGTCGCCGAAAAGTTTTGTAAATTTCAAAATCCGGCGGAAACGAGAAAAATGCTACGACTCTTTGGGCGACTGAGGAGACTACTCACGATCATACAGGCGACACCCAGCGACCGTGTGGCGACAGCCTAGTCACCGGCAGTTGCCTAAGTGGGACAGGCCCTTTAGAGACATCAGCCAAACCTTAGGCTTACCAAAATCGACCTTTTTGCGTGTCGCATCTCAGTTCGCGCTGAGGCCAAACATCGAGGAGCTGGAGGGCTCCAACTGGAATCGACCTTGAGGGCTCCAGTCGCAGAGCCTGTGGACTTACCATCGTGGAGCTGGCTGAATTCGGAGGCTGTGGTGGCGCTGCCAAGCGGCTGCGACTTGACCGGAGGCTTAGGCCGCGGGCCCTGTGTTCTGCAACATCGGGAGCTCGCAGGTCCCTGGTTGGCGACCGATTTTCAGGAGCTCCAGCAACAGCAGCTTCATCCGCCCCGAATTGTAAGACTTGCATTGACCCGTTTGCAGGGCCTTTCATCACCCGGCACGGCTTAAAATCGTCTGTGGGATCTTCCATCGCATCGTGGGGGCTTCAACATCAGGACCCTCAATCGTCTCGATGCAGCAGTTTGACTGCCTGACTGCAGGAGAAGAAGCAAGGAAGAGATAATACTTTTTTTACCTTCCATTACAGTGAGGAGGTGCCTGGATGAGAGTCACTGTGATGGATGTTCGTGTTAAATTGTGTTAATTGTGTGTTTTGTTGCTTTTTTACTGTTATGAATGCATGGTAACAAAATTTCGTTCAAACTTGTTTTTCAATGACAAATAAAGAAATTCAATTCCGTTCTGGAAAAAGGTCTTGTGACAGATGAGACGAAGATTAACATATCAGAGTGATGGCAAGAGCAAAGTATTGAGGGAGAAGGAACTGCCCAAGATCCAAAGCATACCACCTCATCTGTGAAACACGGTGGTGGGGGTGTTATGGCCTGGGCTTGTATGGCGGCAGAAGGTACTGGCTCACTTATCTTCATTGATGATACAACTGCTGATGGTGGTAGCATAATGAATTCTGAAGTGTATAGACACATCCTATCTGCTCAAGTTAAAACAAATGCCTCAAAACTCATTGGCCGGCGGTTCATTCTACAGCAAGTCAATGCTCCCAAACATACTGCTAAAGCAATAAAGGAATTTTTCAAATGGTCAATTCTTGAGTGGCCAATTCAATCACCTGATCTGAACCCAATTGAGCATGCCTTTTATATGCTGAAGAGAAAACTGAAGGGGACTAGCCCCCAAAAATAAAGATGGCTGCAATACAGGTGTGGCAGAGCATCACAAGAGAAGAAACCCAACAACTGGTGATGTCCATGAATCGCAGACTTCAAGCAGTCATTGCATGCAAAGGATATGCAACAAAATACTAAACATGACTACTTTCATTTACATGACATTGCTGCGTCCCAAACATTATGGTGCCCTGGAATAGGGGGACTATGTATAAACACTGCTGTATTTACTACATGGTGAAACCAAAATGTATAAAAATGGCCGTTATTAGAATCTGACAATGTGCACTTTAACCACATGTGATGTTTTCTATTACAAATCTCAAATTGTGGAGTACAGATGCAAATAAATAAATGATGGGTCTTTGTCCCAAACATTATGGAGGGCACTGTATATTCCTCCAGAAATAAAAAAAACACATTTCAGTGCAAATCTGTCCATTCTGCTCTGTTGCGAGCATGCAAATGTGTTGATCTGCAGTTTGACATTTCCTCAGCAGCTCAAACTGCACGGCATACCCAATCCTTTAATTAAATTTGCAGAGGCATAAGTGATATTTGCATTGCAAATGGAAGCAGTCAGACTTGATTTTGTATTTACAAATTAACTTAATTGTCACGGCACCATCTTGTAGGTGGAATCGGATGGGGCCTACTTCTCAATCATAGAGTTATTAAATGTACTGATTGTTGCTGAGGCAGAGATGGAGGTATTTTGAATCCTTTGCTGAAACCTGTCAGTCAAATTTACCAGTAATATTGAAATGTCTTCCCAAATGCATTGAGGCAACAGCATATACATTTAATATATGCTCTAAGAAGTTATGATATATTTGCAGGATAGCACATCTAAGTAACTTACACACTGAGATGTTAAATTACCAAACTAAATATTACCTTACTGGAAAGAAGTGCATCATAACCATAAGACACAGGAGCAGAATTAATCCATTCAGCCCATCGAGTCTACTCCACTATTCAGACATGATTCAAGAGACATTTGTCACATGTACTTATTGGTACAGTGAAATTTGTGGTCACCATACAGCCATACGAATAAAAAAAGAACACAACACACGATAGACTTTAACATAAACATCCCCATAAAGCCGAATCAACGTTTCCCACTGTGAGGGAAAGCACCAAAGTTCAGTCATCATTTTTTCACCTCCACAACATTGCCAAAATCAGATCCTCTCTCACACCCCCCGTTGCTGAAAGACTCATCCATGCCTTCATCTCCTACCGACTGGACTACTGTAAACTCTCTTCTCTTTGGCATCAATTCCAGCAACATCAACCGACTCCAACTGGTCCAGAATGCAGCCGCCCGACTCATTACCCACACCAAATCCTGGCACCACATCACCCCAGTTTCCAAAGAACTCCAGTGGCTTCCCATTTCCCACCGGATCATCTACAAAATCCTGGTCCTCACCTACAAAGCCCTCAACCACTTGGCCCCCCCTTATCTCACTGACCTCCTCTCCCCCTACCAACCCTCACGGTCCCTCAGATCCACATCAGCTGGTCTCTCCACTCCGAAATCAAACCTCTGCACTTTTGGAGGCAGAGCCTTCTCCAGGGCAGCTCCCAGGCTCTGGAATTCCCTCCCACAACTGATCCGAAATTCTGAGTCCCTCACCATCTTCCAGTCCCGCCTCAAGACCCATCTCTTCACCTCTGCATACCCTTAGTCCCATGTTCCCCTCCCCTTTGCATCTCTGTCTTACTGCTCTATTTTGTTTTGTTTATTCTTGACTCTCAATGTAAAGCGACTTTGAGTCCTGAAAAGCGCTATATAAATAACATGTATTATTATTATTATTATTTGATGTTCTTGATGTTCACCCATGATCGGGGCCTCCCGAGCCCCCCGCATTTGCCGCTACGGACGGCCCGATGTTCAGGCCCTCTCGCTGGGATGATGGAACTCCGACGTTGGAACGGAAGAACATTCTCAACGGCTTGGACTTCCGAATCGGCCACTTCCACGGCTCCCGAAGTCCACAGGTCGAGCTGGGCGGAGATTCACACTGGCGGCCCTCAGCAAAGGATCACAGGACTCCGCGATGTTGAAGTCAGCACCGCCCGCGGCTGGGAGCTCCGCAAAGCACAGCTCCACGATGTTGAAGCAGCATGCCCAACACTCCGGAGTTTCAAACGGCGATCCCAGGGAAGGCATCGTCCGCTCCGCGATGAATCCAGTGCTGCGCCGCTGCTGAAGCTCTGGTCGGTCTCCGGCTGGAAAGGCTGCGCCAATCCAGTTGGTAGGCCGCGTGCGGGGCAGGCGAAGACGCGACTCGGAGAATAGTCGCATCTTCGCCAGGAAGTGACTGGGAAACAGTTTCCCTTACCCTACCCACCTCCCCCACATAAAAATACTAAGAAATACTCCTACATATACTTTTAAGCAGACAAAAATAAAAAAAAGATGGAAAAACAGACACTGTAGGCAGAGGCTGACATCATGCAGCGCCCCCTAGGGAGAGGACTGATCTATTGTTCCCTCTCAACCCCATTCTTCTTTCTACCCATAACCTTTAACACCCCTACTGATCAAGAACCTAGCAATCTATCTTCTTCTATACTATTACTAAAACTCTCATCTTGTCCTCTTCCGGTTTGCGTGTTTTTAAATTTGCGCAAAAACGGTACCCCATATCGCTAGGATTTTTTCGCCACCTTTACTCACCGTTCTCCTCTGCTGCAAGTGCACCAAGTTTTGTTCCGATCGGTGCAATAATACAAAAGTTATTAAGGTTTAAAATCTTCTCTCCTGTCATTTGCCAGGACGGTGACGCTCCTGCCGGCACCCGCTGTTAATCGGGAAGCCGCTGAGTTGAGTGGGGAAACCGCTGAGTGGAGCCGGGAGGTGCTGTGTGGTGCCCTGGTCGGTGGCCCGCTGAGTGGAGTCCCTCCCCCCCCTCACACCCCCCTCCCCACACACCCTCCTCCCCACACACCCTCCTCCTCACACACCCTCCTCCCCACACACCCTCCTCCCCACACACCCTCCTCCCCACACACCCTCCTCCCCACACACCCTCCTCCCCACACACCCTCCTCCCCACACACCCTCCTCCCCACACACCCTCCTCCCCACACACCCTCCTCCCCCACACCCTCCTCCCCACACCCCCCTTCCCCTCCTCCCCCACATCCCCCCCCTTCCCCCCCACCCCCCTTTACCACTCTCCGATCTCCCCATCCCCCCCACACCACACCACCCCCTCTGCCCCACACCACCCCCTCCCCCCCACACCACCCCCTCCCCCCCACACCACCCCCTCCCCCGCACACCACCCCCTCCCCCTCCCCCCCACACCACCCTCCCCCCCCCATACCACCCCTTCCACCCACACCACCTCCCCCCCACACCACCTCCACCCTAAGATAGCGTTCATGTACAAGGCGATCGCTGATTGGTGTGAACTCAGTGGGCCAAAGGGCCTGTTTCCACATTGTATCTCTAAAGAGTAAAAGACTAATTGCTGGTGGAGCACAGAAACAGTACAGCACAGGTATGGTCCCTTCAACCCAAAATGTTTGTGTGAAATATAATAGTAAGATTAAACGAGAACTTACCCAAGTTTGAAGTTTGATCTTTATTTTATGAGGAGTTACGTTGGTGATTACGTGAGAAGAACCCCGCCGGTGCGCCTGCGTGTCAATCTTCGAAGCAGCGGTGTGAAATCACAAAAAACAACAAGCGAAGTAATATAGTATCATAATAAAACGAGTAATACAAGAACTTCCATCTGACCTTTATGATAGAGGGTTGGGTCGTGGTGGGCACGTAATCACCAACGTAACTCCTCATAAAATAAAGATCAAACTTCAAACTTAGGTAAGTTCTCGTTTAATCTTACTATTTTACTTCGGAGTCACGTGAGTGACTACGTGAAGATTTTAAAGCTTTGTGATTTCATGCCGCAGACAAATCCCGGCTTCTCACTGCATTGATTGACTCGGAACGAGAATATTCAATAATGCATTAATAATAACATTTGTACCACAAATGCAGTAATTCATTTATTTGAATAAAATGATTAACAGTATCCCCTTTAACCCAGGGAAATTTAAGCAGAACTTAATATAGTATCTGCAAACAGCCCCGTATTGGCAATAGGCCGATGGTAAACGTGTTGAAACACCAACTTATTAGATCACCCAGCGGCTGTGAAAATATGGTCGACGGGACGTCCTTCGCCCTGGTCATCAATGTTGCTGCTAAATTGAATGGAATGTAAAACCATCAACGTTCACACCTGCAGCAACCAAAACTTGTTTTTAACCATCTTAATATAGTCTGTACTGACACTATCTTGTATGGTTTTTCGTAAATGATAAACAATCTTGTTTTCATATTTCATAAGACCTTTGTAGCCTCAATGTATTGCCACAAATATCTTAACATATAGACATGGATCCATAGAATATGCTAATAAAACACTCTTGAATCCTATCACACCTGATCCTACTTCATTTGAGTAGTTCATAAAATGTAAAACATAACATAATCCTGAGGTACTTCTGTGAATCTGTAACTTTGTAATGTTACAAGTGCCATAAACACGAGTACCTTCATGCTGAAATTGGCCAAATCAGAATCGTACCAAGACTCCTTTGCTGAAGTAGCTTAAAACAATTCTATATTCCAGATTCCCTCCTAGGTTTAGAAGGTCTGGAATTAAAATTCCTTTCATTAATCTGGAAATAAAAGAACGAGACTCAACAGGATGTCTTTCCAACCTCATCAAATAAAACCGAGGAATAATATACTTCTGTGTGAATAAATCGCACTATACCTCAACCCATTAAATAGAGGTCAATCCAAGATATTTGAGACATGTGCCGTACAACATTCCATATTCTTTTATACACAGAAATTTTTTCTCCTCATTCTTTACATAATGGGAAAGCAGAATTTACAGAGTCACAACTCAGATTCACAAATGTACTGTGTTTGAGTACTCTTCCGCCAGACTGCTGTAAGCATGTCCACAGCATGCCCAGACAATCCTCTTTTTTAAACCCTGCATCCATACAGGCATATGACAGATGTTACTCTCCAATTATCGAATACACCAGTAACTTCCTTCTTTTGGGAACATTTATCAGAAACTGTCATAAATTTCAATATCAAAGGGAACCATGGCTGCGTAGACCCGTCTGGTACCACGAATACCCCAGAGGCAGCATACTGCTTCGTTTTAAGCAGACACCAATTTATGAGACAGGATGAAGTAAAATGCATATAACAACATACCATCCTAATATAGCGAGAAACATCCATCGCTACTGTCTCCCGATGTAGTCCCATAACACATATCTCTGTAACTGGTGATTGAGTCTGGATGGAAACAAGTCATATCTGGCTTCCCAAATCTGACTATTCTATCATTAAAAAATCTTAAGGTTAAACATCCATTCTTTGTTATCATGGAAATTCCACCCATACAATTAATACATGCCATTGCTGTAGTGTTGTTAATTTGAAACTGAACATGCAGATTAGTTGTATTTAACAACAAGCGTAGCTCATAAGCCTTCCAATAGACTTTAAAACGTCGATTCTCCATGTCTGTAAAATAATGCTTCTTCCATATTCCATCTGTCCACAGATGGATACCTTTTCAGTGGCACCAATCCTAGTACACTGATATCAGTCTGTTAAGACCATGGAAGGCTGTTCAATCTGTATCTTGCTTGAACTACTGAAGACATGTTAAATCCACTACTGCAATCAGAAGCAGTATTTATTGTTTAATTGCATGGCCTATCAAAAAATGGCCATCATGCATCTTAGTGTTTTTTTCTTTTTGCAGTCTGCAGCTGCTGGTAGGCCAATGGCCCATATTGTATTGCTGGAAATAACACTAATTCTCCTAACAAACTGGCCACCTGTCTTAATTGAAGATTGTTGCTTTTACAACTGCTTAATACAATCATCAATTAGCTTTACCCTTTACCCTGGGTAAATTACTACCTTTTCAATTGAATCAAATGATCAATTGTTGTAAGTATCGTTAACTTAATTTCTCTCTGGATGACTTAAACCCAACTTTCAAAAGCGGTTTGAATAATTTGAGAGAGATAACTCACGAATTCTCCTTTTCGTCCTAATTAGGACATCATCCAGTTAAGCCATCCACATCTGTCCTTGGACTCTCATTAGCCGCAAAATTGGTTTTACCAATTTAGTGAATTTCTAGGGACTGAAGTCAACCCGTTAGACAGAACTTTGAATTGCCATAATTGTTCCTTTAGATAATTTTATCTTATAAATGAACAAACATTAAGTAATATACATCTTTCAGATCTATGTGCCATAAAACATCTTTTTTGAAATAAATTGTTTGGCAGTCTCAAAGTCTCCATTTTGAAGTGTCTATACTTCACAAAATTTTAAAGACTTGTCAGATCTAAAATACTCCTCACCTTTTTAGGTTGAGAAATTTTTAAACACAATTTGGTGGTTTTGATAAACCGACCTTTCAATTACTTGTTTATAAACAAGTTTTCAATTCAGCTTGAACCTCCATCAATTATTTTTATGTGAAATTGGAGTGTTCTGCTTGGAACATGCTGGATGGCAAATCAGTATTTGAATCGAATCAATTAGAAACCTTTCTATAATACTCAGAATAATAACTGAAGTAATTTGCTTCCAATATTTGGCTGTTTTTGCCTTAATATGTTCCCATAAGAACCAGGTCCACCTACCTCCTTTGTCATCTGAGTGACCTGTGGTCGCTGGCTCCCGGCAGGCAAAACCCACGCTTTTTCGTTTTCCTGCTGCAGGACATCAACTGAGTACCTGCTTCAATGGTCGATTTGCTCCTGATGTCGGTCCAGGATTTTGTATGATGTCTGAAAGGATACGTCCTCTTTGCAGACTTGACGACCATTGATGTTGTGATCAACTTTGCTGTTTTTGCCTCATTATCCAACTCTTTCCCACGATTCATGAGGTTTTTTCTCTGAAGAATAAGTTGAATGACTGCACATTGCTGGGCTTTACAGAGTTGCTGCAACTTTGGGTTGATGTTGGACCGAATGGCATACTTCCTGAAACAATTCATCTTGAAGTGGGCGCTACATAGCAACCTTAGTGCCACTTGATGCATCTCCATCCATGGCCTCCATCCATTGTTTTGCAAATTGCAGTTGTTCATCAACCGAGCAGCTTCAATATTCTCTGCAGTTTACTTTCCTTCGGCTTACATGCCTTCGCCCATCTGACCCCTTATTTTGGTTCACTGCTAGTACTTTCAGCAATACGCAGTTCCTTGGGATCTCGTGCTTTTTTGGCATTTTCATCCATCGTAAACTACTAGAGCTGATGGTAGACACAATAGTTGATCACAGAGACCACATCCTTTCCAGTGGCTCTCTTGACTCTGACGGGGCAGCGAATCGCACTACCTGGAATAAAACATCTGGCAGCTGCCGTCTTCGCTTGTATCGGCCTCACCGTCAGACTCAGGGTCAAAACTCTCACAGAGCAGCAAATCGTACTGCCAGGAATAGCCCATCTGGCAGCTGCCGTCTTCGCTTATTTTGGAAACTCTGCTGACCCTGTGCACGCGCCTCATCAATGAGGGTGCTATCAAGCAGCCCTATACTAGGTGCTGCTGACCTGGCTCCTGGAGCCTGGTTCTGACATCACTCCTCCTGGAGTATGCTTCGTTGGAGCAACCTGTGTACAGGTTCTCCATTTGGAATATCCATTTCAGAAAGTGGTATCCAGCCTTGGAGGTGAATCCTAAACTGACTCTTGCTCCATGACCCTGACTTGTATGTTGCCTAGCACCCAACTGACGCTGGCTCCGTTCTTTAATGCACAAGTCCACAGTTCTCCCCGCTCCCAGCCGGCGACTGTTGTAGGGTATGAGGCAGTCCTTTACCGACCGCATTCCCGCAGCTTTTTATCGGCTTTGCCTTGCCCCACTGGTGCTGACTAAATTCCCTTCAGCCCCAATATCCACAGTCGCTATGCTGTCGACTGTACCGTGGTCAGAGGCGGCTGGTCGCCGACCGCAATATTGTGACTTTATACCGGCTGTGCCGCTCGCCTCCTCCACTTGCCCGTTTTTTCCATGATGCCTGTGGAAAAATCCCCACAGACCCACAGCAAACGGACACAGAAATACTTCCAAAAAGTTTATACTTACCTTGTAGTTGAAAACTACAATTCCACTAGAGTCGCGTCCGTTTGCGCCAATGCGTCTGACGTAATGACGCGCAGGCGCACTGGCGGGGTTCTTCTCACGTAGTCACTCACGTGACTCCGAAGTAAAATGTCAAGTTAAACAGATCTCACCTGCCTGTACATGATCAAATATCCCTCTATTTGTTCAACTTCTATGTGCATATCTAAAAGAACTCAGAGGGTCAGGTGATATCTGTGGAGGGAAATGGATAGGCGTTGGTTCAGGTTGGGACCCGTCTTCAGACAGTCTGAAGGGGGGCCCCGATCCGAAAGATCGTCCATCCATCTCCACAGATATTGCCTGACCCGCTGAGTTCCTCTTTGTGTTTTGGTCATGATTCTGACATCAGCAGTTCCTTGCGTCTCCAAATGCCAAGACTATTTCATTGTCATATACACCTGGAGTCATATAATGAAATTCTTACTTGCCACGTACATATCTAAAAGACCAATTGTTCACCAGCAGAGTAGAAACTGCTTAATTTTCACTTTGAAATTCAGCTCTGGCAATTACTCTGCTCCAACAGTTGACAGCAATTTATTTTTATTTATTAAAAAAAAAAATTTTACATTACAGTAATCTGCAATAACGTAAGTTTATACAGTTCTTGTACCACTTCTTATTTTAAACTTTAATAGGAAAAAAGGATAGAAAGAGTTAGTAAAGATAGTCAGTGAGTGAATTAAAGAGTGGTCCAGGAACACCCATATGAACCTAAACCACAAGAAATAGTTAAAAAAGAAAAAAGAAAAAACAAAAGGAGGAAAAAGAAAAATGAAAAAAGAAAGTAAGATTGGACATTATGAGAGGGATGTACCTACTTCTTATCTTTACTCACCCCTCGCCAGGTCCTAAAACCATTTATTATCAACATTTTGTTGCACCTATGTAATAAGTCGATATATGGAGACCAAATCTTTTGGAATTTTAGAAGTCCACGTTTTTATTGTTGGTGTAGGAGCATTTTTCCAAAATTTCAGTATCATTTATTTTGCCGTTATTAAGCCATAATTAAGAAAACTCCTTTGAAACGAAGTCAGCTCCAAACTTGCTTCTATTGTTCCAAAAATAATCAGTTCTGCATTCGGTTTCAGTTTTATTTTAAATAATTTAGTGAAAATTTCAAACATTTCATTCTACATTTTTGAATTTTTATACAAAAAACAAAAGAATGCTATAGTTGATTCTTGGATTAGGCATTTATCACAGATAGCAGAGGTATTTGGGTAAAATGTACTTAATTTAGCTTTTGAATAGTATAATCTATGTACAATTTTAAATTGAATCAGAGTATGTCTTACGTTAATCGAGCATTTATGCACATATAATAGGTGTTTATCCCAACTCTCTTTCGAGATTTTTATAGCTAGTTCCTGTTCCCATTCTCTTCTAATCCCATCCGATGATGGAATTTCTATGTTTAAAATGGAATTATATAGGTATGATATTAAATTAGCTAATTCCGCTTTTATATTCATTATCCCATCTAATAGGTCAGGAGACATATTTTGATATTCTCGTGTATACTTTTTCAAATAGTCACGTATTTGAAATTATTTGAAATATTGATTACTATTCAAGTTGTATTTAAGTTGTAGTTGGTGAAATGTTAAAAAACTTCCATTATCATACATATCTCCAAACGTTTTAATTCCTACTCTTTCCCAATTTATAAAAGCTCTATCTATCATAGAAGGTTTAAACAAAGGGTTATTCATTATAGGTGAGAGAAGTGATAGATTTCTTAATTTTAACGTTAATTTTATTTGTTTCCAAATTCTAATTGTACTATGAATAATTGGATTTTTACTATATATTGTATTCTTCATTTTTGTTGGTGAGAGAAGGATCGCTCCTATGTTAAAAGGGGAACAGTCCTCTCTCTCAGTTGACAGCAATTTATAACACACACTTTAAATTAGTTAAATAACCCAGAGCACTGAAGCTGAAAAATTATCCCCACTTCACACACATTTTGCTAACCAGATGCATTCTTCTGTAAGTTCAGCGTGCTTTCTCTCAAACCACCAACAAAGAGACAGAGAGTTGCCTTAATCAACTGGAGGTCATCTGACAGCTTGACAAATGAAGGGAGACACGGATGGCCCAGTCTGTCAGTGACGCTTGTTAGCAATGTAAAAGGAGCTCTTGTCGCATGGGCAGCCAACCGTCCCACCGTGGCAACTGGGCTATTGGCCAGAACGGAGGCAGCGAACGCTCTCAATCTCCTGGCTCGCCTCCGAGCTTCACCCTGAGCTCCCTGGTATTTCCTCTGTGGTGACAGCACCAGACTGGATCAGACGCACAATCATACCAAGCATTAGGTGGCTTGGCAATAGAATTGCTGCCTTACACACCTGACATGTCGTTCGATTCTGACCTCGGGTGCTGTCTGTTCCTAAGTTCATAGGTGATAGGCGCAGAATTAGGCCGTTAGGCCCATCAAGTCTACTCTACCATTCAACCATGGCTGATCTATCTTTCCATCTCAACCCCATTCTCCTGCCTTCTCCCCATAACCCCTGACCCTGTACTAATCAAGAATCTATCTATTTCTGCCTTAAAAAAGGTTTGTAAGTTCTCCCCGTGACCATGTGTATTGTGTTTCGGCTGTTATAAATAACTGAAGCATTACACCAAGATAAAGGTTCAAAGACTTTATTAACTACATAGCAAATATGACTTCACACTTGCACGTCTCTATAATTCTAAGGGAACCAGGCAAGGAGGGTTACTGTAAAGCTAGTGGGCGTAACTATAAAAGCATGACTCATAACATGAGTGACACTGATCTACATCCTCCCTCTTAAAGAATCAACAACAGTACAAACCCATTAATTAAGTAAGGCATGCATAGCAATTGATAATAAACTGAAGGAAAGTCAAACATAGTCTGGGTACTTCACAACCGGCTTACAAACACAACCAGCACGTGTACGATAGAGACCATCTCCGTTCTTTTCCCCCGGGGAGAGGGCAAATGGTTTCACAGGCGAGGGAGACTGGACCAACATCCCTGGAGACGAAGCAGGAGACTGTGGCACAGGCGAAGATGGTGCAGGCAGAGTAGCCGTTGCAGACATGGATTGTTGTGCTGGTAGAAGCATGGGAGTGCCACTAGATGCAGACGGAAGTGAACTTGTACGATCTGGATAGTACGGAGGAGGAACTGGCTCGTTCACAGACATGATATGTTGCCTGTTATGCCTGTTGGTGCCGCCATCAGCACTGACGTTATATGAGCATGGCTCTGAAGCAATTACAGTAATCACTCCAATACGGTCGTGGCCTTTGTCAGTCTGTAAACGGACACCTGCCCCCTGGTCAGCGGTGGCTGTGGCCTACTTGTCTTGTCAAAACATTGTTTTTGAATGTCACGCTTCTGTTGTAACCTGGATTGAACCTCCTTAGGTGGAATCAATTGTGGGATCAATGCCTGATCCGCTACAGGCACCGTAGCACGGGTCTGCCTCGACTATAAACGTTGAGCGGGTGAACCCAAGATGGGGTCACGGGAGATGTTGCGTAAGTTGAGCAGATCCAGGAATACATCGGATTTAGCTCTGTAAGAACGTTCCAGGAGCTGTTTAGCACTTTTGACAGCTCTTTCAGCCAGCCCATTAGACTGGGGATATTTAGGGCTGCTGGTGATGTGGTGAAAATTCCAGTGTCTAGCGAACTCCTTGAATTGTTTGGCTGCAGGGCCGGCCCTAGGCTGATTGAACCGATTTTTCCAAATTGGGCCCCGCGCCCAAGTGGGGCCCCGCGTTAATTTTCCGTATTTCATATGGAAATACGAATTCGCTTTGTTAAATAAAGATTTTTTAAAAAACATTCGCCATACTGATTTTTTTTACAAAACTTACATGGTTTTGTACATGGAATACAAGCGCTGTACGCTCATCAGACACAAACGATGTGTTAACAGCCAGTAGTGTTAACAGCCAGATGTGTTAACAGCTAGTAGTTAACAAGTAGTTATCCAATGCGTCATCAATGCATCGATCCACATTCCTCAGTAAATGTGTGATTGTGTTTTAGAAGAAGTATTAATGACGCTGCGTTCCTTTAAATACAATTCACGTGGCGTCATTAACACTTCTTCAAAACATAATTACATTTTACTGAGGAATGTAGATTGATGCATTAATGACACATTGAGAATTTCTTAAAACTCAACATCATGATTGAGAACTTCTTGGTGACATTCTTGGTCTGCAGCAGGTTCGTCGTTCAATTTACCTATCGACCCACGTTGTGTCTCTGTCTTTCGCTCTCTCCCTCCCTCTCTCTCTCGTGCGCTCTCTCTCCCCGTGCGCTCTCTCTCCCGTTCCCCACCTCTCTCTCTAGCTCTCTCGGCATTCCCGGAATCATTGACGTTTTGCGGTATACAAAAATGCTGGAGAAACTTAGCGGGTGAGGCAGCATCTATGGAGCGAAGGAATTATGCAACGTTTCGGGTCGAAACCCTTCTTCAGACCCGGCTATTTCCTTCGCTCCATAGATGCTGCCTCAAGCCCTGTCCCACTGTGCGAGTTCACCCAAGACCCAAGAGCTTAAAATCTCTGTGTAGCATCTCTGTCCCTATCTTCAAATTCCCACTTTGAAATAAAATACAGTTTTCGACTTAAAAACTTCGCAGCAGGATCGCGATTAGTCGATTCCCACGCATTTTCAATCATCGTTCGATTCAGTGTAATTTTCACACCTGGTTGATATAGTTTTTTTTAAAAGATACAGTACATTACAATAAATAGTTTCAAGCATACCCGGTCCTTCCATCTGGCATATAAATTCATGACAGTGAGATTTAAAAATCATGTTATATTGTGAATTCTTGTGTGAATGGGATCAGTTTGTTATTTGGATACTTAGGCTATTTTTAAAAATTATCTTTTTATTCAGAAATTGAATCTACAAGACATTCTTAATGGGAAAGTAGTGGGCAGAAAGGCATGTCATGCGTGGTTTGAAGAGCAAAAACGTGTAGTTTACAATGCCAAAATTGAAAAGTTGAGGAAAAACAAGGTGTACAGAGTTGCTTATTGGTTACAATCTGGAGTATTTTTTATTTTTTATTTTTTATTTTTATTTATTAGAAGTACATTACATTACAACCAATTACATTAGTACTCATCACGTATATCTTATTACAATTAATGTACTCCGTCATTTTTTACACTGATAAAAAGGAAAGGTTGAGATTAAGAAAAAAGAGAAAGTGAAGGAAAATAGTGAAGGTGTAAAAACGTGACAACAAGAAAGAACAGAGACCCTGTAGAAAAGAAATTAAAAATAAAGGATTAAGAGATAGACCCTAAAGAAGAAAGAAAAGAGAAAGAGGAAAAAAGAGAAAAACAAATACTTTGTTATAAGCATCACGCAAATGGGATATACCAACTCTCCAGCTTTCATCCCCCTTTACCTGACCTCAGTTTTTTTTTAAAGTACTTTTGCACCCTATACTTGTAATAATTCTATAAATGCAGACCACGTCAGGTGGAAGTGATCTGGTTTACCTGCCAGGAGGAGTCTTATCTCTTCTAGGTGTAATGTTTCAAACATATTTGAAATCCACATGTTTATAGTTGGTATTGGAGCGTTTTTCCAGCATTTTAGGATTAACTTTTTTCCAGTTATTAACCCGTAATCTATTAATTTCTTTTGAAACACATTTAGTTCAGGACTATGTTCCGTTGTTCCGAAGATAATCCATTCTGCTTTTGGTATCAGTTTTATTTTAAATAATTTTGTAAAGATTTCAAAAATTTCAATCCAAATTTTTTGAATTTTTGTACAAAAAACAAATGAGTGCGCTATAGTAGCTTCTTGAGATTGACATTTATCACAAATGGATGATACATTGGGGAACATTTTATTAATTTTAGTTTTTGAATAATATAATCTATGTAAAATTTTAAATTGTATTAAAGTGTGTCTTACATTAATCGAACATTTATGCACGTTTAATAAATGTTCATTCCACCTTTCCTTTGAGATTTTAATAGCTAATTCTTGTTCCCAGTCTCTTCTAATACCTTCCGTAGATGGTATTTCTACATTTAAGATAATATTATACAAATATGATATTAAGTTTGCTGATTCAGCTTTTATCTGCATTGCTTCATCCAATACATCTGCTGGGATATTATAATGATCTTTTGTATATTTTTTCAAATAGTCACATATTTGAAAATATTTAAAATATTGATTATTTCCCAGTTTATATTTCATTTGTAATTGTTGGAATGATAGTAATTTTCCAGTTTCATACAAGTCACCGAACGTTTTAATTCCTAGTCTATCCCATTGTATAAAAAAATTGTCTGTAATAGAGGGATTAAACGAAGGGTTATTAACTATTGGAGATAAAAGCGATAGATTTCTTAACTTTAAATTTTGTTTTATTTGTTTCCAAGTTCTGATTGTACTATGTATAATTGGGTTTTTGTTATAATTTATGTTATTCAGTTTCATTGGTGAGAGGAGGATCGCTCCAATATTACCAGAGGAGCAGTCCTCGCTCTCCATTATAATCCAGTCCACTTGCTGGGTAGAGTTGTCCACCAGTTGGATCATATTTCTAATATTTACTGACCAATAATAATACATGAAGTTAGGGAATGCTAAGCCCCTAATACTTTAGCTTTGTTCAAGTGTGTTCTTTGTATTCTATGGGATTTATAATCCCATATAAAATTAGTAATGTCTGAGTCCAATTTTAAAAAAAAACTTCTTTGGTAGGTATATAGGAATCGATTGAAATAGGTATAAAATTTGTGGTAAGATCATTTTTATTGCATTTATTCGGCCTATTAAAGACATCGGAAGCGTTTTCCAAAATTTAATTAATGTATTTAATTTATTAAGTAGAGGATCATAATTTGCTTTGAACATGCCTTGATATGTTCTGGTGATTTCAATACCCAAGTATTTAAATTTTTCTGTAGCTATTTTAAAAGGGAATTTTAAAGATGTGTTGAGTCTTTCGGTTTTATTGACATAATTTCACTTTTATTCCAATTTATTCTGTATCCAGAAAAGGATCCAAAGTCCTCAATTAGATTTAATATGTTTGGTATAGTAATTTGAGGTTTTGTATTGTACAATAATATATCATCCGCGTATAAAGATAATTTATTATTTGAGTATTTAGTATTATACCCATGGATATCTGGATGTGTTCTAATTTTTTCTGCTAAAGGTTCAATTATGAGAACAAACAACTGTGGTGATAATGAGCATCCTTGTCTGTTTCCCCTTGATAGTTGAAATTTCGTGGATAGTATGTTATTAGTTAATATTCTAGCTGTAGGTTTATTATATAATAATTTAATCCATAAAATAAAATTCTCTCCCAGTTGGAATTTTTGTAATACTTTATCCATATAATTCCATTCTACTTGGTCAAATGCTTTTTCAGCGTCCAGCGAAATAATTGATAATTCTTGTTCTTCAATTTTCTGTGAGTACATTGAATATTGAGTAGACGTCTCATATTATTGGATGAATATCTCTTAGGGATAAACCCCGTCTGATCTGGGTTTATTAATTTACTAATATATTTACTTAATCTTCTAGCTAATGTTTTCGCTAATATTTTTTGATCTGTATTTAACAATGCTATAGCTCTATATGAACCCGGTTCTTCTATATCTTTGTCTTTTTTAAGTATTAGTGTGATCGTTGATTCAGCTAATGTATCAGGTAATATTTGTTTTTTAAAAGCATATTGATACATTTTTTGTAACCGTGGTATAATTTTGTCATAAAACCTTTTATAAAATTCATTAGTAAATCCATCAGGACCTGGAGTTTTTCCATTCTTTAATGAATTTATTGTGTCTTCTAATTCCTTGATTGAAATTTGTGCACCCAATTCCTCTTGTTCCTTCAACTCTAACTTTGGAAGATTACAATTATCCAAGAACTCTGTAATTTTATTGGAGTCCGTTGTCGTTTTAGATGTGTACAAATTCTCATAAAATTGCGCAAATCTTTTATTAATATCCTTTGGTATGGTTAGTAATTCCCCTCTATCTGATTTAATCTTTTGGATCGTATGTTCTTTTTCTCGTTTTTTTTAGCTGACGAGCCAAAAGTTTATGCGGTTTATCCCCAAATTCAAAGTGTTCCTGTTTTGTAATTTGGAAAAGTCTTATAAGTTTGGCTGATAATAGTTTATTTAATTTAAATTTCAAAATTATTATTTTATTATGTTTATCTATTGATGGATCTTTAGCATTATCTATATCCATTTGTTTAATAAGTTCTTCTAACTGTCTTTGTTCATTCTTATTCTTTTTATTTTGAAAAGCTTGGTATGAGATTATAACACCTCTAATAAATGCTTTAAAAGATTCCCATAGTAAAGTATGCGATATATCTGGAGTGTCATTTATTTCAAAAAAGACGTCCATTTGTTCTTTTAAATATATACTCGCTTGCGGATCTTTTAGGATTTGAGAATTGAATCTCCAAAACGATTTATTCTTAGACATTCCTTCCAGTTTTAAAAAGAAAGTTAGTGGTGAATGGTCTGAAATCGAATTTGTATGGTATGCTGGATTCACAGTGTGAGGGATTAATTTTGTATCCACCAGGAAATAATGTATACGTGAGTATGTTTTGTATACCATTGAATAAAACGAGTATTCCCTGCCAGTCGGATTAGCAATTCTCCAAACATCTGTTATATTAGTATTATTTATATAAGTATTTAAAAGTTCACTAGTTTTAGATTTCGTATTCCCTCTCTGTTTTTGGCTTGATTTGTCTAAATACGGATCTAAAACACAGTTAAAGTCTCCTCCTATTATAACATTTTGATAATTAAACTCTGCGATTATGTTCAGAATTTTATTGAAAAAATGAGGATGGTCAAAGTTAGGCGCGTATATATTTACCAAGGTAATTGGAGTATCATGAATTTCTCCGGTAACTATCAAATATCTCCCTTCAATGTCTGTTATGGTATTCTTTGCTTTGAATGGTATACCTTTTCTAATAATGATTGACGTACCTCTAGATTTCAAAGTATATGAAGAATGATATATTTGACCTATCCATTTCGCCCTCAACCTAGCTTGATCCTGGGATTTTAGATGAGTTTCTTGTAAGAAAATGATGTCAGAATTGTACAGTTTCAGCTGAGCTAATATCTTACCCCTTTTAATAGGTTCATTAATACCTCTTATATTCCAACTGCAGAATGAGACTCCTCCTAGGTTCATTTGTTTAACATCTTGCATTTTGAATAATTATAATATCGTTAAATCTTGCGGTGCATCCATGTCTCAGGTCTTTGGGTATTGGGGGAACCTTTGCATTACTAAGTTTTGTTGGCATATCCCTTTTACGCTCATCACTAAACACAAAACAAAAACATGTGACTTTATGTGGTAATAATAATAATTTTAAAAAATGTGAAAATGTGAAAATACAGTGTCTAAAATGGTCAACACTGTAACTAGTGGCCCACCTGTAGGTGGGAGAGAACGTTGTTTCAACTTCCATTGTTGATGTTAAACAAATAACTCCGCACCCTTGGTTAATCATAACATAATATCACGGGGCCTCACAATCAGATATATAATACAAATTTACCCAACATATTTCATTATAACATATCATATATATATATCGCAATTTTATCTGCTAATTATTAAATGAATGATTTTACCTTCAATAATAATCAACTGTTGGTTGAAGGGGTTAATGAAACGTGCTCCTGGACCTGAGCCAGGTGCTCGTTTCTCATCCCCTCCCTGTTATAGATAAGGTTTAGATTTAGTAAAAAATCATGTTAGTTATGTTAGTTCGTTATTTTTTTTTATTAGCGTCCGTTACTATTCTAGTTTAATATTGATAACTTGATAAATTGTTAAGTTGTTAATAGGATCAATTCTTACAATTGGATTTAATATTATAATCTATTAAACAATTAATGCTTCTGGTATAGTCCATTCTCTTCGGTTCGGCTGTTTACTTTGTTTGGAACAGAGAATGTCCTTGAGTTAAAATTCCACAGATAACCAGTCTCGCCATCCTAAACAAAACACTACATGAAATGGTTCTGAGCTGCCGATCCTCCATTAACTGTGGAATTCTAATAAAAGAGTTTGTTCATACCATCTATGTCGCTACTTTTCAACGATGCTCTGGGCATATTTGTACGCATCCTCCGGGTTTACAAATGATCTTTCACGTCCATTATAAGAGATGCGCATTTCAGCTGGATAAAAGACACCGTATCTAACATCTTGCATCCCCCTTAAAAGTTATTTTGCCTTTCCGAATTGATTTCTCTTCTGCACAATTTCATACGGATAGTCCCTGAATATTTTGATAATGTCGTTATCAAGCCTCAGTTGCACTCCATATTTGATTTTACTCATCACCTCTTCCAGTTCTGAAATGTCTCGAAATTTCACAATAATATGTCTGGAGTATGATGATGCTACTGGCTATGGTATGCCAATGTACCAACTAGCAACTGATCTTCTCCATAAAGACCTGGTCTATCGCTAGAAATTGTAATTTATTTACCTATCTGTTACAGACTTACAACATTTAATACAATAATATTAAAGTTCTGATCTTGAAAATATCATATTTTTGAATTTTCAAGGCAGTCTGGGTGTTTATTACTATTTCCGTCACAACGGTCAATTTTGTAATTTGCTACAATTAGGTAATTAACTAATTATATGCTTTAATTTCAGGTCATCCAAGTAAGATGTTTTATATTTGGTTCAGAATGCTTCAATCTATAATAACTGAAAATCTCATTCAGTTCTCTTAATTTTTAAGAAAGTTATGGGCTTTTGACTGGCCTCGATCACAGCTTTTGTGTTAAGTCAATGGAAAAGCAATAGGGAACAAGATGCTAATTTCCGAGTATGAAAATGGCCATAATGTTTTTAATACTGAAGATATGAAAGTGAATTAGGTGTCAAATTAAACTTCTTTTTATGCTTTATCTGATGGGATAAATTGCAGACTTGATTTTTAAAATCTCAAGATATTGTAACATTGCTAGAAAATGTACCTGCATCTTGGAGGCCGAAGGTTAGGTTGTTAGCCAAGAAAGATAGACTTCGTTATCCCTCAGTACAGCAACATCACGAACGATGTTGCTGTACTGAGATATAGCCAAGTCTATCCCTCATTGCTAGCAGCTGATGGGAAGCGGCTGTAAAAGGACAGCGCTGCTGGGGAGGGAGGGGGGAGTTCCTTTCACAGCGTGTGGGCAGGAGGGTTGAGAAGGAGGGGGTCGGCCGGGGATCATCCAGCTCAAGAGCAGGTCAGCGGGCGGTGGATTACAGGACAGCGGGCGGTGGAGGTAACTCCATGTGTCAGTGCGAGTAACCTCAATTGATCCGTTGTTCGCGCTGACCAAGGAGTAAGCTCCACCGCCCGCTGTGATGTTATCCATCACCTGCTGACCCACTCCGCTCTATGATATTTGCTCTTGAGCTGGTCCCCTCACTGTTCAGATGGAGAGCACTGCCAGAGGTGAGCGGGCCGGCAGAAGGCGCTGAGATGGCAGTCGGTTCCGCTGTCCAATGATGGCGGCCGCTCATAGGCGAGCTGCTTCCCTTCCCGGCCACAATGTGGTGGCTCTGCGCCCGGAGCGCTGTGGCAGCGGCGAGTGAGTGTTACTGGCATGAACACCGACCCCCTCCTTCTCAACGCTCCTTCCCTCCTCGCAACTTTACCCCTAGCTAGACTCCCCACACGCTGTGAAAGGAACTCTCCCCCGAATTGTCATGTTACTCACGACACGTGACTCATTTATAATTATTTATTTATATTTCTACGAAAATTTTCCCCAATTGGGCCCCGCACCTCCTAAGGTGAATTTGGACTGCCGTTGTCAGTTAGCAGTCTGCCCGGAGATCCGTGAACTGAAAAGTGGCGAGATAACTTCAAAATCACTCCGCTGGAAGTGGGGTTGCTAAGAAAATCAATGTCAAACCATCCTGAATAAGAATCAATGAGCACCAGGTACTGCTAGCCATGCTAATCAAATAGGTCAGCTGCGACTGTAGACCACGGGAGTGCAGGTACAGGATGTGAAAGAAGTGGTTGCTCTTGTTGGTGAGGTGCCAAACTGTTGCACACTGCACAGGATGCCACATTCTCGGTGATGTATTCGGCCATGCCAGGCCAGTAAAACATGCTTCTTGCCCGTAAGACAGTAGCTTCAGCGCCTGGGTGCCCTGCATGAACAGCGTTAAAATACTGGTTGTGCAGCGAAGCAGGAACCACAGCCTTGTGTCCTTTTAAAATAATGCCATCTTGCAGCACTAGCTCATCACGGACAGCAAAGAAAGGCCGGACTGGCAGCGGAACTATGTAGTGCTTGTCTGGCCAGCCGCGCTTAATGACAGGTAAGCGACCGTAGGGTACTAGTCTCCCATTGGAGGCGTGGGTTCGTATCCCACTTCTGACACCATGTTGTGTTTCGGCTGTTATAAATAACTGATGCCTTACACCAAGATAAAGGTCCAAAGACTTTATTAACTACATGGCAAATATGACTTCACACTTGCACGTCTCTCTAATTCTAAGGGAACCAGGCAAGGAGGGTTACTGTAAAGCTAGTGAGTGTAACTAAAAAAGCATGACTCATAACATGAGTGACATCTAAAAACCTCTTGAGCACCACTAACAGTATCTGCCTCCACACCATCCCTGGCAGTGCGTTCCAGGCCTCCACCACTTTGTGTGTAAAAAACTTGCACCAGACATCTCCATTAAACTTTCCCCATCTCACCTTAAAGCTATGCCCTCTGGTGTTGGGTTGTGTCCCCTTTTCAAAGGGTCACAGCTAATACAGTGCCCTTAATGTTTGGGACAAAGACCCATCATTTATTTATTCGCCTCTGTACTCCACAATTTGAGATTTGTAATGGAAAAAAAATCAAATGTGGTTAAAGTGCACATTGTCAGAATTTAATAAAGACCATTTTTATACATTTTGGTTTCACCATGTAGAAATTACAGCAGTGTTTATACAGTGCATTCAGAAAGTATTCAGACCCCTTCACTTTTTCCACATTTTGTCACGTTACAGCCTTATTCTAAAATGGATTAAATTATTTTCTTTTTTTAATCATCAATCTACACACAATACCCCATAATAAAGATGTTTAGAATTTTTTGCAAAGTAATTAAAAAGAAATAACTGAAATATCATATTTACATAAGTATTCAGACCCTTTACTCAGTACTTTGTTCAGGCACCTTTGGCAGCGATTACAGCCTTAAGTCTTCTTGGGTATGACGCTACAAGCTTGGCACACCTGTATTTGGGTAATTTCTCCCATTCTTCTCTGCAGATTCTCTCAAGCTCTGTCAGATTGGAGGGAAGGGTCGATGCACAGCTATATTCAGGTCCCTCCAGAGATGTTCGATCGGGTTCAAGTCCGGTCTCTGGCTGGGCTACTCAAGGACATCCACAGACTTGTCAAGAAGCCACTCCTACGTTGTCTTGGCTATGTGCTTAGGATCGTTGTCCTGTTGGAAGGTGAACCTCCGCCCCAGTCTGAGGTCCAGAACGCTCTGGAGCAGGTTTTCATCAAGGATCTCTCTGTACTTTGCTCTGTTCATCTTTCTTTCAATCCTGACTAGTCTCCCAGTTTCTACCGCTGAAAAACATCCCCACAGATGCTGCCACCACCATGCTTCACCGTAGGTATGGTATTGGCCAGGTGATGAGCGGTGCCTGGTTTCCTCCAGATGTGATGCTTGGCATTCAGGCCAAAGAGTTCAATCTTGGTTTCATCAGACCAGAGAATCTTGTTTCTCATGCCTTTTGGCAAACTCCAAGCGGGCTGTCATGTGCCTTTTACTGAGGAGTGGCTTCTGTCAGGCTACTCTACAATAAAGGTCTAATTGGTGGAGTGCTGCAGATATAGTTGTCCTTCTGGAAGGTTCTCCCATCTCCACAGAGGAACCCTGGAGCTCTGTCAGAGTGACCATCGGGTTCTTGGTCACCTCCCTGACCAAGGCCCTTCTCCCCCGATTGCTCAGTTTGGCCGGGCGGCCAGCTCTATGAAGAGTCCTGGTGGTTCCAAAGTTCTTCCATTTAAGAATGACGGAGGCCTCTGTGGTCTTCGGGACCTGCAATGCTGCAGAAATTGTTTTATACCCTTCCCCAGATCTGTGTCTCGACATAATCCTGTCTCGGAGATCCTTCGTCTTCATGGCTTGGTTTTTGCTCTGACAAGCACTGTCAACTGCTGGACCTTATATAGACAGGTGTGTGCCTTTCCAAATCATGTCCAATCAATTTAATGCACCACTGGTGGACCTCAATCAAGTTGTAGAAACATCTCAAGGATAATCAATGGAAACAGGATGAACCTAAGCTCAATTTTGAGTGTCATAGCAAAGGGTCTGAATACTTATGTAAATGTAATATTTCAGTTATTTATTTTTAATTACTTTGCAAAAATTTCTAAGCACCTGTTTTCGCTTCTTCATTCTGGGGTATTGTGTGTAGATTGATGATTAAAAAAATGAATTTAATCCATTTTAAAATATGGCTGTAATGTAACAAAATGTGGAAAAAGTGAAGGGGTCTGAATACTTTCTGAATACACTGTACATAGTCTCCCCATTTCAGGGCAGCATAATGTTTGGAACAGCAATTTAATGTAAATGAAAGTAGTTATGTTTAGTATTTTGTTGCATATCTTTTGCATGCAATGACTGCTTGAAGTCTGCGATTCATGAACATCACCAGTTGCTGGGTGTCTACTCTGGTGATCCTCTGCCCGGCCTATATTGCAGCTTATGCTTGTTTTGGGGGCTAGTCCCCTTCAGTTTTCTCTTCAGCATATAAAAGGCATGCTCAATTGGGTTCAGATCGGTAATTGACTTGGCCACTTGAGGATTGACATTTTTTTACCTTTGAAAAATTCCTTTGTTGCTTTAGCAGTATGTTTGTCTTGCTGTAAAATGAACCACCAGCCAATGAGTTTTGAGGCATTTGTTTGAACTTGAGCAGATATGTATCTATACACTTCTGATTTAAGTACCTTCAGCAACCACACATGCCCAGGCCATAACACCTCCACCACCTTGTTTCACAGATGAGGTGGTATGCTTTGGATCTTGGACAGTTGCTTCTCTCCTCATACTTTGCTCTTGCCATCACTCTGATATAAGTTAATCTTCGTCTCATCTGTCCACAAGACCTTTTTCCAGAACTGTGGTTGCTCTTTTAAGTACTTCTTGGCAAACTGTAACCTGGCCATCCTATTTTTGCGGGTAACCAGTGGTTTGCCTCTTGCAGTGTAGCCTCTGTATTTCTGTTCATGAAGTCTTCGTCAGAAAGTGGTCATTGACAAATCCACACCTGACTCTTGAAGAATGTTTCTGATCTGTCGGACAGGTTATTTGTGGATTTTTCTTTATTATAGCGAGAATTCTTCTGTCATCAACTGTGGAGGTCTTCCTTGGCCTGCCAGTCCCTTTGCAATTAGTAAGCTCGCCATTGTTCTCTTTCTTAATGATGTTCCAAACAGTTGATTTCGGTAAGCCGAAAATTTGGCTGATGTCTCTAATAGTTTTATTCTTGTTTCTCAGTTTCATAATGGCTTTTTTGACTTTCATTGGCACAACTTTGGTCCTCATGTTGATAAACAGCAATAAACGTTTCCAAAGGTGATGGAAAGACTAGGTGCTGAGAGCTCTCTTATACCTGCATTAAGGAGGCATTGAAACACACCTGAATAATTACAAACAACTGTGAAGCCATGTGTCCCAAACATTATGGTGCCCTGAAATGGGGGGACTATGTATAAACACAGCTGTGATTTCTATATGGTGAAACCAAAATGTATGAAAATACCCTTTAATAAAATCTGACAATGTGCACTTTAACCACATGTGATTGTTTTCTATTACCATTTTCAAATTGTGGAGTACAGAGGCAAATAAATAAATGATGGGTCTTTGTCCTAAACATTATGGAGGGCACTGTAAAATAGCAACATCTGGGAAGTGTAGCAAATCCCAGGGTCTTTAGTTTGTTTAGTTTCCTTTTCCCTATAAAGAGTTTTCCACATCGCACAGATGTTTGGAGAGATATCTGTGGTATTACAGTGGGAAATCATCTCCGCTGATTTATCATGCAGCAGTTGGACAGTTTTCTATCTGGGACGTACCTCAATTACAGAGAAAATTGTAACAATTTTAAAACCTCGTACTAGCCAATAAAACCTTTTTTTTAAAGTTTTAAAAAAAGCAGCAAAATGAATTTCAAAGCACATTGGAACAAATAAGTAGGTCAAGCAGCATTGTTGAAGACAAACGGTGTAAGTCGAGACCTGGCGTCAAGGTTGAGTGGGAGAGAAGAGTGAATATATAACAGCCCAGGGGTAGAAGGAAGTGATGGGGCAGAGGCTGGTAGGTAATGAATGGAACCAAATGGGGAGGGGATGAATGGCAGATAGTACCAGGTGGGGTGAAGGGTATGGGAAAGGTCAACAAAGGGAGAAGGAAACTATGTGGACAGGGGTGCAATGCTGAGGGTGTATAAAGCACTGTTCAGACCGCATTTGGAGTATTATGAGCAGCTTTGGGCCCTACATCTGAGGAAGAATGTGTTGGCGTTAGAGGGTCCAGAGGAGGTTTACGAGAATGATCTCAGGAATGATTAGGTTAACATATGATGAGCATTTGACGGCAGTGGGCCTGTACTCACTGGAGTTCAGAAGGATGCGGGGGGACCTCATTGAAACTTAACAAACAGTGAAAGGCCTGGACAGAGTGGATGTGGAGAGGATGTTTCCACTAGTGGGAGAGTCTGGGACCAGAGGCTTTGGCTGAGAATAAAAGGACGTACCTTTAGAAAGGAGATGCGGGAGGAATTTCTTTAGTCAGAGGGTGGTGAATCTATGGAATTCATTGCCAGAGGACGTCAATTAATATTTTTTAAGGCTGAGATTGACAGAATTTTGATTAGTATGGATGTCAAAGGTTATGGGAAGAAGGCAGGAGAATGGCGTTGAGACGGAAAGATAGATCAGCTATGATTGAATGGTGGAGTAGACTTGATGTGCTGAATGGCCTAATTCTACTCCTATAACTTAGGAAACCAATGAACTTATGAACAGTGTATGTGTGTTTAGCAATCACCTATCATTCTCTGCCCTATCCTTCTGCATGCTTCTATCATGTGGCAATCTATCCTCTCTTGCAAGAACTTTACCAGAAATGTTGACTTACACCTTCTCCCTTCACGGTTGCTGCTTGACACAATGAGTTTTCCTAATGCTCTCTTTTTTGTTTGAGATTTCAGTAGCACCTGATAGGTGGAACCAGATAAGAAGGAGATGATGGAAAATTTGAATCAGGTGGGGAAAGGAATGGGAAAATGTGAGTAAAGAGGAAAAATGGGACGATCCAAAATGTTACCTATGCATGTTCTCCAGAAATGCTGCCTGAGTTACTTAAGCACTTTGTGTCCTTTGGTGTATCTGCAGTCCTTTGTTACATAGAAAACCAGGTCAGGGCTCGAAATTAGCGGTTGCCCGGGTGCCCCTGACCACTCAAAGCGCCGCCGGGCAACCTAAACGCCGAGTCATTTTGCCCGGCTTGGCAACCAGATACTGGTTTGTACCGAAGATAGACACAAAAAACTGGAGTAACTCTGCGGGTCAGGCAGCATCTCTGGAGAAAAGGAATGTGACGTGTTGTGTCGGTGACGGCAGTGTTGCGCGGCAAATATATTAGGTGCGGGGTGAGGAAGGGTCGGAGCGAATGACGGTCTTCGCACAGCGGCAGCAGCGGCCACGACAGCGGCTCCATCTCCTTCTCCTCCCGCCCCCCGCCCGCCCTGATAAGGGCCTCTGCTTGTAAATCCGCTAACTGCGCTTTCAAAACAACCTCTCCCACACTCCGAGGCCGGGAGGAAGGAGGGAGGGAGGGAGGGGGAGGCCTCAGCGTGCGGGAGGGTTTGTTTTGAGAGCGCAGTTAGCGGATATACAAGCAGAGGCCCTTATCAGGGCGGGCGGGGTGCAGGAGGAGGAGGCGGTGGAGCCGCTGTTGCGGCCGCTGCTGCCGCTGTTCGGGGCCCGTCATTCGCTCTGACTCGTCTGAAGCAGCTGCACCAAAGATCTTATAGCTATAGGATCTCTGAGCTGCACCGCCCGGCCCCGCACCTTGTTGTTGGCTGGCGGAGGAGGGAGGTGGTGGCGAGGAGTTCCCAACGGCCAAGGCAGCGGGGCGATGTTGTCCGAGGAGCGCTGACCTTCCTTCCTCCCCACCTCGCCCCCCCTCTCTCTCTCTCTCTCTCTCTCTCTTGTACGCCCCCTCCACCCTTATCCTGGGACCCCTCCACTCCATCCCGCACTGATCCCCATTTCCGCCTCTATTCAGTCCTCACTGACATCCCCTGTGCTCCCCTCCACACTACCCCCCCCATCTATTCATCCTGCGCTGATCACCCTATCCACCTCGCATTGATTCTCCTGCCACCCCCCCCCCCCATCCATCCTACACTGGTTCCCCAATTCACCCTGTACTTACCCCTTTCCCATCCATCCTGTACTGATCCCCCATCCATCCTGTACTAATCCACGCATTCATCCCGTACTGACCCACCCTCCATTTACCCTGCACCTTCCCCTCATTCATCCTGTAGTGATCTCCCATTCATCCTGCACAGACCCCCCCATTCATCCTGCGCTGATCTCCCCCCCATCCATCCTGTACTGATCCTCCCATTCAAGAAGAATGGGGGGAACAGTCTGAAGAAGGGTCTCGACCCGAAACGTAGCCTATTGCCTTTGCTCCATAGATGCTGCCTCACCCGCTCAGTTTCTCCAGCACTTTTGTCTACCCCCATCCATCCCGTACTGAACCCCCCCATTCAACACCACTGACATCCCCGGTGCTCTCCCCTCACAATTTTACCTACTCCAACCAACACGTAGTAATTCACCTGCCTCAATCCATCCATTCTGCACAGACTGCCTTCTAACCCCCCACCCCCGCCATCTATCCATCCCGCACTGATTCACACACACCCCCCTCCCTGACCCTATTGTGCTGGAAATGTCTTCAGAGCTAACATTGACTATGTTTGATAATGGAATGCAATCAAATGTGTTTTAATTCCCAATGTTATAATTTGTTTTAATCCACAAAGATGGATTAATTAAATTGTGAACACGTGAAACATTAAAACCGCAGTGTTCGATTGTCACTGCTGCCGTTGACACGTTATTACGGAATTCATTTTAACAGCAAATCAATGCTCTTAATATGGAGTATCAGTACTGTAGTTATTTAATGAGCAACATTCACAACTATACATACGCATATATGTTACCATGGCCCAGGATTTATTGACACAGGTTGATCATACGCTGAATAATCCAACCACATTTTTGTTTGGAAGTGGAAAGAAATAATAGAAATTGCATTCTTTGCAATGTGTAAAAAGAGTTGAGATATTGTATTATAATTTTGCTGCATGTCATTGTGGGATATATCATGTCATGATTGGTGAATATGTTTAGTTTGTGACTTTATTTGAAGCAGAAATAATATGTGAGTGCTTCATTGAGTATAATTCTGACTGGTAACTACGCACTTCGTCCGAGCACATTATCGCACGCGTCATGCAAGCCATCTTAAATGACCACCTAAACTGTCATTTGGCAACCTAAAAAACTGCCTAGGTTGCCCGGCTGGCAACAGGGAAAAAAAGTTATGCGAGAGCCCTGCAGGTGGACAGAGGAGTCTGTGTGGGAAAATTCTGGGGGCATGCACAATCCCACTATCGGACTAACCTGTCTGTCCTCTTGCTTCTCCATGGCTACATAGAGGTTAAACACAAATTAGAAGAACAAGACAACCTTAGAAGAGCAGTTTATTTTGTTCTAGATTCCAGCATCAGCAGTCTCTTTAGTCTTCTTGGTATAAATTCTATCAGATTGTCAGAACCATTTTCCAAGGGTGGAAATGTCAAAGAGTATAGTGCATCGATTTAAGGTGAGAGGGGCAAAATTTATAAGGGATGTGCGGGGCAAATATTTTACACAGAGGGTGGTGGGTGCCTGGAAAGCTCTGCCATGGTTGTTGGCGGATGCAGATATGATAGTAGTGTTTAAGAGGCTTTTAGACAGCTGCATGGATATGACAGGAACCATGTGCAGGTAGATGAGATTAATTTATCTTGGCATCATGTTTGGCATAGACATAGTGGGTCGAAGGGCCTGTTCCTTATCTGCCTCCACTGTTCTATGTTCTATGTTTTCAATTCCTGATCACCACTGGGTAAGAATTAATACTGTCTCTGCAATATTGACTCAATGAGAGGAAGCAACCATGCAATATCTCACCACATCTTCTGATCTGAGTTGTCCTAGGGTGAACAACCTGATTCAAACTTAAAGTCACGTTCCTTTGCTAAAGTCTATTCATCCATTCTGCCACCCTCTATATTTGATAACCCTGAAAAATATTTCCTTTAGGAACCTTTTAGGGTGGCGCAGCGGTAGAGTTGCCTTACAGCGCCAGAGACCCCAATTTGATCCTGATGTCTGTATGGAGTTTGAACATTCTCCCTGTGACCACGTGGGTTTTCTCCGGGTGCTCCAGTTTCCTCCCGATTTCCAAAGACATACAGGTTAAATTGGCTAAGATAAAAATTGTCTCTAGTGCGTAGAATAGTGCTGGTGTACAAGGTGATCGTTGGTCGGTGTGGACTCAGTGGGCCGAAGGGCTTGTTTCTGTGCTGTATCTCTGAAGTCTAAATCCTAAACTTGAAATGGAACTGAATAGCCACCTATTCTTTCTCTCTTAGAAGAGCAATTTCTGCATCCTTAAAATCGTCTTTCATTTGACGATACTTTATTCCAAAACTAACCAATGTAAAAGTTACCAGCAAGTTCAATCTACTTTTTTTTCAATTGATTTTATTTTAGAATGTATTTATTTTGATGCTGACTACTGATGACAAAGGGAACAGAATTGACTTGGAGGAGTTACTGAGTCTGACAGCATACGAAACCTGAATTAATGCCGGCAGATAGAGTCATTAATCCAGATGTCCTCTGTGATATTGGCATTTCAACTTTGTGTGTGGATTCAGTTCCATCACGTTTTCAGGCTCAGTGATTCTTCCCAGACAGTGATCTTCCCATGCAGTGAATTTTCACTCTACAGTAATAGCATGTGACTGGCAGTAATGAATATTTTGGTAAGTTCTGTAGGACAAGGTGTCTAGGTGCCTTCACAGTTGGTGTTCTGACTTGAGTGCCAGTGGAAAGGAAACAAGCCAATGCAAACTAGACGTCTGTTTTTATTTCAACATCGCTTTTCCTTTTTTTTTTACATTCCTTCAGCTATAATTTCCTCTGTATAGTTTAGTTTAGAGGTACAGCGCAGAAACAGGCCCTTTGGCCCACCAAGTCCACGCCGACCAGCAATTACCCCGCACACTAGCACTATCCTATGCACTAGAGACAATTTGCAATCTTTTCCCAAAACCAATTAACTTACAAACCTTACGCGTGTGGGTGGAAACTGGAGCATCTGGGGAAAACCCACGTGGTCACAGGAAGAATGTACAAACGCCGTACAGACAGCACCCATTGTCAGGATCGAACCTGGGACTCTGGCGATGTAAGGCAGCAACTCTACCGGTGCGCCACTGTGCCGCCCAATTGCTTTTTTTTTTAAATGTCCCTTCAACTGTAAATTCCTCTGCACCATTGCTGAATTAAAAATGAACACACCAACACTTTTGTTAGTTACCTAAACTAGGAGAATTTATTGTTCATACTGTTGGGTTGCAAGCTATCCACGCGGAACAACCAACATCTACAGTTCTTTGTTTCTAAACCAGCACGTGCAGTTCCTTGTTTCTACATAATATTTATTGACCAGTTTGCACCAGCTAACGAATTAAAGGTGGGATGTGTGACTCATGACAAGTGGTCCATTACACAGTATATAATGCAAATAGAATATGACTTATCAGTTCATTTGAAATCTGATAATACTTTTGCAATACATGTTATAGTAACTTAAAGCAACGTGTGTTATAGACCAGCTTATAAGGTGAGTTATGAGCATCCACTTGCATTTCTTGCATTAAACTTGCATTTCTATACAACTAGGATCCACCATGGTCTTGATGAACAAAACACCCTCCGTACCTGAATGACTGGAATAAGATTATACATTATTACAGAGTACAGTTATACTGTAGAATTATGTTGACCCGAAACGTCACCCATTCCTTCACTCCAGAGATGCTGCCTGTCCCGCTGAGTTACTCCAGCATTTTGTGTCTACCTTTGATTTAAACCAGTATCTGCATATTTTCCTACACAGTACAGTTATACTACCCGAGGCTGAATCAGTTAGTCTGGGTCCCCTTTATTCACTGTCTTTTCCGTTTCTGTTCAAAGGTTCAGTGGTGCTTTATTGTCACATATACAAGGGTACAGTGAAATTCCTTTTTTGCCTCCAGTTCAGTAAAGTATTACTATACTTAAGCACAATCTTAGTTAACTACAAGTTTTTTTTGTGAGGTTACCTTCCCTATGAGACCCTGACTAACTGATTTAGTCTCCCTAGGGCAGCGGGGAGGTGCAGCGGTAGCGTTACTGAATTGAATTGAATTGAATTACTGCCTCACAGCACCAAAGAACCGAGTTGGATCCTTACTACGGGTGCTGTTTGTATGGAGTTTGTTCGTACTGTGACCGCGTGGGTTTTCTCCGGGTTTCCTCCCATACTCCAAAGATGTACAGGTTTACAGGTTAATTGGCTTTGGTAAAATTGTAAATTGTCCTGAGTGTCTAGGATGTTGCTAGTGTGCGTGGTGATCGCCGGTCGGGCCTGTTTCGGCACTGTATCTCCAAAGTAACTAAAGTAATAAGAATCAGCCTTGTTCTGCCACCATATTTGAAGTCTGAAAGTTTTACAAATGTAGAGTTCCTTAATACATCCTGTCCATTATAAAAATATTCTCCAATTTACCTGATGAAAATCCCCTACCTTGAATGTACTGGCACCTAAGCACCTTATGAGGTTACCTTCCCTAGTTGTTACCTGATCTAACACTATGCAGCAGCTGATTTACATTGTTCAAAATCTGATCAGACTTGGTTAATGAAGCTTGCATGATGTGATGGCTTCTTTCACACGTGCTTATAGATACATAGAAATTAGGTGCAGGAGTAGGCCATTCGGCCCTTCGAGCCTGCACCGCCATTCAATACGATCATGGCTGATCATCCAACTCAGTATCCCGTACCTGCCTTCTCTCCATACCCCCTGATCCCTTTAGCCACAAGGGCCACATCTAATTATCTGAATTATCCCAACAGCCTTTCAATTATGAATGAGATCCTAAAATTCGATCGAAAAAAAGAATACAGTATTTCTAATTACAAGTTCTGTGTGGCAGAATATATCCTTTGTATGCAGGTCAGACATCCGTGATGACTACCAACAATTGGATGTTGCCAGGATTAAATTCTGAATCACAATTTATTGCAGTCACAGAGCTTTCATGCACTATCATAGGGAGGACTAAAGATTCTCCAGACTTGACAGGTCAATTGCCCCAAATCATTGACCAAGATTCTCAAAAGTCCTCTTCAATTTTTCTTTTACTGTAATTAATTAATCATCTATTCAATAGATCAGACACAGCGTTAACAGTGCTACCACCTATTATTTTTTATCATGTTTCAATATCTCATGCACAATTTGAGTCAGTCATACAGCATGGAATCAGGCCCTTCGGCCCAACATGTCCATGCCGACCAAGATTATTACTGTGGGCGGCACAGTGGTGCACGGTACAGTTGCTGCCTTACAGAGCTGCTCCAGACCGGATTTTATCCTGACTATAGGTGCTATCTGTATGAAGTTTGTATGTTCTCCCTGTGACTGTGTCAGGGTGCTCCAGTCTCCTCCCACACTCCAAAGACATACAATTTTGTAGGTTAATTGGCTTTGCTAAAATTGTAAATTGTCCTTAGTGTGTAGGATAGTGATAGTGTACAGGGTGATCGCTGGTCGGTGCACCATCAGTAATAGTCTACTTTATCTCTCTACGCTCGTCCCACCTGCAAGCATTTGGCCCATATCCCTCTAATCCTTTCCCGTTCCATTGAATGGGGAAGTATTGTATATTGTTACATTTTAATTCAAGGCATCTATTTTGGTGATCAGACCCTTTAAAGGTCATAAGGTCATAAGAAATAGGGGTAGAATTAGGCGATTCGGCCCATCACGTCTACACCATTCAATCATGGCTGATCTATCTCTTTCTCCTAACCTCATTCTCCTGCCTTCTCCCCAGAACCTTTTCCATAGACAGGTTGGAGATTGGAACACAGCCCATTTTATTTATTGAAGATAGACATAAATATCTGGAGTAACTCAGCGGGACATGCAGCATCTCTGGAGAGAAGGAATGGGTGATGTTTCGGGTCGAGACCCTTCTTTAGACTGGTTGACGATAAGGGAAACAAGAGATATAGATGCGAGAACCAACCTGATCTCCCAGTTGCTGGACACTTTAATTCTCTTTCCCATTCCTACACAGACCTTTCTGTCCTCGGTCTCCTCCATTGTCAGTGAGGCTAAATGCGAATTGGAGGAACACCATCTCTCATATTTCGCTTGGGCAGCTTACAGCCCAGTGGTATGAATATTGATTTCTCTCACTTCAGGTAGCCCCGGCATTCCCTCTCTCTCAATCCCTCCCCCACCCAAGTCGCACTAGTTTCTCATTTTCATCCTGCAACCAGCTTACAATGGCCTGTTTCCTTTATCATTGTTACTTTTTTGCATATCTTTCATTCATTGTTCTTTATCTCTCCACATCAACGTCTATATCCCTCGTTTCCCTTATCCCTAACCAGTCTGAAAAAGGGTCTCGACCCAAAACATCACCCATTCCTTCTCTCCGGAGATGCTGCATGTCCTACTCAGTTACTATAGCTTTTTGTGTCTATCTTCGGTTTAAACCAGCATCCTTCTTAAACCAGTTCCTTCTTACACCTTTCTATTTATTGGTTGTTTTGATGGATATGTAAGCTGACGATTTATGCTGCGACTCGTTTTCCTCTCAGACTGTCAGTCGTGCTTCACACAAACCCACTCCCACCCCAGACATCTACCCCATCAACATATGGATGGCACAGTGGAGCAACTGGTAGAGCTGCTGCCTCACTGGTAATGGGGAATAGATTCACTCAGATTAAATGCTTAAAATCATCAATACAGCACAGGAACAGCCCTTCGGCCCATCATGTCAGTGCTGAACGATGCTAAAATGAACTCTTAATCTGCCTGCATATTATCCATTATCCCTCCATTTCCTGCAAATTTATGTGCCTATCCGAAAGTCTCTTAAATGCCACGAATGTAGCTACCTCCTGTACACAGACTGCGCCTGAGGTCAGGATCAAGCCTGGGTCTCTGGTGCTGAGAGGCAGCAGCTCCTTCAGCTGTACCACTGTGCATATTCTCCATGTTTTGCACAACTTGGTTTGGGAAAAGCTATGTCCAAGACCATAAGAAATTGCAAAGAATTGTAGATGTCGTCCAGTCCATCACAAAGACCAGACTCACCAACTACTCTTCACGGAAAACCAGCCAACATAAGAATGGTCTCGACCCGAAACGTCACCCATTCTTTCTCTCTAGAGATGCTGCCTGTCCTGCTGAATTACTCCAGGTTTTGGTGTCTATCTTCAACATAATCAAAGACGTGTCCCACTCTGACCATTCCATCTTCTCCCTGCACCTGTCGGGCAAAAGATACAGAAGCTTGAAAACATGCACCACCAGACTCAGGAACAGATTTCCCCCCTCTGTTATCAGGCTTCTGAATGCTCCTTCCATAAGATAGGGTACTGTCCAAATCACCCCAACCCTATTATGAACATTGAACTTTGTCTATTGAACTGATGCGCTACAATGCTGATAACTATATTCTGCACTCTGTATCTTCCCCTTTGCTCTACCTATTGTACGAGTTTGACTTTATTGTATTTATGTATAGTAATATTTGATCTGATTGGATAGCATGCAAAACAAAGCTTTTCACTGTAACTTTATGCACGTGACAATTATAAACCTAAACCTGATGCAACCAGTCTTTAGTTTACTTTAGTCTGCACCAACCAGCGATCCCCATACACTAACACTATCCTACACCACACACGAGGGACAATTTACAATTTTACCAAGACAATTATCCTACAAACCTGTACATCTTCGGTGTGTGAATGTAAACTGGAGCACCCAGGGAAAACCCACGTGGTCACGGGGAGAACATACAAATTCTGTACAGACTGCACCCATAGTCAGGATCGAACCTGAGTCTTTGGCACTGTAAGGCAGCAATTCTATCGCTGCAACCATACCATTGTGCTGCCCTCAGGATACTTCCAGCACTATGGGTAAAACTACAGGACTATGGGCAAGGAGCTGAGATGAACTAAAAAACATGTATTGCCAGCATGGATGTACTGGGCAGATTGGCCTTCTGCTGGGCTGTAATTTTCTGTGATTCTCTGCTTCTAACCAAGTTTGGAGGATGAGAAGAGCTTACATGTGTGAAATTACCATTTAGCTTAATATTTATTCTCTCAGAAAGGGGAGATAAGGTAATTATAATTGAAGACAAAAGTAATCATTAATTCTTCTTCAACTGAGTAAATCAAAAGAGAAAGTGTTTGAACCTTTGTTTATTTGAAAATGGTATCTATCAGAAAATATTAATGTCCCTCTTGACTTCAGACTTAAAAATGCACAAGACTAAAATGAGTAAGGAATTAAAGGCAATTATAGTACAACAAGCAGCTATAATCATGTTTTAAATATGTCTTATTACATGCAGATTACAACCTCAGCTACTATTTTCATGCTATGGTACACTCCTTATGTCTAGTACCGATTCAGAAATATTTTTGCTCATTTAATTTTTCTGCTGATGTAAAATTTATTTTGCACAAAGGGCGCAGTTCTGGATTGCTAAATAGAGAAAATGTTAGAAATGCCTATCATAAAGATTTACTGAATATTAAAGAAATTCTCAAGAAAGGATAACGTGACGGTTTTTCGGATTATAGTATTGATAAACGAGAGGCTGGGATAATTTTAATCATTCAATTTTCAGTGTTCCTCCATTTTGAAAGAAGAAAAGGATATGAGGATAAAGCAATGAAGCTCATCTTTATCACTGATGCATTCAAAGACATACTCCATTGGTGAGCTCTCTGCAAATTAATGGCAAGTTAGAAGATTCACCCTTTGTTTCTTGAAAGAAATGATCAGAAAGCATCAAAGAAGACTCCAATGGATGGGATAATTGCAGAAAAGAATGATGCGCATGGATAAACTAATTATTTGAGATAAAGGGTATAAAACATTCTTTCTTATTTATGCCTGGGTTTCACTTCTCCATCATTTGGTGGGCCAGTGAGAATTAATTTGACAGTTTAAGAGAGAGCAGATTGTGGCTCAAACAATGGTCAATGGTTTCTTTATTATGTGTACCAAGTACAGTGTTTTTTGTTGTTGTTGCATATACTAGGTATGTTACAATACTTGCCTTCAGTCACGCTGTAATTCTGCCACTGGCCGTGTGCGTGATTTTGGCGCCTTTAAAGGGGGGGGGCGGGGTTAAAACGCGGTTTCTCCTCCCTTGTCCTGAATTATATTTTGTTGGAGTACAAGCGATTGCGGAAGAATCGTTCCGAGTATTTTGTTTTAAAAATCTCCCGACAAGTTCAGCGTTGGAATCATTTAAAAATCATCTTCTGAACCCGTCAATGCCAACAACGGGGACGGATTTCACACACGGGAAAGGTAAACGAAAGTGCTTTATTTTAATGTATAAACGTTCTCCTTAAGAGGCCTTTAATTCACATTTTTACATGCGACACGGTGATTTTTTCCCCCGAACTAACGGCAATAATTTTCATGCCAATACGGGGTTAAATTCACCGCAAATGAACGTTCCAAATGATCGCATTCCAGAAATCCCCATTCGCAAGATGATATAAATTCCCATTAATTTACAGGTATTAAACATTCAATTTCTTCCATTTGGCCTGTAAATCCATGACAATGAGATAAAAAAATTATGTTATATTGTGAATTCTTGTGTGAATGTTATTTGGATACTTAGGCTATTTAAAAATGTTAATCTATTCTTAAGAAATTGATAGATGTTTAGATCTAGTAATTGAATTTTGTAATTAGCTACAATTAGGTAACTAACTAATTATATGCTTTAATTTCATGTCATCTAAGTAAGATTGTTTCATATTTGTTTCAGAATGCTTCAATCTATAATAACTGAAAATTTCTTTCAGTTCTCTTAATTTTTAAGAAAGTTATGGGCTTTTGACTGTCCTCGATCACAGCTTTTGTGTTAAGTCAATGGAAAAGCAATAGGGAACAAGATGCTAATTTCCGAGTATGAAAATGGCCATAACTTTTTTAATACTGAAGATATGGTGAATTAGGTGTCAAATTAAACTTCTTTTTATGCTTTATCTGATGGGATAAATTACAGACTTGATTTTTAAAATCTCAACATTTTGTAACATTGCTACATATACTAGGTATGTTACAAAACTTACCTTCAGCGGCGCTGCAGTTTTGCCACGGGCCGTGTGCGCGACTTTGGCGCCTTTGAGAGGGGGGCGGGTTTTCTCCAGCCTGTTGAAATCGATCTTTGTCAGGCTGTTTAGCTGCTGAAGAAAAATCGCTCCAACATCCGTTTTATCAAGTTTTTTAAAAACAGCGCTGGATAATTTAATAGCAGGAGTAAAATAAAAATCGTCTTCTAAAGCCATCAACACCAACAACGGGACGGATCTCACGTACGGGACAAAACAAGGTACGCCGTTTACTTTTACATATAAACGTGCTTCTTAGGATGCCTTTAATCAAAATTTCACGTTGCGAAAAGGTGATTTAGGCCCCATACGAACCGGCAGTGTTTTCCCTGCCGATATGGGGTTTAAATTCACCGCAAATGCAACGTTCCAATCGATCGCGTTCCACAAAATCCCACTCACAAGGTGATTTAAATGGCCATTAATTTACGGTAATTAAACACTAAATTCCTTCCATTTGGCCTATAAATTCATGACAATGAGATTTAAAAATCATGTTATATTGTGAAATCTTGTGTGAATGTTATTTGGACACTTAGGCTATTTAAAAATGTTAACCTTTTCTTAAGAAATGGATAGATGTTTAGATCTACTAATTGAATTTACTAATTAGCTACAATTAGGTAACTAACTAATTATATGCTTTAATTTCAGGTCATCCAAGTAAAATTGTTTCATATTTGTTTCAGAATGCTTCAATCTATAATAACTGAAAATTTCATTCAGTTCTCTTAATTTTTAAGAACGTTATGAGCTTTTGACTCTCCTTGATCACAGCTTTTGAGTTAAGTCAATGGAAAAGCAATAGGGAACAAGATGCTAATTTCCGAGTATGAAAATGGCCATAACTTTTTTAATACTGAAGATATGAAAGTGAATTAGGTGTCAAATTAAACTTCTTTTTGTGCTTTATCTGATGGATAAATTGCAGACTTGATTTAAAAAATCTCAAAATGTTGTAACATTGCTACATATACTGTAAGACTATCACCATACATAAGCACAATCCCCTGGTTAGTACAGAATGTACAGTGGAGCCCACACAGTCTACATGCAAGAGGTGCCATTTTGCCACCAACAGGGCAAAGAAGGTAAAAAAATGTCTGAGAACAAGTAAATAATTCAATATTTGTGCATCACGTTATCTATTTGTTAAATGTCCTATGTTGTTAATATCAAGACTACTCATGGAATAATTGTGCCAATGTCATGTAAATCGAGACGGTGAATTTACAAATAAAGACTCTTTGGATATGAAGTTAAAAATGGAAATAGTCAGCATGTCAGGAAGTATCTGTGGAAAGAGACACATATTTCAAAGACCTTACATCAGAGGCTGCCTGACCGGCTGAGTCTTTCCCCACATATACACCGATGAGGTACAGGAGAAATGAAGATCTTGCTTGCAACAGCATCACAGGCACATAGACTCAGACCAACACATAAAGACCAGCACCGCCATTCAATGTGATCACGGCTGATCATCTAAAATCAGTACCCCGTTCCTGCTTTTCCCCCCATATCCCTTGATTCCTTTAGCCCTAAGAGCTAAATCTAACTCTCTCTTGAAAACATCCAGTGACAGAGAATTCCACAGATTCACAACTCTCTGGGTGAAGAAGTTTTTCCTCATCTCAGTCCCAAATGGCCTACCCCTTATTCTTAAACTGTGACCACTGCTTCTGGACTCCCCCAACATCAGAAACAATTTTCCTGCATCTAGCCTGTCCAATACTTTAAGAATTTTACATGTTTCTATAAAACCCCCTCTCATCCTTCTAAATCCCAGTGAATACAAGCCCAGTCGACCCATTCTTTCATCATACGTCAGTCCTGCCCTCCCAGGAATTAACCTGGTGAACCTATGCTGCACTCCCTCAATAGCAATAATGTCCTTCCTCAAATTAGGAGACCAAAATTGCACACAATACTCCAGGTGCGGTCTCACCAGGGCCCTGTACAACTGCAGTAGGACCTCCTTGCTCCTAAATTCAAATCCTCTCGCAATGAAGGCCAACATGCCATTAGCTTTCTTCACTGCCTGCTGTACCTGCAAGTTTACTTTCAATGACTGATGTACAAGTACTCGTTGGTCTCGTTGTACCTTCCTTTCCCTAATCGCATACCATTTAGATAATAATCTGCCTTCTTCTTCTTGCCACCAAAGTAGATAACCTCACATGTATCCACATTATACTGCATCTGCCATGCATCTTCCCACTCACCCAACCTATTCAAGTCATCCTGCAGCCTCATAGCATCCTCATCGCAGCTCACACTGCCACCCAGTTTTGTGTCATCTGCAAACTTGGAGATGTCACATTTAATTCCCTCGTCTAAATCGTTAATATATATTGTAAACAACAGGTCCCAGCACCGAACCTTGCAGCACCCCACTAGTCACTGCCTGCCATTCTGAAAAGGACCCATTAATTCCTACCATTTGCTTCCTGTCTGCCAAACAGTTCTCCATCCATGTCAATACCCTACCCCCATTACCACGCTTTAATTTTGCACACTAATCTCTTGTGTGGGACCTTGTCAAAGGCTTTTTGAAAATCCAGGTACACTACATACACTGGCTCTCCCTTAACCATTCTACTTGTTACATCCTCAAAAAATTCCAAAAGATTAGTCAAGCATGATTTCCCTTCATAAATCCATGCTGATTGCTTTCCAAATGTGCTGCTATAACATCTTTAACAATTGGCTCAAGCATCTTCCCCACTACTGATATAAGGCTAATTGGTCTATAATTCACCGTTTTCTCTTTCCCTCCTTTCTTAAAAAGTCAGGTTACATTGGCTACCCTTCAGTCCACAAGAACTGATCCAGAGTCGATAGAACATTGAAAAATGATCACCAATGCATCCACGATTTCTGGGGCCACCTCCTTGAGTACTCTGGGATGCAGAGTATCCCAGAAACATTGTTACATAACCACAGGTTATGTAACACCTCCTCCCTCGACTCCATCCAGGGACCTCGTCAGTCCTTCCAGATGAGATAGTGGTTCACATGCCCTCCTCTAACCTCATCTACTGTATCTGGTGATCCTGATGTGGCCTCCTGTACATCAGAGAGACTGAAGCATGGACAGTGGCTGTTTTGTTGAACAGTTGATCTGCCAAGGCCTACTGGATCTCCCAGTTGTTCACCACTTTAACTTCCCTTCCCATTCCCATACCACCTATCTGTCTTGGGCATCCTCCATTGCCAGAATGAGGCCATACATAAATTGGAGGAACAGCACCTCGTATATTCATATATATTGTAGCTTACAACCCAGCAGTATGAATGTTGAATTCTCCAATTTTAGGTGATGTCTGCAAACCTCCTTCCTCCCTTCCCCCATCCTCTACTAAAAATTTGTTAACCATTTCCGCAGTTTGCAATGATATACCTCTCTTGGGCTCACACCTGTCTCTAGCCAACAATCAGTGTATCAGGGAACCATCTTGCCCGCGGTTATCTGTTTCCGGCCCCAATTTTTCTCGCCTCCAGTTCCCCCCCTCCCCCCTACAACAGTCAGTCTGAAGAAACTGATTTCCCCTTCATAAATCCCGTTCAGTCTGAAGAAGGGTCTCGTCCGAACCGTCGCCAATTCCTTCCCTTTATAGATGCTGCCTCACCCGCTGAGTTTCTCCAGCATTTTGTGTCTACCTTCGATTTTACTAGCATCTGCAGTTCTTTCTTAAACAGTCTGAAGAAGGGTCCTGACCTGATACGTCATCTATCCACTCCAGAAATTTTGCCTGATCTGTTGAGTTACTCCAACATTTGTGTCTATCATTAATGAAAAGGAACCAGCATCTGCAGTTCCTTTTCATTACATGAGGCTAGGTTAAACTGATCTCATCTGGCTGTAAATGATCCATAACCCTCTCTTCCCTGCACAATTGGAAAGAACCAAGAGGTGATCCACAGTGTCCCATTGTCAAGGTATTCCTGCTCCTATTTCCTTATGTTCTCATGTTCTTGTTTTCTTGTCTTGGCTCATAATCTTAAAACAAATTTGAGATAACAGCACCTCATATATATTCATATATATTTCCAACAATGTCTTCCTCCATGGGCTTGATGGGCCGAATGGCCTAATTCTGCTCCTATACCTTATGAACTTATTTTCCGTTGGGCTAAAATCGTGAGCCAGCAGCTTTTGCTCATGAAGTTAGGTGCAGGAATTTTACTGAGTGTTGGTAATGCCATGCATTAAGCTATCTGATGGTTCCCAAGCACGGGAATATGAGTTATGAACATTATAATATGACCAATTTCTATATGGTTCCTTTTTTCAATGCCATTACCGAATGAATGATAGCTCGCAAGCCTATCGTTATATAGAATAAACGCTGAGAATTGAATTTATTGAGGCCTGAATGATTGGAACATTTTGCAGAAAGCTTTCTTTTGTAATCAAAGTTATGAACACAAAATGACAAGGGAACACAACGCAAGATAAAAAAGATTGCAGAGTCCCCTCTTGTGAGACAATTTGTGTTGCTCAGTCCTGATCTTTCTTTTTTTTTTATTTTATTACATATTGCTACCTTATTTTTAGAGTATCCCTAACCTATCACATAAACTGGGCTAAAGATAGACACAAAGTGCTGGAGTCAATCAGCTGGTCAGGCAGCATCTCTGGAGAAAAAGGATGGATGATGTTTCTGGTCAATGGGGGGCTGCGGGGGGGGGGGGGGGAGGGGGATGGGGAGGGGCAGTGAAGAGCTGGAGGCGAGAAAAGAGAAAAAACATGGACTAATCGGGGCCAGCCACAAATTACCTGTCAGGAGTCAGGACGGTACCTGGTAGGTCCATTCGTTCACACGTGTGTCAGACGACGTATAGCTCGCTGTTGTCTTCTGTCGTCGTCCAACATGTTGACAGAATTGGTCGCCCGACGCGTCACAGATTGCATCGTGTCGTCGTTTCCGGGAATTCGCCACGAGGAGGTTTCTGTCATGATCCCCGGCAGGTCCATTGTTGGCTGGGGAAGGTGTGATCTCAAGAGAAACAATGTGGAGAACTGTGGAACTGGTAAAACGAATATGGTGGCGGAAGGGGGCTAGGGGCGAGGGGGCAGGGGATGGGGTGTAAGATGAAGTTACTTAAAATTAAATTCCACGTTCATAATGGTGGGCTGTAAGCTACCCAAGCGAAATACGAGATGCTGTTCCTCCATTTTGCACGTGGCCTCACTCTGGCAATGGCAAGGAATGAGCTACCGGAGGAGGTAGTTGAGGCAGGGACTATTGCAATGTTTAAGAAACATTTAGACAGGTACATGTATAGGATAGGTTTAGAGGGATATGGGCCAAATGCAGAGTAGATGGGGCATGTTGGTCGGTGTGGGCAAGTTGGGCCGAAGTGCCTGTTTCCACATTGTACAGCATGACTGTGACTCTGTGTTGGCGTCTCAGTGAAGGAGGTAGCACGTTTGACTGGCAAGGGTTAGCAAATTTAGAATGATGTAGAGTTTAATATATTTTTATGTGTACAAACCATCCATAAACCTCAATATTTATTTTTATTGTGCGATATATCAAGCAGGAAAGTGCTACATGCTATTCAGGGCTATGTGATGCGTGACTAACGATTTCTGAGAGTGCTTGTCTGCCTTAGACCTCATATTGTTATTTTAAGAAATGTGTAAATTCTACCCGAGCCCTGCCGCACAATATGATCGCCAGTGAAGTGCCTGTACCAATTAGATAAACAAGAAGCAATTAAATTGCTTAAGCAAACATTTTAATTTTGCCACAGTGCTGCCCACAATCTGTACAAAGTATTCTGCACAGTCCAAGTTAGAACGAGTGGCATACTGGTTACGCCAGTACAATTCTGGTTGAATGGTTGACTTTAACCATGTGATAATTTACCATGTAACATTTAATAATGTTACATTTACCATGTGATAATTCCAAAGAAAATCTCCACCAGTGGTTTTGGCACTTCATCAGTCAAAGTATTGTGTATAGAATTTTGGAGTTCATAGTGCAGTTATATAGGACGTAGGTGAGGCCACATTCAGAGTATTGTGTTCTGTTTTGGGCACCATGTTATAGGAAAGATGCTGTCAGGCTGGAAAGGGTTCAGGGAAGATTTACGAGGAGGTTGCCAGGACTCGAGGGCCTGAGCTATCGGGAGAGGTTGAGTAGGCCAGGACTCACTTCCTTGGTGCGCAGGATGATGAGGGGTGATCTTATAGAAGAAGTGTACAAAATCAGGAGAGGAATGGATCTGGAAAATGCAGAGCCTCTTGTCCTGAGTAGGGGAATCGAGAACCAGAGGACATAGGTTTATGGTGATAAGAGATAGATTTAATAGCAATCTGAAGGGCAATCTTTTCACACAAAGGGTGGTGGGTGTATGGAACAAGCTGCTGGAGGAGGTAGTTGAGGCAGGAACTATCGAAACATTTAAGAAACATTTCGACAGGTACATGGATAGGACAGGTTTAGAGAGATATGGGCCAAACACAGGCAGGGACTATAGATGGGGCATGTTGGTCGGTGTTGATAAATTGGGCTGGTGGGCCTGTTTCCACGCTGACTGCTGTAAGTTTCCGCATGGGTTTTCTTCAGGTGCTCCGGTTTCCTCCCACATTCCTCCCACAGGCTAATTGACTTCTGTAAATTGTCCCTAGAGTGTATGTTAGTGTACGGGGTGATTGCTGGTTGGCGTGGACTCGGTGTGCCGAAGGACCCATTTCTGTTCTGTATCTCTAAAGTCTAAAGACAGGATTTGAATTTTCATGCCTCTGAATCAGTAGACTGTATATAAGTTCTGTAACATAATCTCTACATTAGCATCCCCCATAAGTGGGATGAGGCTGGCTTTTCTCTTAATATTTTACAATCCTGTATCTCGCGTGCAAGGACAGGAGTGGTGAGGGAGGGTGTGGAGTGCCAGCCAACTAAGCCAGCACCCACCTTGAAGGTGCTGGAGGCAATACCCCAGTCCCTCTCCTTCTGGCCCACTCCTTGCGCCCGTCATCGCCAGCGGTCCCTCCTCCTCGGCTCTCCAGTCTTCGGGGCTGGGCTCGGCGGCTTCTGAGCTTCTCCTGCAATTGCCTTCTGTTGCCAAGAGATGGCTGAATCATCCTTCGTTGCAACCTCAAGAACAGCAAACGATTACAGCATCGTTCACATTCCCCAACAGGCTTTGACCGAATCCCACTGCAAGTCATATAGCACTTCATCTTCTCATGAGGGAATTGCCCTGTAGGTATCACGAGTTAGCGATTAGATTCACATCACAGCAACATTACGGGAACTCAGTGAGATCATGTATATTTCACTCATTCAAGACAGTAAATGAGATGAACTGCACTTGAGTTTAGTAGGGAAACGTCAGTCGTATGTTAAGTTGCTGGATAAGTATTCAGAGTCTAGAACACGATAAACTGAATCAATAAACTGGCAGATTTAAATTCAAGTAATCAAATAAATCACAAATAAAATGCAATGGTGGCCATGAAACTTCCAGATTGAGTAGAAGTCTGAAGAAGTGACTCGACCCGAATCATCTCCTATCCATGTTCACCAAAGTTGTTGCCGTGACCCGCTGAGTTACTCCAGCATTTTGCAGGCAACTGAAGGCAATTGCAGGAGAAGCTCAGAAGCCACCGAGCCCGGCCCCGAAGACCGGAGAACCGAGGAGGAGGGAGCCGCTGGCGATGATGGACGCAAGGAGTGGGCCAGGAAGAGGGGGACTGGGGTATAAGCGAGTTCGGTATTCCGACTGCGCATGCCCAGTTCATAGGTCATTCGCTACAAACAGCTGAGCTGCTAAGTGTGTACAGACCTGCGTTTCACCCGTAATCAGGATCGAACCCGGGTCTCTGTTGAACTGCTACTGGAGTTAGATAATGTAGAACAAGTGCGAACGGCTGATCTCACTACCATCCCCGTCCGCTCCCGAGTGTCCCATCCCTGTCCGGGGTCGGCCGGAGATGTCCGGGGTGACTGGCCATCGACTTACAGCCAGCGCTAACTCCAGCTCAACTCTGCTCCAACTCCCGAGGAACCCATTCCCCGACGGGCCGGGGATCGTCAGCTGCACCTCTCGCCTTATCCAGTGGCTGTCGATTAACTCTCTCGGTGCCGGCGAAAGCCGAGCACCAGTAATCAACCGGGATACACACAAAATGCTGCAGTAACTCAGCGGGCCAGGCAACATATCTGGAGAAGGGTCTCGACTCGAAACGTCACCTATTCCTTTTCTCCAAAGATGTTGCCTGGCCCACTGAGTTACTCCAGCACGTTGTGTCTACCTTCGGTGTAAACCAGCATCTGCCGTTCCTTCCAACAGAGCGACGCCTGTCCGTGGCTAAAGGAGAGGCTGGGGCTAAGTCTGGGGGTGACGGCGCTGCTGCTGCTCCAGGCCCGTGGGGAGGGAGAGGAGCGGGACTCGAGGCAAGGACCAATCCCTAAATCGTTCTACCTCTATACATCTCTCTTCCCTTAAAACAGTATTTTAAACTACTTTTTTTAATGTGGTTTTCAACACGTCCCCTGGGAGAGACTCAAATTCTGATGCCATTTGAAGTTCTTGAGAGGTTTCACCTTAATAAAGGTTCTACATTAATGCAAGTTGATATTTGTTGTATATTATGCAGAGGCTTTTCCCTATTATTTTCAATTAGGTCTAGTTTTAGTTTGAGATACAGTGTGGAAATAGGCTCTCGGCCCACTGAGTCCACTCTGACCATTAATCACCCGCACACTCATCTAACACATGAGGGACATTTTTTCAGCAGCCAATTAACCTACAAGCCTGGACATCTTTGGAATGTGGGAGGGAACCAGAGCACCCGGAGAAAAACCACTTGGTCAGAGCGAATGTACAAACTCCATAAAGACAGCACCCGTAGGCAGGATCGAACCAGGGTCTCTGGCGCTGTAAGACAGCAACTCTACCGCTGCGCCACCTTAATTTTTATAACAATTTCCTCATTAATATAAACTGGTTCACCTGGTGTCCTAGCATACCCTTAAAAAACAAGCCGCAAAAACAGATTATCTGACATTTACATTATATTATACTGTCAACATGCATGAGAGTATAATATAATTTCTCTGTACAACATGAATGGTGGATGTGCAAAGAGAAATATTTCCTGCTCTTCAAAGTATGTGAATACCTTTGAGGTGTATCAGAGAATCAGAATAAAAGCGAGCCCATAAATGTAAATGTTCCTTCTTCATTCCTTTGTGTTCAAAGTAATCTGCATGTCTCAGTGAGATTCTTGTATTTGCAATGCAATCTAACCTTTCACATCTCACCAATTTTCTCTGCGTTCTAAAAATTCTGTTTTCTCTGCCCTTATGTCTGCTCTCATGCTGAGATGACTAGCTTCTGTCTGCGCCCCTCTTTTATGTAAGAGAGTATTACATTAGCTGACTTAGTGGTGTCTGTCCTTTGTGCACTTTCGGTACATTAAGTGCAAGTGAACTTCTTTGCCTGAGCTTAATCCATTTGCAAGACCGTGTGATTTCATTGATCTTGGATACATAATAAATGAAGCTAGCAGGAATGCCTCATGATAATACTACTAATACTATTAAAGCATCCATTAGCCAACTGTAGGAATGTGAGCATAACAACTAATGTATCAATCTAATGGCAGTACTTGAGCGTTCGGAGACAGAGCAAGATGTTCGCTCCTCTGAAGAGCATCCTAAGCGCTGTGGATGATGAGATGTCCCATCTCCATAGACGTTCAAGCCCTCGGTAAACTGGATCCTAGCATGTAGGAAGATGGTGAACTATCATCCACTGGCAGCATTTGGAAGCTCGTGAGTAGCAAATATTGAACAGGAAAATGGTGTGATTAGAAGGAAAGATGCATAAGTTCAGCTATCTTATGTGGAAACAAGGAACAAGGAACTGTGTGTGCTGGTTTACCAAAGAAAGTCATGAAATGCAGGAGTAACTCCAGTAAGGAATCACAGGGACAGCACAGTGGTCTCCATCTGTAAAGGTTGTACATTCTCCCTGTGACCGCATGGGTTTTCTCCGGGTGCTCCGGTTTCCTCCCACATTCCAACGAGGTGCAGGTTTGTAGGTTAATTGGCTTGTATAAATTTTCCCTAGTGTGTAGGATAGGACTAGTGTACGGGTGATCGCAGGTTGGCGTCGAGTTGGTGGGCCGAGGGCCTTTTTCCACACTAAATCTAAAACTCTTTCCACACTGTATCTATAAAACTAAAAAACTCAGCCTGCCAGGCAGCATCCAAGGAGAACATGGATAGTTAACATTTTGGGCTGGGACCTTTCTTCAGACAGATTAGTCTGATAAAGGGTCCCACCCAAAACGTTACCTATCCATGTTCTCCAGGGATAGACACAAAAAGCTGGAGCAACTCAGCGGGTCAGGCAGCATCTCTGGAGAAAAGGAATAGGTGACGTTTCTGGTCGAGACCCTTCTTCAGGTTTAGTCTGGGGAGAGGGAAACAAGAGATATGCTGCCTGTCCCACTGAGTTACTCCAGCTTTTTTGTGTCTGTCTTCGGTGTAAACCAGCATCTGCAGTTCCTTCCTACACATGTTCTTCAGGGATGCTGCCTGACCCTCTAAGTTATTCTAGGATTTTGTGTTTTTATTCCAGCTATCTTATGATAAGGATATGATTTCCAATTATCAACAATTGAATGATACAGCCCAGGAATGAATTATTTTGCTTATTTGCTCTCGAAAGATGAACATTTTGGTAATTCCATTTTAATATTCTTTTTCCATTAGTAGTACTTTACTTTAAGAGATACAGTGTGGAGACAGGCCCTTTGGCTCACCAAGTCTGCACCAACCAGCGATCACCCTGTACACTAGCACTATCCTGCACCTGAGGGACAATTTACAATTTTACTGAAGCCAATTTACCTACAGATCTGTACGTCATTGGAGTGTGGGAGGAAACCGGATCACCCGGAGAAAACCCACAATGTCACAGGGAGAATGTACAAACTCTGTACCAACAGCACCCATAGTAAGAATCAAACCCGGGTCTCTGGCACTGTGAGACAACAATTCTAGCACTGCGTCACTGTGCCACGCATAGCCCTATACATATTTATCAAGTAATTATCCAATTCTCTATTGAATATAAATCTGCTTTGATTTTTCAGGAAGACCATTGGAGAATACAGCCTTTCAGTTCACTGCACAATGTTCAGCCTGGATTTAATTGGCTACTGCCTGAGGTTCTGAACAGTACTGGCAATGTTTGGACATTTCAAAGTCCAGAAGTTTGGGACTTCCTGTCAAGTATGAAAATCTGGACCTGCTGACAGAATTGGGACACCAAAAGCTCGAAGATAGACTCCTAGAATTGTACCACGTCAGAAGCTGAATCCAACAGCCTATTGATTTCAATGAAGATTTGAACCCAAAAATGGAAGATAAGTTTTTTAGTATTGGATTAATTTAACCTTTTTTTTCAGTATTTATATGATTTTGATTTGCTTTTCATAAGTTCTAGTAGCAGAATTATGGGCTTGTCCCACTTAGGTGACTTTTTAGGTGACTGCAGGAGATTATGCAGTCGCCACATGGTCACCACATGTTCGCGGGTAGTTGCCAGGGAGTCGCCTTCATGGTCGCAAGGAGTTCCCTCATTCAGGGAACTGATCGTGGCCTCATTATGGTTGCCGCAAATTTTTCAACATGTTAAAAAATTAGCGCCGACTAGAAAGAAGCCGCCATGGAGAGTAGCGAGAATTCTCGTGCCGTAGGTGGGTCGCCAGGAGGTCCTAGTGGGTTGCCAGGAGGTTGGAGGTTCTCGTATGTTGTAGCCGGTGCTGACCGGTGAATTTCATTGGCTCATTGGGAAATAAAAGGTAAGCAGTAGTTTTCAGAACCAAGGATAACAGACCGGTAATGTTAATGTCCGAGGAGCTTCATAGCCGTGTAACTCTGGCTTCTTAAAAGTTGTCTCCACTCCTTCTTCCCCCCCCCCCCTCTTTTAAAAAACTTACCATACACTGTGCTTGCCATAATTACAGCGCCAAACCTTCCTGTTCATCGCGGTGTGTTTGTATCACCTTGGCTTTGCACCGTGAATTTTTTAGACATTGCTTCCCCCCGCTTGCCCTGCCCCCTGCCTGCATAACGGGCTGGTGAAGGAAGCGATGTGTGTTGTGTGTGTGTGTGTATATATGTTCCACTCTGACAGTCGCTGTTCCAGTTGCCGGTTTTTCAGGCGACTGCAGGCAACTTGACAGTCGCCGGCAGTCCGCTGAAAATCGCCTAAGTGGGACAGGCCCATTAGGCCATTTGGCCCGTCAGGTCTACTCCACCATTCAATCATGACTTATCTACATTTCCCTCACAAACCCATTCTCCTGCCTGCTCCCCATAACCTCAGACATCCTTACTAATCACCCTTACTGATTAATCTTCAAAATTAAAATAAATTTTAGATGTCTCTGAATGTTTTTAGACTTTAGAGATACAGTTTGGAAAGAGGCCCTTTGGCCCAGAGTCCACGCTGACCCTACGATCACTCTATACACTAACACTATCCTACGCACTAGGGACAATTGACCAAATTTTTGAATTTACTGAAGCCAATTAACTTACAAGCCTGTTTTGTCTTTGGAGTGTGGGAGGAAACCGGAGCACCTGGAGAAAACCCATGTGGTCACAGGGATAACGTACAAACACCATGCAGACAGTACCCGTAGTCAGGATCGAACCTGGATCTCTGGCGCTGTAGGCAGGGGCTCTGCCGCTGCACCATTGTGCTGCAACAAATTGCACTGAATGATTTTGGCTAGGTTGAGTGAAAGGAATGGACATGCAAGTTGTTCTTTTACCAATGTAGCAAGAACGCAAGACGTCTTTTTCTCTGAAGCTCTGCAGCAGGAGTTATTAATAATATCCCGTTACTGAAGCTCATCGATTAATCCAATTGATATAAACCTAGCTTCTTGCCTTCTGTCAGTCAGTCCAATTATATTTTTGCTTCGTCTATGTTTGCATATCACGGACATGGGCGGCACGGTGGCGCAGCGGTAGAGTTGCTGTCTTACAGTGGCATCGACGCGGGTTCGATCATGACTACGGTTGCAGTCTGTACGGAGTTTGTACATTCTCCCCGTGACCGCGTGGGTTTTACCCAGGTGCACCAGTTTCCTCCCACACTCGAAACACGTACAGGTTTGTAAGTTAATTGGCTTTGCCAAAAAATTGTAAATTGTCACTTGTGGGTGCTGGCGTAACGGGGATCGCTGGTCGGCGCAGATTTGTTGGGCCGAAGAGCCTGTTTCTGTGCTATATGCCTAAACTAAAAACTATGAATTTTGGCTTCTCCACAAGAAATTCTTCATCCTATCCATATTTAATTTGGGGACTAGATGGCAACATCTGTACGTCTTTGGAATGTGGGAGGAAACCTAAACACCTGGAAAAAACCCATGTGGTCACAGGGAGAACATACCAACTCCATACAGACAGTACCAGTAGTCAGGATTGAACCTGGGTCTCTGGCGCTGTAAAGCAGCAACTCTACCGTTGCACCAATGTGCCCCCCTTTGCTACCTTAGATAAAGTCCAGTAGAGTCTAATTACTTTGAAGTCTCCAATGTGATAGATAGGAATCAGGATCACTGAAACGCTATGTATAGGAATGGTCCGCACACATGACAAGGTGACCTGCAAGTGTTTAAGGGCAATTACTGGAGTCTGGAAGGACCAAAGCCCTGAAAATAAAGGAGTCAGGAAATACTTTGTACCTGACAAAAAAGTTCCTGGCGCCGTCTCTATCAATGTTACGTCATTCATATTTACAGGCAATCTTCCTCTCTTGACACTCATAGACTCTATAACCCACTCCCTTGCACATGTATGCAAATGCTTCCCCCTCTTCCTCTTGCACTGCCTGTCTTCCAGCTCTCTCGAAAATACAGTTTTGTTAATAATCAGCTAATATTATTTCACAAAATACTGAAACATGCTAGTTCTACATCAAGAAGATTGATCGAGGTCTAGTCTACAAGCATCAAGTAACCAAGCTTGCTGTTAGTCATAAAAAATATCAAAAAGCTGCTTCAGATAAAAGTGGCAAGATTCATGGCTGTGCATTGACCT
>CM075979.1:66896936-66985430 GCA_038087875.1 Malacoraja senta | reverse complement strand
CAGCTATGGAGGGCAAGTCATTGGATATTTTAAGGCGGAGATTGACAGATATGTGATTAGTAAGAGTGTCAGGGGTTATGGGGAGAAGGCAGGAGAATGGGGATAAGAGGGAAAAATAGATCAGCCATGATTGAATGGCAGACATGATTAGCCGATTTGCCTAATTCTGCTCCTATAACTTATGAACTTACTCCAATTTCACACCAGGATTTTGTATAGAAATTAATTCCTCAGTCGGAAATGGAAAAGACAATCTGTACTCCATCATATTGGTGCAAAGGATTGACTTTTGCACGTCTATTGTGCAATGTATAATACTGTATAAGTGTGTTTAGCATTATTGGATGGGAATTAATTTCTAGTCATTGACACTTCACACTGTCCCCACCTAAAGGGCCTGTCCCACTTTCCCGACCTAATTCACGACCTCTGCCGAGTTTGCCCTTGACTCATACTCGCAGCATGGTCGTCACGAGGTCGTAGGAGGTCGTAGGTAGGTCGTAGCAGGCCGTGATGCTAGTCGTAGGTACTCGTGGCATCAAGTAGGTCGTGGCGTTTTTTCTAGCATGATGAAAAATGTCCACGTAAAAAATGTGAATTAGGTAATACATAGATACATAGAAAATAGGTGCAGGAGTAGGCCATTCGGCCCTTCGAGCCTGCACCGCCATTCAATATGATCATGGCTGATCATCCAACTAATTCTGCTCCTATAACTTATGAACTTACTCCAATTTCACACCAGGATTTTGTATAGAAATTAATTCCCCAGTCGGAAATGGAAAAGACAATCTGTACTCCATCATATTGGTGCAAAGGATTGACTTTTGCACGTCTATTGTGCAATGTATAATACTGTATAAGTGTGTTTAGCATTATTGGATGGGAATTAATTTCTAGTGGGAGTATGCTGCGAGTATGAGTCAAGGGCAAACTCGGCAGAGGTAATGAAAGTGGGACAGGCCCTTAACCATGTCAGTATAACCCATTCCTAATCTCTTCCATACATATATCTACATTTCCTCTGTTATTTACCCCAACTCTTCCATGTAGTAGCAATTTCCATATTTGAATATCACTCGGGATAAATTATTAAATGTCCTGTTCAATTTATTTTATTCAGGGTCTGTACTCTTGAACTGCCTTGCTCTACACCACAAGAGGAAACAGTTTCTCCATAATAATGCCACTGAACCTTTTTGTTTTTCTTATTCCCAGAATATTGTAAAAGTCAGATGCAGTTCATTCTGGCAGAGCCTTCTCTATAGAGACTCCTTTACGCATTGTCCTTTATAACTTTTCTTTTATTAATAATGCAGAGCGCATGCAAAGAAGTGCTTCGTTCAGTGCCAGTAAAAGGGCAACAATATCAATTCAATTGGCAATTCTAATTGTTGCCACTATCTGACCTTGGATTAATGTTCGTGTTCCTTGCCCGAAGCACTGTGAGCTAGGAATTAATCATAAGCCCGGGACAGTGGGAATGCGACTTCCAATCACCGTATAAAGAGGGAGCGGGAGAGACCAAAGTAATGCTGAGCTATAGAGAATCACAGCTCAATGTGTTCACTTGTGCCAATGGCATCAGCCACAAAAGACGAGGCAATTTACAATTTACAATTCAGAGGTGCCAAAGTGGAAGGATTTTCCTTTTACTATTAATGTCATTTTTCTGAGCTGTCGAGGTATGCTTTATTGTAGAATGAAGGTTAGACAACTTGTTTGTATGGTGTTATTGCATTTCCTCCTATCATTTGACTCTTGAAAACTGAAGTATTAGCCTTGCCAGCAGTGACCCTCTATGGAGATGTCATAAGGCAACATTTACAGCTGGAGTAATATTTATGCCATATTATTAATATCCATTTCCCACTTTTTTTAAATCTGTTTTCCCTCCATTAGATTGCAGAGTGCGAGCATGCTATGACTCCAGTTTAATACTTTCTCTAGTTGATATCCTCAATTCCAGAGCAGAATCTTCTTAGCGCCAAAACCTGCAGTCTTTCCATTGAAAAAATGTCATATTTTTTTTAAGGGATACAACGTGAAAGCCCATCGAGTCTGTGCCAACCAGAAAGTAACCACACACTAGTTCTATCCTACACTCTAGGGACAATTTACAGAAGCCAATTAACCTACAAACCCGCGGGTCTTTGGGATGTGGGTGGAAACTGAAGCACCTGGAGAAAACCCACTTGGTCACAGGGAGGATGTAAAAATCCGGCATAGACAGCAGGATCGGACCCAGGTCTCTGGCACTCTAAGGCAGCATCTCTACCGCTGTGCCACTGAGGCGCCTAAAGCTGCTTTAAACAGAACTAATATTTAATGAATGCTAACCATCAACTGGAATATTGGGTGAACTCCATTTGTTCCATTAGCTCCATTAAACTCTTCTCTGAATAGTTCCACCAAATCTTTATGTTCACCTGCTAATGATATTTCTGCAAGGTTTCCACAAGCCCGTTGCTTACTTTAAATGGGTTCAGCTCTACCGCTTTGCCACTGTGCTAACTTCAGGTGACACAGCGGTAAAGCTGCTGCCTTACAGCACCAGAGACCTGGGTTTGATCCTGACCTCGGGTGCTGGCTGTGTGGAGTTTACATGCTCTCCCCATGTCCGGGTGGGTTTCGTCTGGGTGCTCCGGTTTCCACCCACATCCCAAAGACGTGCAGGTTTGTAGGTTAATTTGGCCCTTTGTAAATTGCTCCTTGGGTGTGGTGGGATAACCAGTGTGAACGGGTGATCTATGGTCGGTGTGGACACGGTTTCCATGCTCTATCTATGAACTAAACTTAAAATCTCTTTACACCAAACCCATTTTATTCTCCCACCAGCCCACACCCCCACAGAACCATCAACCTCCCATTAGATACCTCCACTCACCTACATACTAGTGGCAATGTATAGTGGCCAAATAAACTATCAAGCCACATGTCTTTGGGATGTGAAAAGCAACCGGAGGAAACCCAAATCATCACAGGGAGCACATGCAAACTCCACTCAGACAGCACCCGAGATCAGGATGAACTTGGGTCATTGGCACTGAGAGATGGAAACTCCATTAGCTCCATTATCAATTCCAAACTCCCCTTGCTAAATAAGCAAAGGGATCGTGGAAACCTTGCAGAAATATCATTACCAGCTGACCATAAAGATTTGGTGGGACTACGCAGAGAAGATTAGTAGAATTCACCCAATATTCCAGTTGATGGTTAACATTTATTAAATATTAGTTCTGTTTAAAGCAGCTTTAGGACGCAAGATGGCACAACGATAGAGTTGCTGCCTTAGACCCGGGTTCGATCCTGACTACGGGTGCTGTCTGCACAGAGTTTGTACGTTTTTCCTGTGACTGCGTGGGTTTTCTCCGGCAGCTCCGGTCTCCTCCCACGATCCCAAGATGTACACATTTGTAGGTTAATTGGCTTTGGTAAAATTGTAAATTGGCCCTAGTGTGTAGGATAGTGTTAGTGTACGGGGTGAACGCTGGTCGGTGTGGCTCGGTGGGCCGAAGGGCCTGTTTCCCCGCTGTATCTCTAACGTCTAAAGTTGAATAGATGTTGACACAAAAGTAAGCACCATTTTGTTTCACACTGCCTTGAACTATCGTGACCCTACCATTGAATTTCAGTCACACATGATCTGACCCCGTCCAGAAATGGAAAAGACAATAGCAAAAGATTTTAACATACATGACAAAAAATGCCTTACTTTGTTGCATGTCTGTATCCACATTCTCATAAACAACAACTAAGTAATTATTCTATTTAGAAACATCACCTATTCATTTTCTCCTGAGATACTGTCTGACCCGCTGAGTTACTCCAGCTTTTTGTACCTATCTTTAGTTATTCTACATCTTCCCCTTCCTACTGCTATTAATGTGTCATCATCTGAGCCAAAGATTAACTAATTCTATGCGTTGCCAACAAGTGAACTTTCCTCTGCCGCACTTGGCCCTATGATAGAAAGTTCTGACATAAATATTCATTGTTAGCTCATAATTCTGGCTTATGCTGCCAAATCAGAAATATTAGTAGCGTAGTGCAGTAATCTGTGCTCACATCAAATCTGAATCTGGAATAAAATCTTGAGCCGTATGCAGATGTTTAAGTGCACACTCCAACACCCAGCACGGCAGATGTTGGTATAAACATGGTAGCTGTTCCCATTTGTGCGGGACCCAGGAATTAAAACTATCAGCAAAGTGATTAAGTGGGATGTGAGGAGAAACTTCTCTTCAGGCGCCGGTTATAATGAAGAATTTACTGCTTTGGGGGGATGTTGGACACAGGCGATCAAATTATGGGAATGTAGTTAAAACTAGGCAAGGCCCTACTTTTGTATGTGAGAACTGTGGGAATTGTGTAACAGTTAAGCAAAAAATATTGTACAGGGATATATGGGTGAAAATGTGGAAAAACAATGCAGGATTCACCTGATTCAACTCCATTCAGCTGCCTTTTCCCCATCATCCCTGACACCCGTACTAATGAAGAATCTCTCAATCTCCACCTTAAATATATCCATTGGCCTCCACAGCTGACAATTAATTCCACAGATTCACCACCCTCTGATTTAAGAAATTCTTCCTCATCTCCTTAGACTCCTTAGTCACCACACTCCAGCCCCATCTTATAGTTTTTTTTTTTGGAAGACCATTTTGATTTGAAGAAATGAAACATCAAATTGACAACATTCCAATACCCTCTGCAACACATTGTGGACTAAAGAATTCTAATTGAAAAAAAAATATGCCCTGCAGCCGGAGTTTTATTCAGACACTTGGGTAGCATAATATTAAAGACAGCTTGCTCAACCAAACCACTCCTATCTGCCAAGCTTATCGAGATAAGAGCTTTGCAGGGTGCATTAGTACTTCCGAGGAGCTGAGAAAAATCAGCCCTTTAACAGATGTTGACTGGTTCAATTAAAGCCTCTAGAGTTGAAGTACTGATAAGATATACCGCCGTTGCTACCCAACAGTAAGATCTTCCCAGGCAAACCTTTCCTCGTGTATACTTGCATGCTGCAAGAACACAGAGACGTCAGTAATTGTATTGTAAAGGAAAAGCACTGTAAAGGAAAATGTTGCCTCTCTATTTTTGAATCGATTGAACTACTACGATGGGCAAGCGGGAAATAATAATAATAATAATAATAATACATGTTATTTATATAGCGCTTTTCAAGGACTCAAAGTCGCTTTACATGGAGAGTCAAAAAAACACAACAAAATAGAGCAGTAAGACAGAGATGCAAAGGGGAGGGGGACATGGGACTAAGGGTATGCAGAGGTGAAGAGATGGGTCTTGAGGCGGGACTGGAGGATGGTGAGGGACTCCGAATTTCGGATCAGTTGTGGGAGGGAGTTCCAGAGCCTGGGAGCTGCCCTGGAGAAGGCTCTGTTTCCAAAAGTGCAGAGGTTGGATTTCGGAATGGAGAGGAGACCAGCTGATGTGGATCTGAGGGACCGTGAGGGTTGGTAGGGGGAGAGGAAGTCAGTGAGATAAGGGGGGGCCAAGTGGTTGACAGCTTTGTAGGTGAGGACCAGGATTTTGTAGATGATCCGGTGGGAAATGGGAAGCCAGTGAAGTTCTTTGAGAACTGGGGTGATGTGGTGCCAGGATTTGGTGTGGGTGATGAGTCGGGCGGCTGCATTCTGGACCAGTTGGAGTCGGTTGATGTTGCTGGAATAAAAGAAGAGAGTTACAGTAGTCCAGTCGGGAGGAGATGAAGGCATGGATGAGTCTTTCAGCAGCGGGGGGTGTGAGAGAGGGTCTGATTTTGGCAATGTTGCGGAGGTGAAAAAATGATGTTTTGACAACATGTCGGATGTGAGGCTCAAGGGAGAGGGTTGAGTCAAAGATCACGCCAAGGTTGCGTGCCTGAGGAGATGGGGAGACAGTGGTGCCGTCAATAGTGAGAGTGGGGTTGTTAATTTTGGTAAGTGTTGATTTGGAGCCAATGAGGAGAAAATCTGTTTTGTTACTGTTTAATTTAAAGAAGTTGAGTTGCATCCAAGATTTGATGGCTGACAGGCAGGAGTTGATATGGGAGAGAGGGGGGTGGTGGGGGGACTTGGTGCTGAGATAGATCTGGGTGTCATCAGCATAGCAATGGAAGTCCAGGTTGAAGTGACGGAGTATATGAACAAGGGGGAGGATGTAGATGATGAAGAGGAGGGGACCGAGAACGGAGCCTTGGGGAACGCCTTGAGTGACAGTGGTTGTGGCAGAGGTGTGGTTATGGAGAGAGATGAAGTGGGATCAGTTGGAAAGGTAGGAACGGAGCCAGCTGAGTGCAGAACCTTCAATGCCAAGGTCTTTTAGTCTGGTAAGCAGGATGTTATGGTTCACGGTATCGAAGGCTGCACTCAGTATCGAGGAGGATGAGGATGTTGAGGGAACCAGTATCAGCAGAGGTGAGGAGGTCGTTGAGGACTTTGAGGAGAGCAGTTTCTGTGCTATGGAGGGGGCGAAAGCCAGATTGGAGGGGTTCGAATAGGTTATACGCGAGGAGGTGGGAATGAAGTTGTGACGCGACGATACGCTCCAGGGTTTTTGAAAGAAAGGGGAGGTTTGAGATAGGGCGGTAATTAATGAGAGAGGAGGGATCAAGACCAGGTTTCTTTAAGATTGGTGTGACAGCAGCAGTTTTGAAAGCAGAGGGGACAATTCCTTGGGACAATGAGGAGTTGAAGAGATTAGTGAGGTAGGGGCAGAGAGCGGGGAGGCAGGACTTCAACAGGGGAGTGGGGAGAGGGTCGAGGGAGCAGGTAGTGGGTTTGGAAGAGCTGATGAGTTTGGAGATTTCAGTAGGGGTGACCGGGTCAAACTGGGAGAGGAAGCAGTGTGGAGGAGGGGTAAGGAGGTCAGTGGAGATGTTGAAAGGAGGGGCCTTGGTAGGTGGTGGAGTAGATGCTGGGGAGTCGGGTACAGGGGATAGAGATTGATAGATGGTGCTGATTTTGTCAGCGAAAAAGTGGAGGAATGAGTTGCAGAGATCCGGAGTGGAGGTAGGGAGAGTGTTGGCTCGAGGCTTGAGGAGGTTGCACACTGTGGAGAAGAGGGTTCTGTGGTTTAGGCAGGGGTCGGTGAATATGGAGGAGAGGTAGGCAGATTTAGCAGCAATGAGGGCATCTTTGTAGGCAGTGAGGTGGAGTTTGTAAGTTTGAGTTTCAATACTAGGCTAAATGCAGACCCTTCGGAAATGGGCTGTGGCTTTCACTGTGGTATATGGTTGATACTTTTAAACTAGGACAACCAAATTATGCACCTGTAGTATTGGAGAAGATGGTGGATGTGAATTGAGAGATAAAACATCTCTGCACCAATGCATAATTCATTTTGTGACCCATGCATTCTCTCCCTTCGCCCTCCCCCCTCCCCCCTCCCCCCTCCCCCACCCTGGTCGCCCTACTGTTCGCATCCTTGTATAGCTATATTATCACCCCTTCCCCAACCAGCAAAGGGCCATTATGGGCTCCACCATTCCTTGGTCATCTGTTGCCGGCCCTGCATTGTTCTGGCCTTTTCCTACCTCCAGTTCCCCCCTTCTACTTTCAGTCTGAAGAAGGGTCCCGATCCATCCTTTTTCTCCAGCGATGCTGCCTGACCCGCTGAGTTACTCCAGCACTCTATGTCTATGTTTGACTGTTTTCCTACACATGGAGGGTTCTGAAGCATATTCTGCACATTATGAGGATGATATCCTGATAGATATTCCTCCAAAAGGTTATTTTAAGATGTGAACTGGAATAATTAGGCAGCAACTGATTCAGTTCATCTGAACAGTGCAATCCAATTTAATAAAAACACAAAGCTACAAACAGGACAGGACAACATTACGGGACAGCACAGTGAAGCAGCTTATGGACCCAACACCAGATACCCGGCTTCGATCCTGACCTTAGGTGCTGTCTGTGTGGAGTTTGCACGTTCCTCCTGTGACCTAGACAGTTTCTTCTGGGTTCTCCGTTTTTTTCTACATCCCAGCGATGAGCAGGTTGGTAGGTTTCATAGATACAAGGTGCTCGAGTAACTCAGCAGGTCAGGCAGCATCTCTGGAGAAAATGGATGGGAGACGTTTCTGGTCTGAAGACAGGTCTGAAACTGAAACGTCACCCATTCTTTTTCTCCAGAGATGCTGCCTGACCCGTTGAGTTAATCCAGCACTTAGTGTCTCTCTTTGATATAAACCAGCATCTGCAGTTCATTGTTTCTTCAGGTTGGTAGGTTCATTGGCCTCTGTAAATTGCCCCTTTTGTAGGTGAGTGGTAGGATTTGGAGGGAATAGATGACAATTTGGAGAGAATAAAAACTGGAATAGTAGGATTAGTGTAAGTGGGTGGTTGATGGTCAACATAGACTCAATGGACCTGTTTCCATGCTCTATCTCTCTATAACTAACTTGCACTGGGCTTGATTATGTAGAAACAGTGACACGGTGGCGCAGCCTTACAGCATTTGCAGCGCTGGAGACCCGGGTTGGATCCCGAATAGAGGTGCTTGTCTGTACGGAGTTTGTAGGTTCTCCCCGTGACCTCCGTGGGATTTCTCCTAGATCTTTGGTTTCCTCTCAAACTCCAAAGATGTACATGTTTGTAGGATCATTGGCTTGGTAAATGTAAAAATTGTCCCTGGTGTGTGTAGGAAAGTGTTAATATGTGGGGATTGCTTGTCGGCATGGACCTGGTGGGCCGAAGGGCCTGTTTCTGTGCTGTATCTCTAAACTAAACTAAACTAAACTAAACAATGATAATGAAACCTGTGTTCTTCCTGTCACTGACTGTGCTGTTTTCTGCAGCACCATCAAACTCAGTTACTTCAATCAGGCTGAATTTAAGGGTTTTTTAAACTGCCTCGTATAAACTATCCTGAACATCTCATGCCTAGTTACAAGGGGCTGAGATAAGGTTTAGTGTTACACTCTGTAATATTTTCAGCCCATGGCAAAGACATCAATGTCAAGTAGGAGACTGAATGATGACTTTCGAGGTTTTGAAAGCTGTGGAGCATAGATGGTTCGAATGTTTCTCCCATAGCTTTTAGACATAGAAACATAGAAACATTGACAATAGGTGCAGGAGTAGACCATTTGGCACTTCGAGCCAGCACCGCCATTCAATATGATCATGGCTGATCGTCCAAAATCAGTACCCGTTCCTGCTTTTTCCCCATTTCCCTTGATTCCGTTAGCCCTAAGAACTATATCTAATCTCTCTTGAAAACATCCAGTGAATTGGCCTCCACTGCCTTCTGTGGCAGAGAATTCCACAGATTCATAACTCTCTGGGTGAAAAGGTTTTTCCTCATCTCAGTCCTAAATGGCATACCCCTTATTCTTAAACTGTGACCCCTGGTGCTAGACTCCCCCGACATCGGGAACATTTTACCTGCATCTGCATCTAGCCTGCATCTAGCCTGTCCAATCTCTTAAGAATTTTATATGATTCTATAAAATTCCCTCTCATCTTTCTAAATTCCAGTGAATACAAGCCTTGTCGAAATATTATTTGATCATATGTTAGTCCCACCATCCCGAGAAATAACCTGGTGAACACACCCTCAATAGCAATAATGTCCTTCCTCAAATTAGGATGACCAAAACTGCACACAATACTCCAGGTGTGGTCTCACCAGGGCCCTGTACAACTGCAGTAGGATCTCCTTGTTCCTATACTCAAATCTTCTCACTATGAAGTGTAACATACCATTTGCTTTCTTCACTGCCTGCAGTACCTGCTTGCTTACTTTCAGTGGCTGATGTACAAGGACACCCAGGTCTCGTTCCATCTCCCCTTTTCCTAACCTGACACCATTCAGATAATAATCTGCCTTCTTGTTCTTGCCACCAAAGTGGATAACCTCACATTTATCCACATTATACTGCATCTGCCATGCATCTGCACACTCACCCAACCTATCCAAGTCACTCTGCAGCCTCATATCATCCTCCTTGCAGCTCACACTGCCACCTAGCTTTGTGACATCCGCAAACTTGGAGATGTTACATTTAATTCCCTCATCTAAATCATTACTATATATTGTAAATAACTGGGGTCCCAGCACTGAGCCTTGCGGCAGCCACTAGTCACAGCCTGCCATTCTGAAAAAGATCCGTTAATTTCTACTCTTTCCTTCCTGTCTGCCAACCAATTCTCTATCCATGTCAATACCCTACCCCCAATACCATGTGCTCTAATATTGCACACAAATCTCTTGTGTGGGTCCTTGTCAAAGGCTTTTGAAAGTCCAAATACACCACATCCACTGGCTCTCCCTTAACCATTCTACTTGTTACATAAGCCATTTTCATATTGGATGGCAGTGCTGGCTCAAAGGGCCGAATGGCCTACTCCTGCACCTATTTTTCTATGTTTCTATCCTAAAAAAATTCCACAATATTAGTCCTTCGATGATTTCCCCTTCATAAATCCATGCTGACTGACAGATCCTGTCACTGCTTTCCCAATGCACTGTTATTACATCTTTAATAATCGACTCGAGCATCTTCCCCACTACCGATGTCAGGCTAACTGGTCTATAGTTCCCTGTCTTCTCTCTCCCTCCTTTCTTAAAAAGTGGGGTTCCATTAGCTACCCTCCAGTCCACAGAAACTGATCCAGAGTCTATAGAACATTGGAAAATGATCACCAGTGCATCCACAATTTCTAGGGCCACCTCCTTATTAGATCAATATTCCAGCACTCCACCTATTTCATCTCGGTAGCTTCAGAGATAAGTTATCTCCTCTAAATGCCTTTTTTTTTAAATTGCCATGGTTCATATCTATATGATAATGTGATATATATAACAGCAACATATAACGGCAGGTAGCAATCATTCAGTTTTCCCTGGGGTTCAATCAGATAATACCATGCTAAACTACTAGAGTCCAGTCAGCCAGAAATGTTTGATTTTGTTTATGCAAGTCCTACATTTATATTGACCTAGATTGTCCCTGTAACATACCTTATGTGGATATGCTATGTGGATAAACCAGGGGCATTATAAACCAAGCCAGTGAACCAGGGGTCATTAGAAATTATTATGCTTAAATTATGTGGAAATTAAAAAGAATGGTTTCAATAATCTTGGTCATTAAATCTAGCCCACCTTCACAGTTTACTTGCCTGCTTTGTGCTAGGGCGCTGTGGTTGTCTAATAGATGACCCAGCAAGCCTCTCAGCAGCACAATCATTCATTACCACTTCCTCAAGGGCAATTAGGAATGGATATTAAACATTGATCACATTCCACAAATGAATGAAGAAAAAAATATGAGAGTCAGTAGTACATAATACTGCCCAAAATGATCACTTGAAAAGTAGGGTTATATGTCTGCAAAGCAAATTGACAAATAGTCTCCAAACAGTTTTGTGGACAGACTATCTGAGTCATCTAACATACAAGGATTCAAGGACCTAACTTATCACATCCACGAACATCACAGACCTTTCACAAGTTCACAAGTTCACAAGTAATAGTAGAATTATGCCATTCGGCCCATCGAGTCCATACTGCCATTCAATCAAGGCTGATCTCTGCCTCCTCATCCCATTTTCCTGCCTTCTCCCCATAAACCTTGACACCCGTTCTAATCAAGAATTTGTCTATCTCTGCCTTAAAAATATCCTCAGACCTGGCTTCTACAGCCCTCTGTGGCAATGCGTTCCACAGATTAACTACCCTCTGACTAAAGAAGTTCCTCCTCACCTCCTTTCTAAAAGAGCGTCCTTTAATTCTGAGGCTATGACCTCTGGTCCTAGACTCTCCCACGAGTAGAAACATCCTTTCCACATCCACTTTATCTGTGCCTTTCATTATTATGTAAGTTCCCCCCTCAACCTTCTAATCTCCAGCGAGTACAGGCCCAGTGTTGTCAAACGGTCATCATATGCTAACCCACTCATTCCTGGAATCATTCTTGTAAATGTAATTTCCTTGACAATGTAACTCTGATTAATTGCCTTTGGTTACATTCTGAACCTTGTGTGGCTTGCCTTTGAGTAGTGGGGTGGCTGAGAGTTTTAGCTTAGAAATTCAGCATGGAAACAGGTCCTTAAGCCCACTGAGTCCGCACCGCCCATTGATCGCAATACTAGTTACCCCACTACCGGCTAGGAGAAATTTATAGAGGTCAACAAACCCACGTACATTTTGGGATATGGGAGAGAACCGGGGCACCCGGAGGAATCCATGCGGTCACGGGGAGAAAGTGCAAACTCCATAATTGAGCACCCAAGGTCAGGATCGAACCCAGATCTCTAGCGCAGTGAGACAGCAGCCCCACTGCAGTGCCACTGTGCCATCCCTGTGCCACTGTGTGTACAGTCTGCCTCTTGCTACAGTTCCACATCTCAGGCATTGTAGCATAGACCCCTCTAGCTACATCACCTCCTGACTGGCCAACAAAAGCAGACTTGGTTTATCTCATCTACCCCTGCAGGAAACTGTTCAGTTGTCCTAAAACTTGCGTTGACCCCACTTTGAAACTTTGAGAGGTGTGACAGCTACAGGCCATCATGGAAGCTCTCAAGGGTTGTTTGTGTTGGCATAGGGCAACTCCTCTTTTGCTTCAGACCTTTTTCTACAATAGTGCATCTCTGCAGAGGTTATCCACAACTTTCCATTTGCTTCTTTGCTGGCTACTACTCTCTAAATGTCTAACTCTTTTCCAGTTGTTGCCATTTGTCGACAGTGGCGCAGCAGTAAAATTGCTGCCTCACAGCACCAGAGCTCCAGATCCTGACTACGGGTGCTGCCTGTAGGGAGTTTGTATGTTCTCCCTGTGACTGTGTGTGTTTTCTCTGGGTGCTCCAGTTTCCTCCAATACTCCAAAGATGTGCAGGTTTGTAGGTTAATTGGCTTCTGTAAATTGTCCCTAGTGTGTAGGACGTGGAAGTGGTATTACATGGAACTGCTGTATGGGTGACTGATGGTCAGCATGAACTCATTGGTCGAAGTTTCCACGCTGTATCTCTCTCTTTCAAAAGTTAAGGCACCCTCTGATTTTGCAGATATTGTGCAGCATTAGTCCAATTATTTAATCGTTGCAAACATTCCAATACTCTGCTCTGGGAAATGGAGAGCAAGCTTGGACATTCTAATTGTGAATGGGCGTGACTCCATTTTGAACTGCAAGATTCCTGACGTCTTGGGCGTGGACAGTTTCTTCTCTTTGAAGCTCTAAATGGGCTTTGGTAAAATTGTAAATTTTCTCTTGTGAGTAGGACAGTGCTAGTGTACAGAGTGATCGCTGTCGGCACAGACTCGGTGGGCCGAAAGGTCTGTTTCTGCGCTGTATCTCTAAAGTAAAGTAAAGAGTCTAGGGTCACCACAAAGCAAATGGGTTTCTCCAGCAAGTAAGATGAGAACTATTTGTTCCCATTGCAATTGGTCATGTAAAAGAGATTGGTTTATGATTCATTGCGATTTGGAGTACGTTGATTGGTAGCACAATAAACAGTACAAACCTTACGATGTTCTTAATATGGCCTGAGGACCCAAAGGGTTCTTTTTTTTCAGGTGTTTGGCATAAATATCCACAATTTAAGGTGAGAGGGGAAAGATTCAAGATGAACCTGAGGGGCAATGTTTTCACAGAGAGTGGTGGGTGTATCGAACGAGCTGCCAGAGGAGGTAGGTGAGGCAGGTACAATAGCAACATTTAAAAGACATTTGGACATGTAATTGGATAGGAAAGGTTTAGAGGGATATGGACCAGACGTGGGCAGATGGGACTAGTGTAGGTGGGGCATCTTGGTGTGCATGTGCAAGTTGGGCCGAATGGCCTGTTTCCGTGCAGTACGATCCTATGTCCATCCCATCTGGTGGCTCATTCACCTCATTGATAAGGACACGGCAAATGTTCTGTGCGTGAAGAAAATTATGAAGTATAAATTGCCATTATTCCCTTGCAAATTGGGAAATAATTTTAATGCTTATGGAATACAATGAGGTATACATGGTGCTTGGCTGTTGTGGGTGAGAGCTTATGGTGCTTATTGATGACAGGTGCTAAGTGGCTTCCTGATATAATAATTCCAGAAGGCTAGCATGGCCTGATTTATGGTTATCCACTGACCTGTAAACCCAATGATCTGCCAGCACTCCTTGAGTTAGTACCGCAGCCTAGCTTGGCGGAGGCAGAAACGGTAAATATTGCATGAGCTTCAACTTTAATGGCTCTTTTGTGTAACAAAGCACGGAAATAATGGAGTGAAGGAAAAAAGCATGCAACAGTGATTTATCCCGCTGATGTTCCCCATTAGTTTGTCATGTTAAAGTGAGTGGATTTAAAGCAGGGGGCAATCACAACATGGTGCCACCCAGTCCATCACGGGCACTGACCTCCCCCACCGTCGAAGGGATCTACAGGAGTCACTGCCTCCAAAAGGCAACCAGCATCATCAGAGACCCACACCATCCTGGCCACACACTCATTCATTACTGCCATCATAAAGGATGTATAGGAGCCTGAAAACTGTAACATCCAGGTTCAGGTGCAACTTCTTCCTTACCACCATCAGGTTATTAAACACTACAACCTCCAAATAAACTCTGAACTACCATAGACTTGGGGGCTTTTTTTTGTCTTTGCGCTATTATTGTTTGTGTGTGTATGTGTGAGTCTATATATATATATATATATTTTCTACATATCCATATATATATATGCTATTTGTGTATGTGTGTATATATATATATATATATATATATATATATATATATATTGCAGATGCTGGTTTATACCAAAGATTGACACAAAGTTCTGGAGTGACTCAGCGAATCAAACAGCATCTCTGATAAAAAAAAGGATAGGATGTTGTGCGTGTGTGTATATATGGGTGTATAGGATTTAAAACTAGCTACCTCTTGTGTACCTGGCGTGAATGTTCTATCAATGCCACTAAAGGGAACTGCCAATAGGTTGTGGAAGGGCTCTTGCAACCAGAATAGATGAAGATAAGAATATTTGGGCACAGGTGGCTATGGGCACTGAAATATTGAGATAGGCATGCCTTTGAACTGTAGCGGACTCCAGGCAAGAAGGTGGAATTTAAGCTGACCCAATTAGTTGTTTCTCTTTGCAAAGCGGAGCAGGTTTGAGGGGACTTTGACTTGCATCTGCTCTTATTTCTTCTATTTTACTTGCATAAGGCTCAAACCAAAGAAACAAGTACCGACCTGCCTTAAGAGAAGACTGTTTGAATGAAGAAGCAGAGGTAAACATTAGGGACCTTCTCACAAAGTATCTTTGCTTTGTCCATGCTCCTCACAAAGATTTTGCTTTTTAATACATATCCCTATTTGTCCTTAATATTCATTAACTCACATCTGCTTGGAAATAGTGAAGTTTGATCTAAAACATATGTATGTAAACGTCACAGGATTGAAAGGACCTCAGTGTTCCACAATGCTAAAAGCCACATGGTCACTGTAAACATCTGGAGCAACCTTCACTCATGTTGGCATGAAAACTGGGCTCAATTTGATTCATTACATCCTGGAGGAATATGTACTGTTGCACATGCTGAATGGATTTTCAATGTTGCATACTCCCTCGCAATTGAATTCATGATCTTCCAATCTACATTATTACAGCCCTTGCACTTTTTAAAAAATCTGCACTTTGTCTGAAGCTGTAACGCTATAATTGAGTGGCACATTGGTGTAGTGGTGGACTTGCTGCCTTACAGCACCAGGGACCTAGGTTCGATCTTGACGACGGATGCTGTCTGTACGGAGTTTGTACGTTCTCCCTGTGACCGCATGGGTTTTTTCTGGGTGCTCCGGTTTCCTCCCACATTGCAAAGATGTACAGGTTTGTAGGGTAATTGGCTTTGACATCATTGTAAATTGTCCTGAGTGTGTGGGATAGTGACAGTGTACAGTGTACAGGTGGTTGGCGCAGACTCGGAGGGCCGAAGGTCCTGTTTCCGCACTGTATCTCTAAACTAAACCAAACAAATTCTGCTCTTCGTTTATGCTCTCTTTTTCACTAACCGATGTGCTCGTGCATGATCGGATTTGACTGGATAGCACACAAAACAAACAAGTAACAAGATAAACCAATACCACCCCCACCCCCCCCTCCCCCCAACCCCTCAACCATCCCAATGCTCCCATCATCGCTTGTGAAATGATTTGGCAGCTGGGGTCAGAGGTTAACATTATCACTCAGGATGCAATACAAGTTGATTATAATGATGGTAATATGTGTGCCTTTCTCAAAAAAACATTTATTCCTCTCAATAGCCTGCACCTCTTCCAGAGGTCTCCCTTGTTTCTGACATTTACACAAAAGCAACTCAAAGAAAGTAATGAGGTCAGTTTGCAGCAAGATTGAGTGATTTTAGTTCGGGTGACCTTTGAAATGGATTTTCTCGTCATCAGTGATGGGGCATTTTGGTTTCATGTTGCACTGAATGAAGCTTCTCATTAAATAAAATTACAGTGCTGCAGAAATTGTAGGTGGTTTTCACCCAGGAATGGCTAGCCAACAGTCCTCATATGGCAGAGAGATTCACATTAAAAGTACTGGCGTAACACACCATGATTCTCTCAACTGATTAGTTTATGTTTTTTTTTTTTTTTATTTTTTATTTTTTTTATTTTTTATTTTTTAGAAGTACGGTAGATTACAGTAATGTACAACACGTATATATTAATACATTTTTTGTACCGCTTCACTTTTTTAAACTTTAAGAAAGAAAAAGAAAGAAGTAAGAAAAGTGGAGAAAGTGCACAAAGGTTGTGAAGTGCAAAAGAGTGTTGGGAAAAGAAAGCCCCTTAGAAAGAAGTTAGAGAAGGAAGTAAAGTTAGAAAATAGACCCTAGAAAAAAAAAGAGAAAGAAAGAAGGAACAATCGCTCTATTATAACTCTTATACCATACTTCATAGAGAAGGAACTACCAACCAAGTCTGTTTTTATTTTACCTCCCATTACCAGGTCCAGATACCTTTTATTTATTTATTTGTTTTTCTAAATTACTATTGCACCTCATGCTTGTAATAGGTCCAAAAACGTAGACCACGTCTTTTGAAATTGATCTACTTTGCCTACTAGGAGGAATCTCATCTCTTCCAGATGTAATGTTTCCAACATATTTGATGTCCACATTTTTATTGTTGGTGTGGGCGCATTTTTCCAGAATTTAAGTATAAGCTTTTTTCCCATTATTAGCCCATAATTGAGTAAATTCTTCTGATACACGTTTAATTCAGGAATACCTTCCGATATTCCAAAAATAATCCATTCTGGTTTTGGTACCAGTTTTATTTTGATTAATTTTGAAAAAATATCAAATATTTCAAACCAGAATTTTTGGATTTTTGTACAAAAAACAAAAGAATGTGCTATGGTAGCTTCTTGACATATACATTTATCACAGATTGGTGAGACGTTAGGAAAGATTTTATTTAGTTTGGTTTTTGAATAATATAATCTATGTAATGTTTTAAATTGGATAAGCGTATGTCGTACGTTGATCGAGCATTTATGCACCTGTAATAAATGATTATCCCAACTCTCTTTTGAAATTTTTATACCTAGATCTTGTTCCCAATCTCTTCTAATTCCATCTGTTGTGGGTATTTCTATATTTAAGATGATATTATATAAGTATGATATTAAATTAACTGATTCCGCCTTTGTCTTCATTGCTTCATCTAGTAAGTCGGAAGGCATATTATAATAATCTTTTGTGTGTGTTTTCAAATAGTCACAGATTTGTAGATATTTAAAATATTGATTATTTTTCAAATTATATTTCAGTTGTAGTTGTTGGAATGATAGTAATTTTTCTAATTCATACAGATCTTCGAGCCTTTTAATTCCCATTCTTTCCCATTGTATAAATGCTTTATCTATGATTGAAGGTTTAAACGATGGGTTATTGACTATTGGTATTAAGAGAGATAGGTTTCTTAATTTTAGATTCTGTTTTATTTGCTTCCATGTTCTAATAGTGCTATATATAATTGGATTTTTATTATAATTTTTATTATTCAAATTTATTGGAGAGAGAATAATCGCTCCTATATTATTCGGGGAGCAATCCCCTTTTTCCATTATAATCCAGTCCACCTGCTGGGCAGAATTGTCCAGCAGGTGAATCATATTTTTAATATTTACTGCCCAGTTATAATACATAAAGTTAGGGAGCGCTAGACCCCCCAACTCTTTTCGTTTGTTAAGGTGTGTTCTTTGTATTCTGTGGGATTTGTAATCCCATATAAAATTTGTAATGTCTGAGTCCAGTTTTTTGAAAAACTTTTTTGGGAGATATATAGGTATTGATTGAAATAGGTAAAGGATTTGTGGTAAGAAAATCATTTTTATAGCATTTATCCTACCTATTAAGGACATCGGAAGTGTTTTCCAAAATTTAATCAGATTATTTAATTTCTTAAGTAGGGGATTATAATTAGCTTTAAACATATCATGGTAATTTCTAGTAATCTCAATTCCTAAATATTTGAATTTTTCCATAGCTATTTTAAAAGGGAATTTCCTGAGATGTGTTGAGTCTTTTGGTTTAATCGACATAATTTCACTTTTGTTCCAATTTATTCTATATCCTGAAAAGGATCCAAAGTCCTCAATTAAGTTTAATATATTTGGTATACTAATTTGTGGTTTTGTGATGTACAGTAGTACATCATCAGCATATAGGGATAGTTTGTTGTTTGAATATTTTGTGTTATAACCGTGAATATTCGAGTGTGTTCTTATTTTTTCAGCAAGGGGTTCAATTACCAAAGCAAATAACAGCGGTGATAGTGAACATCCTTGTCTGTTGCCCCTAGATAATTCGAATTTTGAAGATAATATATTATTAGTTAGTATTCTAGCCGTAGGTTTGTTATATAGTAGTTTTATCCATGCAATAAAGTTTTCTCCCAATTGGAATTTTTGCAATACTTTGATCATATAGTCCCATTCTACTTGATCAAACGCTTTTTCTGCGTCCAGTGAGATGATAGCTAACTCTTGGTCATCAGATTTATGTGAATGCATTATGTTAAGCAAACGTCTCAAATTATTAAATGAGTGTCTCTTAGGTATAAATCCTGTTTGATCCTCATGTATTAGTCTACTAACATACTTGCTTAATCTATTGGCTAATGTTTTTGCTATTATTTTCTGATCCGTATTTAACAAAGCAATAGCTCTATATGATCCTGGTTCTTCTATATTTTTATCTTTTTTAAGTATTAATATGATCGTTGATTCCGCTAGTGTTTCAGGTAGGTTTTGCTCTTTATAAGCATATGTATACATTTTTTGTAATCGTGGAGTAACTATATCATAAAAAGATTTATAAAATTCATTACTGAATCCGTCTGGTCCTGGTGTTTTTCCATTTTTTAGTGTTTTTATTGTGTCTTCTATCTCCTTAGAAGTAATTTGTGCTCCCAGTTCCTCTTGTTCCCTGCGTTCTAATTGTGGTAGATTACAATTATCTAAAAATTCTGAGATTTTATTATTGTCTATTGACGTTTTAGATGTGTATAGATTCTGGTAAAATTGAGCAAATCTTTTATTAATATCCTTGGGTAGTGTTAATACTTCCCCTCTATCTGATTTAATCTTTAATATTGCATTCTCTTTTTCCCGTTTTTTAAGTTGTCGTGCTAGAAGTTTGTGGGGTTTGTCCCCGAATTCGAAGTGTTCTTGTTTTGTGATTTGAAATAATGTTATAACTTTCTCTGACAGTAATTTATTTAACTGAAATTTCAGTAGTAGTATTTTATTATGTTTATCCATAGTTGGGTCTTTAGCATTATCTATATCTAACTGTTTTATTTGATCTTCTAAGTGTCTTTGTTCATTCTTATTCTTTTTATTTTGATAAGCTTGAAATGAAATAATGACTCCTCTTATAAATGCTTTGAAGGATTCCCATAATAACGTGGGGGATATCTCTGGTGTATCATTTAACTCAAAAAATAGATCCATCTGTTTTTTTAGATAGATACTCCCTTGAGGGTCTTTTAAAATTTGTGAGTTAAACCTCCAGAACGGTTTATTCATAGACATTCCTTCTAGTTTTAGAACAAAAGTTAACGGAGAATGATCTGAGATCGCATTAATATGATATTTAGGATTCAGAGATTGCGAAATTAATTTTGTATCCACAAGAAAATAGTCTATCCGTGAATATGTTTTATGCACCATTGAATAAAACGAGTAATCCCTTCCCGTCGGGTTTGCAATCCTCCATACATCTGTTATATTTGTGTTTTCCATATATGTGTGTAAGAGTTCACTGGTTTTAGATTTCGTCTGACCTTTTTGTTTTTGCATCGATTTATCTAAATAAGGATCTAAAACACAATTAAAATCTCCTCCGATTATAACATTTTGATAATTAGATTCTGCAATTATATTCAGAATTTTATTAAAAAATTGAGGGTTATCAAAGTTGGGCGCATATATGTTTACCAGCGTAATTGGCATATTATTGATCTCCCCTGCTACTATAAGATATCTCCCTTCCTTATCTAAAATAGTGTTCTTTGATTTAAATGGAATTCCTTTACGAATAATAATTGCAGTACCTCTAGATTTGGAGGTAAATGAAGAGTGAAATGTTTGGCCTATCCAGTTCGCCCTCAGTCTTGTCTGATCTTGCTGTTTAAGATGTGTTTCCTGTAGAAACGCAATGTCCGTGTTGTATGATTTCAACTGAGCTAGTATCTTGAACTGATTAGTTTAGTAATTTAGTTTATGGTCTCATGTACGGAGGTACAGTATAAAGCTTTTGTTGCGTGCTAAGCAGTCAGCGGACAGACAGCACATGATTACAATCGAGCCGTCCGCTATGTACAGACACATGATTAAAGGAATAACATAAATATTGTTCAGTGCAACAGATCTGAGGAATCTAAGGGAATAACGTTTAGTGCAAGATAAAGACCAGTAAAATCCAATTAACGATAATCCAAGGATCTCCAATGAGGTAGATGGTAGGTCAGGACCACTCTCTAGTTGTTGATAGAATGGTTCAGTTGCCTGATAACAATTGGGAAGAAACTGTCCCTGAATCTGGAGGTGTATGTTTTCACACTTCTATACCTCTTGCCTGATGGGAGAGGGGAGAAGTGGAGAAATTCTATTTAATTCTATTCTACCGAACACTGTCCTTACTTACTTTCATCTCGGCTCGGTCTAAGGTTTATGAATCAGGTTCGGTTATAGTCACGGGCCTGTCCCACTTAGGCGATTTTTCAGCGGACTGCCGGGGACTGTCAAGTTGCCAGCAGTCGCCTGAAAAAACGGCAACTGGAACGGCGACTGTCAGAGTGGAACACAGACACAAACACATCGCTTCCTTCACCAGCCCGTTATGCAGGCGGGGGACAGGGCAAGTGGGGGGAGCACTGCCTAAAAAATTCATACGGTGCAAAGCCAAGGTGATACAGGAAGGTGGTCCGCGATGAACTGGAAGGCTGTTGCTGTAATTAAGACGGCTAGCACAGTGTACGGTAAGTCCTTTAAAAGAGGGTGGGGGAGGGGGGGAGGGGATGAGAGGGGGTGGAAGGGGGGAGAAGGAGTGGAGACAACTTTTAATATGCCAGAGATACACGGAGCCTGTGAAGCTCGTCGGACATTTAACAAGCGCTATATAAATAAAATATATTATTATTATTATTATTTGGTTCTGAAAACTACCGCTTATCTTTTTTTTCCCCAATGACCCAATGAAATTCACCGGTCAGCACCGGCTACAACCTACGAGAACCTCCGAGGACTTTCGACCTCCTGGCAACCCACTAGGACCTCCTCGAGAATTCTCGCTACTCTCCATGGCGGCTTCATTCTAGTTGCCGCTAATTTTTCAACATGTTTAAAAATTTGTGGCGACCATAATGAGGCCGCGACCAGTTCCCAGAATGCGGGAACTCCTTGCGACCATGAAGGCGACTCCCCGGCAAATACCCGCGAACATGTGGTGACCATGTGGTGACTGCATAGTCTCCTGCAGTCACCTAAAAAGTCGCCAAAGTGGGACAGGCCCATCAGGGTGAATTGTGGGCAGGTCAGTGAGAGCTTATTTGAGGGAGTAATCAAAAGCAATCAGATTAATGGATTTGCGATGTACCACACTCTCTCGCAATCAAATCTGGGATCTTCCAATCTATCTCATTACAGCCCTTTGAATATTTTTAATCTGCTATTTCTCTGTAGCTGCAACACTATTCTGCACTCTGTTCATTCCAAGTGATCATTGAATTAAAGGGGGTTATTTGGGAGCTGAAGGGAGCCACACTGGCATTAAATGCGGAAAACTAGTCGTTAAACCCCCAAAAAGAATATGTGTGGAAAGGAACAGCAGATGCTGGTTTCTACCGAAGATAGACACAAAATACTGCGGTAACTCAGCGGGTCAGGCAGCATCACTGAAGAAGAGGAATAGGTGGCGTTTCGGGTCAGAACACTTCTTCAGACTGTGTCTATCCCCAAAAAGAACAGATGACTTAATGCAGCCATTTTGTGATCTCATTTGCAAAGAAGAACCGTACAAATTGTATCTACTTCCAGCCTCTGTAATAGTGAACAAATATGCAAGGTACTGCCTGAAAGTCAGCATGATGTTTCCATATTGCCTTTAATCTATTGCTCATAACTCTTTCCAGTCTTCTAACGATGGACATGCACATTATCAAAGTGGCTACAACAACATGACACTGACATTGAATATCTGTACTTTATCTCCTAAGCAGGTATAAGCCTCCTAGGATTAATGTGTGCTTGAGATATCAATCCCTATATTGGAGCATTAACCAACAGGCAACGTTTTTTAATGGAATGATGTGACCAATCATTTTAAACCTCATACGTGGGTGTGGTGTCGGCAGTAACAACTGAAAATTAACTCTTACATGGAAACATAGAAACATAGAATATAGGTGCAGGAGGAGGCCATTCCGCCCTTCGAGCCAGCACCACCATTCAATATGATCATGGCTGATCATCCAGAATCAGTACCCCGTTCCTGTTTTCTCCCCATAACCCTTGATTCCGTTTGCCCTAAGAGCTATATCTGTCTATCTCTTGAATACTCTCTCTTCGCAAACCTGCTCATTGATTGTGGTTTATTTTAAATAAACTGTGTTACTACCAGCCCATTTATCTTGATAAATTGAAATCAGTTTCAAATAATTATTCACTTGATTATCTGAGTTGGTCCAATGGGTTTTAATCCTCACCTAACTCAGAAGCAGCCCTGCTATCCGTTGAGTCACGGCTGACAACCGGCCTGCAAAGCATTCTGTCACTTTCTCTTTAGTTTAGTTTAGAGATACAGCACGGAAACAGGCCCTTCGGCCCATCAAGTCTGCATCAACCAGCAATCCCCGCACATTAACACTACCCTACACACACTAGGGACAGTTTTTACGTTTACACCAAGCCAATTAATCTACAAACCTGAACGTCTTTGGCGTGTGGGAGGAAAACAAAGATCTTGGAGAAAGTCCATGCAGGTCACGGGGAGAAGGTACAAACTCCGTACAGACAGCGCCCGTAGTCAGGATCCAACCCGGGTCTCTGGCGCTGTAAGACAGTAGCTCCACCGCTGTGCCACTGTGTCGCCTTTGGCTAGAAGATTAAAGGACGTGACCAATGGTTCAATGGTTCTTTACTATTACATGTACCAAAGTACAGTGAAATTATTTTATTGTACACAGTTCGGTAAGATTATTGCCATACATAGGTACAATCCCTGAATTAATTACAGAATGCATAGAAACAGCCCACTGAGTCCATATGCCCAGGTTTTGGCACCATTTTCAAAGTCCCAGCTGCAGCTAACCATAAAGGCCCATTGCAGCTGTCGCCTCCATCCAGAACATTCCGTGAACCCCTGTCCCTCTCCTTGCCCGGCCACCTCCAGCCCTTGTGCCTCGGGTTCGCCTCCTGCAGCAGACCTTGAGAGCACGGAAGGTAAGACCCCCTGAGTCTTACTGGGAGTTTCTAATCACTCGCTGGAGCACACTGCACAATATTTCACCAGAACTGGGTGGCACGATAGCACAGCGGTAGAGTTGCTGCCTTATAGCGCCAGAGACCCAGGGTCAATCCTAACTATGGCTGCTGTCAGTACAGTTTGTATGTTTTCCCTATGACTGAGTGGGTTTTCTCTGGGTATTCCCTTCCACATTCCAAAGGTGTGCAGGTTTGTAGGTTAATTGGCATCTGTAACTTTGTCCCTAGTGTGTAGGATAGAGTAGTGTATGGGGATCATTGGTGGGCATGAACTTGGTGGGCCAAAGGGCCTGTTTCCACACTGTATCTCAAAATTAAACTAACCGATACACACTGCACAATACTGTCACAGAACCAATTCACCGTCATCTTTCAAGATTCCTGAGCTTAGAGCAAGAGTTTTGACCTGAATGTTAGACTTGGATGTCTTGAGTTGTTTTGCTGAAAGCACATGAAAAATACAAGACTGAAAGTGATACCTTGCATTTGCATGTATTGTTTAGCTGCTGTGAAATATGCTGCTGTGCAATAATTAATATCACGTCTCCGCTTTTGCAAAGGTGGGGAATGGGCAAACAGTCAGAGCAATCAGTCATTCACACATGCGGTTCCAGCTGAGAAAGACGCCTGGCAAACACAATTGACTGAAAGAGCAAACGACTGTTTGCTTAAAGCCATCAAAGAAGTAAGCAAGATGCAGCCTTTCTTTGTTAAGGAGTCTCATGCCAAAAGATGTGGATTGCAGATAGGTGCTGGGAAAATGCCTCCAAGGTTACACGGCCAAGCATCAACTTGTCAACGTGTTGCATGGCTTCTGCATTCATTAACTGAAATCCAACTCCCTCATGACTAGCCCTTTTGAGCCAGTTGGGCTCAAAACATTGCAGACATTTGCACTGCTAAATAATGCAGTGAAACACTAGAAAATCACGAGGTACTTTCCTAAAGTCGGCCTGGTGCTTCAGCTTTAATTTACGTTAGGGACTAAGAAATTGCTTATAATCTATTGAAGACATGAGACCAGGGAGAGGCCGTCTACACCACCTGCTTTCCGTAAAAGGATCTTCCATCAAAGTACCCCCTCACCATTTATTAAAATCGTCACGCAGTCTATCACCCAAGGTGATTACCTTGTTACTTATTATCGATTTTACACAATGGAGTTATCAGTCAGTGCCTTTTTTACTGTGCAGTGGGCAATATCTTATCAAATACTTTCCCTCTTATCTGATTGTTGCTTAAGGGCCTAGATTTCCTAATAAAACTTTTAATTAAAATAAAGAAAGGACATTCAGGGAGGATGGTAAAATATGAGTTGAAGCAATGTAAAAGGGAAGATAGGTTATTCAACAACATTTAGAAGCAAACTTGAAAGCGAACCTCATATCTCCTCCCTCTTCGGCTTTCCGCAGAGACCGCTCCCTCCATAACTCCTTGGTCAATTTGTCCCTTCCCACCCAAACCACCCCCTCCCCTGGTACTTTCCCTTGCAACTGCAGGAAATGCTACATTTGTCGCTTTACCTCCCCCCTCGATTCCATCCAAGGACCCAAGCATCCATAGATGCTGCCTCACCCGCTGAGTTTCTCCAGCATTTTTGTCTACCTCATATTTCGCTTGGTCAGCTTACAACCCAGCGGTATGCATTTGATTTCTCTAACTTCAAGTAACCATTGCATCCCCTCTCTCTCCGCCTCTCCCCCACCCCAGTCGTTGTACAATTTTTACTGTCGTCCTACTGAGTTTCACTGTTTGTATCCACTCCTTACCACCTTCCCATTTTTTCCACAGCCAACAATGGACCATTGTGGGCTCCACCTTTCCTTGATCATCGTCTCTGCCTTAGATTTTCCCATTTCCATATCTTTCATCATTTGTTCTATGTACCTTTTCATACCTCCGGTTTCTCTTTCCCGTGACTCTCAGTTTACAGAAGGTTCTCGATCCGAAACGTCACCTATATATTTTCTCCAGAGATGCTGCCTGACCCGCTGAGTTACTCCAGGTTTTTATGTCTATCTTCCTTGAAAAAATATTAAGCAAGTTAAATGGTTTATTTACACACCTAAACGTTTGGGAAGTGATCAGGACGAAAACTGTAATCCTCAGAGAAATGAAAGAGAAAGTGAAAGGCTGTAATCGGTGTGTTACATGCAGACACAACTTCAACACACGCCTGCTGTGACATTAAGATGTGCAGGAAATTGAAGTTTACCTGTAATTATATTTTTCATTCCAAACAGGACCGGTGATCTTGAAGCACCAACATTGGTCCACTGGTAAGACATTAGTGAGTGCAGCTGAATGGGAGAAAAGACATGAGAACTTTTGTACCGTTTCCAGCATGATTCTGGAATTGCTGGTACTAAGGAGGGAGAAAGTTCATGTCATAAGTTTTAGGCCATTCAATCATGGCTGATTTATTTTTCCATTTACACTCATCCAACGTATATCCCACTTTTATTTGGACAGGTACATGGATAGGAAAGATTTAGAGGCATATTAGCTCAACGCTGGCAAGTGGGACTATTATAGATGAGGCATCTTGGACGGCATGGGCAAGTTGGCCTGAAGGGCCTGTTTCTGTACTGTATGACTCTATGTGACATAGATATGCAGGGAATGGAGGGATGTGGATCATGTGTAGTCAGAGGAAATTAGTTTACTTTGGCATCATGTTGGGCAAGGACATTGTGGGCCGAAGGGCCTGTTCCTGTGCTGTATTTCTATGTTCGACAATCTTATTGAATGGTGGGCAGGCTTGATGGACTCCTTTTATTGTGTGTATAGATACAGCATGGAAACAGGCCCTTCACCCCATTGAGTCCATGCTGACCATTGATCATGCATCCACTTTAGTTCTATGTTATCCCACTTTCGCATCCATTCCCTACACACCAGGGAGCAATTTGCAGAAGCTAATTAGCCTACAAATCTGTATGTCTTTGGAATGTGAGAGGAAACTGGAGCACCCGGTAGAACCCCACAAGGTCACAGGGAGAACATGCAAACTTCACACAGACAGCACCCGAGGTCAGGATCGAACCCTGGCCCCAGGCGCTGCGAGGCAGCACCTCCATCGCTGCGCCTCTGTGCCGCCTGTGTTCTCCTGTGAAAGGCTTGACCTCCAGTTCTTAAGTGGTGTGCGTGATAAATTGCCGACTACATCATGGATTCAGAACTCCCTGAGACGGCTCCCACAGTACAGCACCTAAAACTGGAAAAAGTGATTCGAAAAGCTAGAGAAGGAAGGGAAGGGTGGAAGTTCAAGTCTTGTAATTTCATCCCATTGATTTGTGGTAAGTTTTTTCTTCGCAGTCTGCAGTTGTAAAATTGACATACGGTGAACAAAGCAGACCTTTGAGGTGGTGAGAATTTCTATCTTGGAAGCACACTTTAATTTCCACCCCTTTCTACCCTTCCTCCTTCCCCCCACCACTTCTGAAGGGTCATAAACAATCTTCTACCTGGAATGGCAACAATGTCATTACAATTAACTACGTGTCAGCAGGTCCATTTGTATTGGATTTTGTGATTACCAGGCAGGTGAACTAGATAAACCCAAGTCTTCTCTGGTTTAACAGTTCCAGTGTAAACTCTCCATGGACAAATAAACAGAAGCTTTACTGTCAGATTAAATGTGTGGCCTATCTAACTATGATCTGTGCATTGGCGATGTAGCAAACTGAATGCTGTCATGTATACCTGTGCCTGTCGATGGGCAGATACCCAAGAGTACTTTATAGGTGTCGGCTTGAAGGTAGTTACCATATCACAGTGCTAGTTGTGAAGCACTCTACTGGAAAATATTTGCTCAGCTGAAGGAAGGGGAGGTTTTCAAAGCTAGTTCTTTATAAAGTCACTCTGCCATTGTCGTGTTTTATTTGTAAGACATTATGTCGAGAATTTTCTTCAGGAATCTTGGCGAAAGGAAGAATTTCGGGCAAGATAGACACAAAATACCGGAGTACGTCAGCGGGTCAGGCAGCATCTCTGGAGGAAAGGAGTAGGTGATGTTTCTGGTCGGAACCCTTCTTCAGACTGAAAGATGGGGGGGAGGGGGGGAAACTGGAGGGGCAAAAAGGAGAGAAAGATGCACAGGTTTGTAGATTAATTGGCTTCGGTAAAGATTGTAAATTGTCCCTAGTGTGTAGGCTAGTGTATGGAGTGATCGATGGTCAACGTGGTCTCGGCGGGCCAAAGGGCTTGTTGCAGCAGGTTATCTAAATGAGGATCTGCTCTTCCTGTTTGAAAGTGGCAAGACCAAGAGAGTGTGGAACACACATTTGTTTCATACCCACTGCCGGTCGAAGAAGGAGATACCCCCACTTGCATTGTTGGAGAGGGGCAATAATTGCCAGGTATTCTCCAACATCCCAAGAGTGAATTCTTTATTTAAAACAATAACACCCAATGAGTTTTATGTACAGTATGCCGTCATCCCTGGAGTGATCAGACAGGTAATATTGATGACATATTCCAATCTCAAGCAGAACGTTTTTTTCCCCTACAGGATTCTGTGTCTCAGCCTTCCGTAAAGAAAGAGAAAAATAATTAAGACTGGCTAAAAGGTATTAAAAATCACAAAACATTTGATGTTTTTTTTGTTTTTTTAAATTTTATTAGAAGTAAGTACAATTGTATACAATCATATTTTCATAATACCTTTTATGTACAGCTTCTTATTTTAAATTTTTTTTGAAATAAAGAAGAAAAAGAAAAAAGTTAGATAATGAAAAATAGAAAAATGTGAGATATATAGTGTGTGAAAAAGAAAAATAAAGAATGAAAAAAGAAAGTTGAGACATAGAAAATAGAAAGAGAATAAAAGAAGAGAAGAGAAGAAAAGAAAATAGAAGGAGATCATTTATAATCTTGACCATCCGCAGTCACGGATTAGCTTTTACACCTGTTTTGCACCATATGTTTCCAAAAAGACGACAAATGGAGACCAACTCGTTATGAATTGGTCAAATTTATCTATTAGGAGGAATCGCATTTCCTCAAGATGTGCGGTATCCAACATACTTGCAATCCACATTTTGAGCGTTGGTATTGGTGTATTTTTCCAAAATTTCAATATTAATTTTTTTGCTATTATTAAACCGTAATTAAAAATTGACTTTTGAGATGAGCTCAATTTGTTCCCGTCTTCCATTACCCCAAATATAATCAATTCATTATTGGGTTCCATTTTTGTCTTAAATAGTTTTGTAAATATTTCGAAAATATCACTCCAAAATCCATGAGCTTCCTACCACAGTTATTATACCTATTTCAATCTATACCAGTATATGTACCAAACATTTGATGTTAAACAACTTTAGGAGGTCCTGTCTACTGCGAAAAATGATTTGCATAGGAACTAAAGATAATGAGCAAAGTACACATTTATGCACCAAAATGAATGAAGTTAACATAGAAGCTAATGAATTTAGACTTTAGTGATACAGCGCAGAAACAGGCCCTTCGGCCCACTGAGTCCGTGCTGACCAGTGATCACCCCGTACACTTCTACCCTACACATTAGGGACAATTTACAATTTAAGAAGCCAATTATTCTACAAATCTGAACATCTTTGGAGAGGAAAGCAGAGCACCTGTGGAGAATCCACGTGGTCACATACAAAGTCCATACAGACAGCGTCCATGGTCAGGACTGAACCCGGGTCTCTGGCGTGTACGGCAGCAAATCTACCCCTGCACCACGTGCCGCGCCTAGTCATGCTACAAGAAGTAAGAGGAGGAAATAGTATTTGTGTTGCCAAAGATACCAATGGGGAGATGCAGTAGAGCAGAGAATCAGCATTGACCATGGGAAAATGAAGGTACACTAATCATCCGTCAAAATTATTGATACTTGTCTGCGAATTTAAATGAAATGGCATGATTAGGTTGTATTTTCAATCAATGTGAAGACTTACTTATAGATAGAGTTTCACAGAGGATCTGACACGCTGTTGCAGCAGTTAGCACTGGTTCCGGTATTTGATCATAATCTTGCGAGCTTCCTGTGACTGAGTGGATTTCCACCGGGTGCTCGGTCTTCCTCCCACAGCCCAAAGATGCGTTGGTGGGTTAATTGTACTACAAGGATTGTGTAAACAGTGACGCAGCTGGTAGAGCAGCGAGTTCGATCCTGGCCTCGGATGCTGTCTGTGCAGAGTTTGTACCTTCTCCCTGTGACCGCATGGGTTTTCTCCAGGTGCTCCAGTTTCCTCTCACATTCCAAAGACATGCAGGTCTGTAGGTTAATTGGCTTCTGTAAACTGCCCCTTGTGTGTAAGATGCTAAAGTGGGATAACATAGAACTACTGTATGGGTGATCGAAGGTCAGCGTGGACTCCATGGGCCAAAGGGTCTGTTTCCACGCTGCATCTCAGAACTCTAAAGTAACTGCAGATGCTGGTTTACAAAGAAAGACACAACGTGCTGGAGTAAGGCAGCATCGCTGAAGAACATGGATAGGTGGTTAGTTATATGCTGCCTACTTCTCTTTAATGCAATCATGTTCAATTTTTACAGGGGTAGGTATACAAATCCCTCTTTGGAGTGATATATTTCCAGGACATTAATGCAATGGAAAATTGAATAGAAGTTGAGGAAGTAATCGTGGTTATCGACAAATCTCTTTGGGAATCACTGACTCCCGTCTAATTGTGAGTGAACCCGAGGTCATTTATATGCAGCATATTAAACTGCTTCTTCAATTGGCTTGATGAGAAAATAATAGTCTTTGATGCTGCTGATGGTGGGTATTGGAAAATCTACCTATGTTCATCTGTTTTCCAAATAATCTATCGGAAGACCTTTTTAAAAGAACTGACTGAATAAATCTTGCTTTCAGTCAGTGTCTCTAAGCCTTTCCGCCGACTTGTATGTTAAACACCAGGAATCCAGATTTTTCATAGATCGTTATACACACTGGGCCTTTTAAACACCAATTACATTAATTCCCTGTGCAGCATTTACAGGAAAAAAAACTGGACCAGGAACATGCAGGTAGGAGCTCTGTCTGAAGTGGAAATAGTACGACAGTGGAACGCTCTTACCGAGAAGGTAGATTTCTGCGTACAATCTCATTTTTCCATGACATGCATATCAAAAGATAGCACGACAAATGAAAGAGAATCGAGGAAATACAGCAAGCCGTTCAGCCCCTCAAGGCTGTTCTGGCTTTCCCTTTGGCCATGACTGACTCACTCATTTTAGCTCTACATCGCTTAATACTTTTTGAAAGACACTTAATTCATTCTCTTGTACTCGAGTAAGGTATATTGTCATATGCAAGGTGAGGTACAGGTACAAATCTTGCTTAAATAAATTATACGTAAATTACACTTAAATCACACTTTAATTAAACACAAATTACACTTAAATTACACACACAAATCACACACGTCAATAAAATAACACACAAACTACACACAAATTATACACAAATCGCACACAGATTACACACAAATTACACACAAATTACACGTAAAATTGCACACAAATTACACACAAATTTCAAAAGAAAGAAGACTGCAAAAAACCAAGACGTTAGTACAGGACACAATTGGAAACCAAATCCATGGTAGTGTAACATGGTATTCCTACCATTGTCAAGGTAGGAATAGGGTTGTGCTGGTTGATTTGAGAACCTGATGATTGTAGGAAAGTAACTGTTCCTGAACGTGCTGGTGTAGGACGTAAGGTTTCTTTACCTTCTGTGATGTCAGGGTGGCAGTGAGTGTTGTATTCGAGGGCTAAATTATTCACAAACTACACTTGGTGTCCAGAACCCGAAGTGTATTTATTACAAGCCAAACATGGCTGCTGCTCAGGCCCTGCAGATCTCCCAGGGACCCTCCCTGAGGAAACATTCATTTCGACACAGAGCCCTCTAGTGGTGACTCCAAGACACAACACTTTTCCCTCCTTGTAACTGAAGGTTATCATATGAGTCCAGTTATCCACCCAAATATGTCCATATGCAATCAGTCCAAAATAACAGCTCGGTGAACATAACATTTATGGCTTCACAGCTGATAATCGTGCAGATACTGAGGTCTCCTCTTCTGTCGCTGGGAGCGTCGAGTGGGAATAGACAGCTCTGCTGTATGCTGACCACAATCACTGTCTTGACTAGATATTGGGAAAGGAAAAGTGTCCAATTCGTCTTCTTCCTGTCCCTGTCTACTTGCAAATAGACGCCTCGCGTTCCATCGGGTGTCATCTTGGAGGAGGTACGCGTTCTCGCCGAATCTCCGTTTAATCTGTATCGACTTGGAGAGTGCGCTTGCGAGCTTATGCTGTCTGTTAGGGCTGCTGATTCGTACCCAGTCGCCGACCTTGAATCGCGGCGCTCGTACTCTGCGTTTGGCATCACAGTACGCGTTCCCTTTTGCTTGTCTGTGTGCTATCATTTCCACCCTCGCTTTGGTGTCTGGATTTGGGTGCGATGATGGTTGAAGAGCATTCAGTTTTGTTCGCAGGTTTCGCCCTATTATCAGCTCTGCTGGCGTTTTCCCAGTTAACGTGTGTGGTGTGGATCTGTAGGATCGGAGGAGGATATGGATTGACTGTTCGAACGTTTTCAATCAATCAATCAATTAATCAACCTTTATTGTCATCTTGCAAGCAACAGTTGTACAGTGCAAAATGAAAAGACGTTTCCCAGGGAATACCGGAGCATCGCACATGAAATTTAAAACATTTCACACATAACAACAGTAAAAACAATCCAGTCCCTGATGGAACAGTATAAATAGTTAAAAAGTAGGTAAAAACAATGTTAAAATACAGTAAAACCAATCATAAACATGTCCGGGGCAGCTGATTTGGGGCGCCGACATGCTAGCTTTTATGCTTTCCATGATCACGCGATTGAATCGTTCAACCCCGCCGTTCGATTGGGGGTTGTATCTCAACGTCCGCTGATGTTGAATGTCATAACTCGCAAGGAAAGTGGAGAACTGTTCAGATATGAACTGAGGGCCGTTGTCAGTCGTTATGACCTCCGGCAGTCCCCACTTAGTGAACAGCTTTTCGAGAATCGCGATGATCGAGCTTGTCGTGACTGAGGAAGTAGTTGCGATCTCAGTCCACTTGCTGTGGAGATCGTGTACTACAAGTAGAAACCGCTGGCTTCTCGGCGCAGCTTTCACCTCTCCGAAGATGTCGACTTGCAAGTGCCTCCATGGTTTGTCCAGCCATGGGATTGGCTGAAGAGGGGCAGGACAGGGTTTTGTTGCTTTCTCACTAATTGTGCATGCTTCACAATTTTTAACGAAATCTTCTACGCGACGATCAATTGCTGGCCACCACACTTGGTTCATCTTAACAATGCCCGGGTGTCCTTCATGTGCCAGTTGTAACACGCAGTGTTGCAGTGATTTGGGTATAACCACTCGAGTTCCGCGCGTGACACATGTATCGTCAACCACAGCCAGTTCGTGGTGTACCCGGAGGTAGGGAACCAAGTCGTCTGGTATCTCCTTGGGCCAGTCTGTCCTGAGATACTGGCAGACGATTTGCAGTGTGCCGTCAGCTGTCGACTCTGCTTTCAGCTCTCCCCGCATCACTAGATTCGCCATCGCGAATTCGTCGATGTCGCTTGAAGCGTCGCTATCGCATGTGCTTGCGGGTGCCACCGTTGGGACGCGACTGAGCATGTCTGCGATGCGATTGCGTGAACCTGCGAGGTATTCTACTTTGAAGTTGTATGATGAAGGCGATCGGACCATCTGTAGATCCTGAGCGGACGGTGTCTTGAGCCTGACGTGTCCAGCAACGTAGTTAGATACATAGAAAATAGGTGCAGGAGTAGGCCATTCGGCCCTTCGAGCATGCACCGCCATTCAATATGATCATGGCTGATCATCCAACTCAGCATCCCGTACCTGCCTTCTCTCCATACCCCCTGATCCCTTTAGCCACAAGGGCCACATCTAACTCCCTCTTAAATATAGCCAATGAACTGGCCTCAACTACCCTCTGTGGCAGAGAGTTCCAGAGATTCACCACTCTCTGTGTGAAAAAGTTTTTTCTCATCTCGGTCTTAAAGGATTTGCCCCTTATCCTTAAGCTGTGACCCCTTGTCCTGGACTTCCCCAACATCGGGAACAATCTTCCTGCATCTAGCCTGTCCAACCCCATAAGAATTTTGTACGTTTCTATTAGATCCCCTCTCAATCTCCTGACTTCTAGCGAGTATAAGCCAAGTCTATCCAGTCTTTCTTCATATGAAAGTCCTGACATCCCAGGAATCAGTCTGGTGAACCTTCTCTGTACTCCCTCTATTGCTATAATGTCCTTCCTCAGATTTGGAGACCAAAACTGTATGCAATACTCCAGGTGTGGTCTCACCAAGACCCTGTACAACTGCAGTAGAACCTCCCTGCTCCTATACTCAAATCCTTTTGCTATGAAAGCTAACATACCATTTGCTTTCTTCACTGCCTGCTGCACCTGCATGCCTACTTTCAATGACTGGTGTACCATGACACCCAGGTCTCGCTGCATCTCCCCTTTTCCTAATCGGCCACCATTTAAATAATGGTCTGCTTTCCTGTTTTTGCCACCAAAGTGGATAACCTCACATTTATCCACATTATACTGCATCTGCCAAACATTTGCCCACTCACCCAGCCTATCCAAGTCACCTTGCAGTCTCCTAGCATCCTCCTCTCAGCTAACACTGCCCCCCAGCTTAGTGTCATCCGCAAACTTGGAGATGTTGCCTTCAATTCCCTCATCCAGTTCATTAATATAAATTGTAAATAGCTGGGGTCCCAGCACTGAGCCTTGCAGTACCCTACTAGTCACTGCCTGCCATTGTGAAAAGGACCCGTTTACTCCTACTCTTTGCTTCCTGTTTGCCAGCCAGTTCTCTATCCACATCAATACTGAACCCCCAATACCGTGTGCTTTAAGTTTGTATACTAATCTCTTATGTGGGACCTTGTCGAAAGCCTTCTGAAAGTCCAGATACAACACATCCACTGGTTCTCCCCTATCCACTCTACTAGTTACATCCTCGAAAAATTCTATAAGATTCGTCAGACATGATTTACCTTTCGTAAATCCGTGCTGACTTTGTCCAATGATTTCACCACTTTCCAAATGTGCTGCTATCCCATCTTTAATAACTGACTCTAGCAGTTTCCCCACTACCGATGTTAGACTAACTGGTCTGTAATTCCCCGTTTTCTCTCTCCCTCCCTTCTTAAAAAGTGCGGTTACGTTTGTTACCCCCCAATCCTCAGGAACTACTCCAGAATCTAAGGAATTTTGAAAAATTATCACTAATGCATCCACTATTTCTGGAGCTACTTCCTTAAGTACTCTGGGATGCAGCCTATCTGGCCCTGGTGATTTATCGGCCTTTAATCCATTCAATTTACCCAACACCCGACTAACCTGGATTTCACTCAGTTCCTCTGTAGAGCCGTGCATGTTCCTTTAACATGGTGACCTCACTTCTACTAACCACTCCCCATTAGCTTCAGTATAAATGTAACCTTCCCACCCCTAGCTCGCTCTCTAGCTCCGGTAATGGACCACGAACAGCTAGGGCAATATGTGTGTATACGAATGCAATGTATGCAATAAACTAGAGTGAAGACACCCTGTGTTTGGACAGTCTTTACATGGTGTCAGAAGTGGGATGACGACATAGTGCTGGAAGTCGCGCCGGAAAATAGTCCACCGGTGGACGATGTCCGAGTCAAACACCAGAACGTCAGGCTTTCGACACGAGGTGGCCATGGGCATCATCAAGGAAGTGAGCGATGCCACCCGGTGGGTCTCCACCATGGTCGTTGCTGCTAAGAAGGACAAGAGTGAGATTCGGATCTGTATCAACCCCAAGGACCTAAACCTTGCCATCAAGCGCCCGCACTACCCCATGTGAACGGTGGAGGATGTCGCTGCAAAGGTTGGCCCGGCCACTGTATTCTCTGTCCTCGATGCCAAGAACTCTTTCTGGCAGATTCCGCTGGATGAACGTTCATCTTTACTGACCACGTTTGGTACACCTTTCGGCAGGTTCCGTTTCCTCCGCATGCCTTTCGGGATCAATTCTGCCAGCGAGGTTTTCCAGCGCACCATGGAACAGCTATTTGCAGGTCTGCCGTGTGCTATCATCGTTGATGACATCTTGGTGTACGGGAGGGACGTCGCTGAGCACGACCTCCACCTCCGTCTGGTCCTGGATCGGGCTCGGGAAATCAACCTCAAACTGAACCCCAAGAAGTGCCGTTTCCGCGTCCCGGAGGTCACCTACGTGGGCCACGTTTTTACGGCCGAGGGTCTGAAACCAGACCCACAGAAGACAGCTGCGGTCTCAGAGATGCCAGCTCCGGTCAACGTGCCAAGCCTGCAACGCTTCTTGGGCATGATGAACTATCTGGGGAAATTTATTCCCGACCTCAGCGAGCTGAGTGCGCCCCTGAGGGAACTGACCAAGGTGGACACTGCCTGGGTTTGGTACCCGCTACATCAGGCAGCCTTCGATGACTTGAAATCCCGGCTGGTTCGCGCCCCCACTCTGAAGTTCTTCGACTTAAAGCGCCCTAACGTCATTACCTGCGATGCATCAAGTTTCGGTCTCGGTGCCGCCTGCCTGCAGATCCACGACCGCCTGCAGCTACCTGTCTCCTACGCCTCCCGCACCATGACCCCAACCGAGCAACGCTACGCTCAGATCGAGAAAGAGCTCCTTGCCGTGGTGTTTGCCTGCTCGAAGTTCAGGGACTACATTATAGGTAACACCTTCACTATCGAAACCGACCACCAGCCGCTGGTCACGATCTTAAACAAACCGATCCACGTTGCCTCTTCCCGTTTGCAGCGTATGATGCTGCAACTCCAACGCTTCACGTTTCAAATCGTGTACCGCAAGGGCAAGGACATGTTTGTGGCAGACACGCTGTCCCGCGCACCGCTGGCTTCTACAGCCCGCCACCCGTACGAGTCATCCGACCTGATGGTGCTAAACGTCAACTTCATGCCCTCCCAGCAGATGCAGTCCCTGATTCACCACACCGCCAATGATCCTGCCCTGCAACAGCTTATAGACGTCATCCGTCGCGGCTGGCCTGACCGTCGCTCACCCTTGCCGGCTGGTGCTGCGCCCTACTTCCTAGTCCGGGACGAACTTGTGCTGCAGGGAGGCGTGGTGGTGAAGGGCCACAAGGTTGTGGTGCCTGCCGCTCTGCGGGACCACTATTTCCAAACTGCCCACAACGGCCATCCCGGTGCCGATGCCACCCTGTCCCAGGCCCAGAGCCAATTTTATTGGCCCAGCATGGCACAGGACATCCGGGAGAGGGTCTCTGCCTGCTCCACCTGCAATACCCTCTCTCCCCACCAGCAACGCCAGCCACTCCTGCAACAGCCTGCCCCCGCCCTGGCGTGGATGGCGGTCGCTACGGACATATTTGAGTGGCGTGGCAAACATTTCCTGGTCCTGGTCGACTCTTACTCCAGCTGGTTCGAGATTAAGCGTCTGCACTCCCTCACTTCTGCTGCGGTCATCGGGACGTTGCAACCCCTCTTTGCAACCTTTGGCATTCCTGTGACTGTGCAGTCTGACAACGGGGGCCAGTTCACGAGTGCTGAGTTCCGCGCATTCGCCGCCGCCTACAACTTTCGCCACATCACCAGCAGCCCGGAGTACCCGCAGAGCAACGGCCTTGCTGAGCGCGCCGTCCGCAGTGCCAAGGAGCTGCTGGAACATTGCAGACTGTCGCATTCGGATTTTTATCTCGCTCTACTGAATCTCCGAAATATTAGTCGCGACCCTGCCATGGGCTCACCGGCTCAATGGCTCATGTCCCGCACCACTCGCCCTCCAATCCCTGTCTCCCAGCGGTCGCTACGGCCTGCAGTCCGCAGCCCTGCTGCTGTCCAGAAGCGTATTACCCAGAAACAGGTCGTCCAGAAGCGCTCCCACGACAAGTCATGCCGTCCCCTTCAGCCCCTCTTCGAGGGCCAGGTCGTCCGGATGCAGTCCCCCTCCGGACACCACCGCTTGGCTGTTGTCGTCGGCTTTGCCGACTCTCCGCGCTCTTACCTGGTTGACTACGAGGGCACAATCTACCGCCGGTCCCGCCAGCATTTGCTGCCGGTCAACGAGCCAGCTCCGCCTCCCGCAGCCCCTTTTGCTCCCCCGGTTGCCGCCTCGTTGCCTCCCGCTCCTCTGCCCTCGCAACCCTTGGCGCCCCGTTCTCCCGCTGCTCCTCCTGGCCCCCCCCATCAGCCATCTCCCGCTCGCGTGCCCGTTGCGGTGCCCTTGTCTCCTCCCCGGTCTCCTCGCAATAAACTAGAGTGAAGACACCCTGTGTTTGGACAGTCTTTACACCTCCATCTCCTTTGACCCGTGGTCCCCTGCTATTTCCGGCAGATTATTTATGTCTTCCTTAGTGAAGACGGAACCAAAGTAGTTATTCAATTGGTCCGCCATATCCTTGTTCCCCATGATCAATTCACCTGTTTCGGACTGCAAGGACCTACATTTGTTTTAACTAATCTCTTTCTCTTCACATATCTATAAAAACTTTTGCAGTCAGTTTTTATGTTCCCTGCCAGTTTTCTTTCATAATCTATTTTCCCTTTCCTAATTAAGCCCTTTGTCCTCCTCTGCTTGGTGATCTGTACGGAGAGTGAATGGTCTCCCATATAGGTATATACATCGGTTGCAGTCAAGGGACGGGATGCGAATGCGATCGGTCGTTCGCTTCCATCGATATCCTGCGAGAACACTGCTCCGATCGCTATACTGGAAGCATCTGTTGTGACGTACGTTTCCGCACTTGGGTCGAAGTGTGTGAGAACAGGCGGAGATGCTATTTTGTCTTTCAGCGTGTTGAACGCGAAGTCCTGCTCATCTGTCCTTTCCTACTGTGTGTCTTTCCATAGCAGCTTCTGTAGCGGTTCTGCGATCTGCGCGTACTGCGGCACAAACTTGCGGTAGAAGTTGGTGTTGCCCAGAAATGATGCTAGCTCTTTCACGTTAGTTGGGGCGGGGAGCGCGTTGATGGCTTGGACATTGTCCTGAGTAGGCTCAACTCCAGTCGCTGTCACTCTGTACCCGAGAAAGTCAATCTCGGATGCTGTAAATGTGCACTTTGCTGCGTTGATCATCAAGTTGTGTTGCGCGATACGAGCTAACACTGCATGCAGTCGACGATCGTGTTCCTCCTTGTCCCTTCCATGGACCATGACATCATCGAGGAGATTGAGTGCTCCGTCAATGCCTGCCAGAACCGATGCCACGATTTCTTGAAATGCGCTAGGCGCTGAGCACAGTCCATACGGCATCCTACGGTACTGAAATACTCCTTCATGTGGAATGAATGCTGACAAATGCCGACTGCGTTCTGCTAGTGATACCTGAAGGTAGCTTTGGCGCATGTCCAGTTTTGTGAACACCGTTGAATGACGCAGCTAGCTGTTGTATTGTTGGCAGAGGGTATTTGTCCGGAATGATGGCTTTGTTGACCGATTTGAGATCGATGCACAGCCTGAGTTCACCGTTCTTGTGTCGCGCGATGACCAGATTCGATATCCAAGGGGATGAATCGATGCGCTCAATGATACCATCCTTTTCGAGTCGTTTCAGTCCCATTGAGACTTCCGCGCAAACAGAAAACGGTAGATGCCGTAGGCGTTGTGAATCAGGCTGGACTGATGTGTCTACATGAGGTGCGTGGCAGTACCCTTTAACTATTCATCGTCTACGTCTACTGTCCGCCAGTTCTATCAATGCAGAAACAAATTGCTTCACTGGTTCGCCATGTCTCTGTGACCGTTGGCGAAACCGGTATCTTTCTATCAGCACACTTGTCTTAGGGCCAAAATATTTGCCCAGTGCATTAACAGCAGTACCGTACTCACTCGTTGCAGCACTGTCAAGCTGCGCGAAGATTCGATGTCCCTCCATTCCGAGGCAATGCAGCAGAATCGCTCGGCGGCGAATGTCCGAAATGGCCGCGCCGTCCAGGCCACTTGCGATCAGGTAAGTCTTGAAACTTTCATACCAGCGTATCCATGGTACAGGAGGCTCTCCTGGAGTTTTCAAGAATGGAGATGGGGCAGCAAGGGTTAAACCAGCCATCCTCGTCGCCAGATGTTGTATTCGAGGGCTAAATAATTCACAAACTACACTTGGTGTCCAGAACCCAAAGTGTATTTATTACAAGCCAAACATGGCTGCTGCTCAGGCCCTGCAGATCTCCCTGGGACCCTCCCTGAGGAAACATTCATTTCGACACAGAGCCCTCTAGTGGTGACTCGCAGGACACAACAGTGAGAAGATAGCATGGCCCGGATGGTGGAGGTCCTTGATGATAGATCCCGCCACCCTGAGGTAAACAGTTTCATTGATGTGCCCATGGTGGACTGGGCTGAGTCTACCACTCTCTGTAGTCGCTTGCATTGGTGTATGTTGGAATTGCCGTACCAGGCCATGATGCAATGCTTTAGGATTCCTTTCTACAGTTATTTCAACAATACTTTTATACTACATTCTCCATTTGAACTACAGCTTCTAAGAGGAGAATGATCCACAAACCTATCTCTCTCACTCTCTGAAGATTTGCATTCTGCTGAAGATCTGAAATGCCTTTTCACCTATTGTCAAGTATGTCCAATTTCTATGTGGTATCCTCCCCTGCCCCAAATCAGCACTAGAGCAATAAGTTATTTGCCTAGAAATGTGCCTGTACTAAAAGTGCAATTCAGTCCCCTCTATAGTTTATTCTTCCGTTGAAGTCAATGGACCCAAGACTTGGAAGTGGAGCCTATTATGCAGATATTACAGTATCACAGAATGACCGACACAAAGACAAAGTTCTTTCCCACTTCCCCCCCATAAACAATCGATTATATTTAAAACTTTAAACACTTTTAGAGGTGTACAAAATCATGAGAGGAATAGATCAAATAGCTGCACAGAGTCTCTTACCCAGAGTGGAGGAATCGAGAACCAGAGGACATAGGTTTAAGGTGAGGGGGAAAGATAGGAACCTGAGGGGTTACTTTATCACACAAAGGGTGGTGGGTGTATGGAACGAGCTGCCGGAGGAGGTAGTTGAGGGAAATACTATCGCAAGAAACATTTAGACAGGTACATGGATAGGACAAGTTTAGAAGGGTATGGGCCAAATGCAGGCAGGTGGGACTAGCGTAGATGGGACATATTGGCTGGTGTGGGCAAGTTGTATGAATCCATGACACTTCAATCAGGTTCTGCCAACCCACAAACATTTGTAAATTTAAGCCAGCTGTTGTTTAGTCACAGGCTGGATCAGCAGCTACAGTAGCCCCGGAGCCCCGGAGCCGTTGTGCTCCAGCTTTCAGACGCATCCCAAGTAGATGCAAGATGACGCCCAACCCATGCGACTCTTTGTGTGTTAGTCACAGAAGTGGATCTGTAATCACTCATTACAATCACTCACTCTTTTAAATCTCTACTCCAGAGCAACATTTCTTACTTTAACTATGCTCTTCGTAATCTCCTCTCAGATCTGTTGCTCTAAACATTATTCACATTATTCCCTTTATCATGTACACTGTGCAAGGATCGATTGTAATCATGTATAATCTTTCCACTGACTAGTTAGCACGCAACAAAAGCTTTTCACTGTACCTCGGTACACATGACAATAAACTAAACTAAATTTAAGACATGCTGCTGGATTAATTGCTCCTGTAAATTGCACCTGGTGTAGATGAATGGCAGCAGAATTGAGCGTGAGATGAGAATTGATGGGGAATTGTGAGACAATGGGTTACAGGGGACAATAGGTTACAGGGAAATAAATGGGAGAATGGGCCTTGGCTGCCAACATGCACTTGTTGGATGCACATTACGGATGTCATTCAGCTAGCAGATGAGATTCATCAGGATGTTACCTGGGCTTGCAGGCTTGAGTGGTTGGAAAGGCTGGAACGTTTTTCTTTGGAACATGCAGCTCCACCACCCTTGGTTCCAGCACCTCTCTGGATTATCCATTTTACTGAAACAACAGAGATCACGGCCTTCAAGAGGAGTCCAAACTGTACCAGAACAGTCCGCCTCGGCCGCCAAGGGGCCGAGGTACTCGACTGCAAAGTCGGCCTCAGAGGTTGGCAATAGAATCAAATCTGCCGGCTCCGGCCGGGACAGAGTTCCAGACCCCGGCCATAGGGGGCAACTTCGAACTGCCGATCGGCACGGAAATCCCGATGAGGTCAAGGTCAGTCACCTCATCCGGCCAAGAGGCCACATTTTCAGGGGGGGACTTCTGGGGGGTGGGGGGGGGATTTCAAGAGCACTCTCGTAATTTTGTCCGGATTAAAGGAGATGGCGGACCACCAGTTGCCGGATAATCAGTGGTGGACCGGCAGGAGCTTATTGAGGTGTCGAAGATCATGGGATGGCATGAATAAAGTGAATGCTCACAGTCTTTTATTCCCCTGGATTGAAAATACAAAAACTAGAGAACACAAGTTTAAGGTGAGAGGGGAAAGACTTAAGATGGACCTCAGTGACAACTTTTTCACTCTGTGGTTTAGTCTGTATCTGGAATGAGCTGCCAGATAAGTTACAGAACCAGACACAATTATGACTGTTAAAAAATATTTGGACCTATATATGGCACGGCAGAGATTTTGTCAGCATGAACAAAGTGGGCTTAAGGATCTGTGTCCTTGTCTATGCAACTCCATGGCTCTGCAACTACATGTGGTCTGAATCGTGACCTTTAGACATTAGACTTTAGTGATGCAGCAAAGAAACAGGCCCTTCTGCCCTCTGAGCCCTCTCCAACCAGCGATCACCTGGTACACTAGCACTATCCTACACACTGGGGACAATTAACAATTTTTACCGAAGCCAATTAACCGACAAACCTGTACGTCTTTGGAGTCTGGGAGGAAACCGGAGCACCTGGAGAAAACCAGCGCGGTCACAGGGAGAACTTACAAACTCCATACAGACAGCATCCATGGTCAGGATCGAACCCAAGTTTCTGACACTTCGAGGCAGCAACTCTACTGCTGCACCACTCTGCCACCTCCTAAGCAATAGGAAATATACAATGAAAAGATATGGACAAAAGCTAATGGTAAACCCTACTTTACAAGTGTCATTGTCATAGAGTCTTACAGCATGGAAACAGGCCCTTCAGCCCAACAGGCCAACATGTCCTTTCTACACTAGTCCCACCTGCCTGCATTTGACCTATATCCCTCCAAATGTTGCAATTGTACCTGCCTCAATTACCTCCTCCAGCAGTTCTTTCCATACACCCACCACCCTTTGCGTATAAACGTTACCCCTCAGGTTCCTATTAAATGTTTCCCCCCTCACCTTAAACCTATGTCCTCTGGTTCTCGATTCCCCTATTCTGGGCAAAAGACTGTGCGTCTACCCGATTTATTCCTCTCGTGATTTTGTACACTTCTATAAGATCGTCCGCTTCTATAAGACCCTCATCCTCCTGCGCTCCAAGGAATAGTCCTAGCCTGCTCAACCTCTCCCTATAGCACAGATCCTCATGTCCCCCTGGCAGCATACTCGTGAATCTTCTCTGCACCCTTTCCAGTTTGGAGGGGGGGGGGGAGGAGGGAGAGAGGGGGAGAGGGGAGGGGAGGGGGGAGAGGGGGAGATGGGGGGTGGGGGGAAAAGGGAGGGAGGGGAGGAGTGGGGGGAGAAAGAGGGGGAAGGGGGAGAGAGGGGTGAGAGCAGGGGAGGGGGGAGAGGAGGGGGGGAGGAGGTGATCTCAGAAGCGCTCAGAATGTTCTCGAAATGCTAGCGTGCGTCGACCAAAGCTCTCGGCAGCTCTGGGATATCCACATCCAATATCAGAGTTTTAATAAGTACTAGACTAAGTGGGACCCATTGGGTCCCAGCATCACACGGGAGGGCTGGTCCCCCAACACAATATTCCACCTCTCCACCAATTCCAATATTGGTGGCCAGTGGGGGGGTTCTGGAGCACTAGTATGGGTGTTGTGGGCTGAAGGGACTGGTCTCCAGAGGGCTAGTATGGACATTGTGGGCCGAATGGATTCTCTGGCTGGCGGCTCAGTCACTCAAGCCTGTTGTGCTGGCTGCTCACTCACTCATGGCTGGTGGGCTGGCAGATGACTCACGGCTATTCCTTGAAATTCCATTTCAAGCAGGGTGCAAGACCACCAAATTCTAGTGCAGTTTCATACAATTTCAAGCAGGGTGCAAGGCCACTAAAGACAGCGAGTCGTGACCTCTCCCTCCTCCATCTTGCAGAGACTGAGCCACGCCCACACTTTGATTGACAGGAGAGAGAATCTCAACATTTTTTATACACTAATAACTCTTGTAATTTTCATCGATGGGAAAAATCCTCGTGTCCTGCGCAGCGGAGGGGGACTCTGAGTAAGATGGCCAAAAATCACAGCCGTAAGTGGCAGCGTTTTTTCTAAAATCAATATAAAGTGCAAACAGGAAGTGGTCAAGATTAGACTTTTAATTATATAGAAGGCAAGGCAACATTAATTAGGCAAGGCAACTTTAATTAGGCAAGGCAACTTTAATTTTACTTCGGAGTCACGTGAATGACTACGTGAAGACCCCGCCAGCACGCATGCGCGTCATATCGTCTAACGCATTGCGCAGCGACTGGTGGGGAGGAGCGTTGCTCCCAGAGCGGTAAGTTTAAAAACAGGACTTGCAGGTAAGTTATTTACTCTGAGGTCATTTTGTTCCGTTTCTGGGAGAATTGTTTTTCAGAAAAGGAACCTATCGACAAGTCCATGACTAAGTCCAAACAGACCGCTAAAAAACTAACTGCGGAGGACCGCGGAAATTCGGGCAGTCAGCAGCGGCCGACTGCACCTGGATCGCTATCTATGCGATCAGCGGTCTCCAACCTGGCACCGGCACAGCCCGAACCGACACCACAGACTGGCGGGAAGGCCAAGCAGAAGTCGGACAGGCCCGTAGACTCGGACGAGTCGGGCCGTGAAGACTCACCGCCTGCGGCCAGTGACCTTGATCGCATATCCCGCATGGAGCAGTTGATGGAGCAGATGCTCCAACGTGACAAGTTCCGGGAAACGGAGTCTTGTCACCGTGGATCTCCTAGGACACCCATGGCAGCACCTTATACAGGGCTGCATAATGCATCTCCCGCGTCAGAGGGGAGCATTAGGAGTCACTTCTGGGCTGGCTCCGAAGACGGGTTTGGCTGAAGATGCTACAAGTGTGCTGGGGGTGCAGGAACAACAGAAGCTGCTCGGCATGGTCTCCAAATTTGCGATGCCTACGCAAACAGGACAGCCGTTACAGCCGCAGCTAGCAGCCAGCATCGATTACCTCTCCTTCAACCAGCTGCAGGAAAGAGGTAATGAACGAGAAAACTGCTAAATACCTAGCACCAGAGAACTGTGTTTCCCTTATATCGGTGCGGGCATCAGAGCCCAGGAGGTCAAGATGCAAAAGATCCTCAAACTGCTGGCTCAGCTACCAAACTCTTGTTTGAGAAACTGGGGTTCATGATCCATCCAGATAAATCTAAGTTGACGCCTTCTACGACAATGGATTACTTAGGGTTCACTATTAACTCGGTTCACATGTCTGTGACTTTGCCAAGGGGCAAGGCAGCAGATTTAATGGAGGCCTGTAACAGCCTTGTTGTCGTCAGTCAACCATCTATTCGACAAGTAGCAAGGGTGATTGGTAAGCTTGTGGCTGCTTTTCCAGCCACACAGTTTGGACCTTTGCATTACCAACATTTATAGAGAGCAAAGGTGCAAGCACTCAAACATCATGTTGGTCATTTCGACAGACCAATGCAGCTACCAGCTAAAGCAATTTTGGAATTACAATGGTGGAGGCAAAACATTCGGCATTGTTCCAGCCCCATCATTGTCAGCAACCCTTCAGTTGTGTTATAAAACTGATGCCAGCACTCACGGTTGGGGTGCTACTAATACCATCTCCAGCTGTGGTGGCAGATGGGATGCACATGAATCATCTTTACTTCAAGCACTTGGTATAAACTATTTAGAGATGTTGGGTGCATTCTATGGGCTAAAGGCGTACTGATAAAAAATGCACCACCTGCATGTTTGCCTACAAATTGACAATACCACTGTGGTGGCGTATATTAATCATATGGGTGGAATCAAATCGATATAATGTGATAATCTGGCTAACACGATTTGGCAATGGTGTATCAACAGAAATATTTGGATATCAGCTATTTACCTACCAGGTAAACTCAATACAGTGGCAGACACCAGGTCACGAAAATTCAATGACAACACCGAATGGATGTTGGACCACAAAGTGTTTGCTGATATTATAGCACGATATGGAACACCAGATATCGATCCATTCGCATCTAGGCTTAATCACCAGTTGCTAACATATGTTGCTTGGGAACCAGACCCTGGGGCAGCAGCGATGGACGCATTCTCGCTGCACTGGGGAAAATTGTTTTTCTATGCATTTCCCCCCTTCTGCCTCATCAGTCGGGTCTTACGCAAAATACAACAAGATTCCGCGTCAGGTATTTTGGTAGTACCCAACTGGCCTACTCATCCATGGTTCCCTGTGGTTCTCGACATGGTCTCGGAACCATGTATGTCCATCTCCAAACGGCCGGATTTGTTGGTCCATCCTGTGACAGGCGAAAGTCACCCATGCCATGGCAGGATAAATCTGTTGATTTGCAGAATTTAAAAAGACCACTTCTGGATTTTGGGCTGACGGACCAAACCATGAACATGATCACGGCGGCATACAGGGAGTCCACCAGAAAAAAATATCTGTCATATATCAGAAAATGGGAGATATACTGTACCAGGACCAACATCACATACAACACGGCTACAGTGACGAATGTACTGGAATTCTTGTCTAGCCTTCACTTTGACGAAGGTCTAAGCTACAGTGCCACGTAACTGTGCCAGGAGTGCCCTATCAGCTTACTTGTGGCAGGGATTAGAACACCATACTGTTGGATCTCAACCTCTGGTATCAAAACTAATGAGGGGTATCTTCAACACTAATCCCCCTAGGGCTAGTACTCCCAGATTTGGGATGTGAGTGTTGTTCTAACATTGCTCAGGGGTTGGTCACCAGCAACGTCCCTATCGCTGGGAAAACTAACACATAAAATAGTCATGCTGATGGCACTAGTCTCGGCACAACGAGTCCAGTCACTGCACAAATTAAGGCTGGACACGATGGCCATATCAACCAACAAAATAACTTTTTACATTTATGAATTGGTGAAACAAAATAGGCCTGGATCATCAGGCCTCAAATTGGAGTTCCGTGCATACCCCATAGATGTTCGTCTATGCATAGTGACCCATCTACTACATCATATAGAAGCCACAAAATATCTTAGAGGCAAGGAAATGGCATTGTTGCTCAGCCATAAACAGCCTTATAAAAGGGTATCCGTGCAAACCATATCAAGGTGGCTTAGACAGGTTTTGGGAGCTGCAGGGGTGGATACTGATGTTTTTAAATCTCATTCTACCAGGGCTGCAGCAACATCGGCAGCAAGGGAGTTGGAAGTTCCCATGGACCACATCCTGGGTGCAGCAGGATGGTCTAGAGAAAGGACCTTTCAGCAATTTTATAACAAACCGGTTGCCAAACCTGCAGTGTTTGCAGATTCAATTTTAAGTTCTGTATTATAATTTACCCCGAATGATAGGGGTTATTATTATTTTGTTAATAAATTTATCAGTGTTTTTGAATAACTGATTCATGTCTGAATACGTTAATATACTTCCTCCTTTCGTCAACTACGGCAGTGTGTAAGCCATGGACTCATTCCACGGCATGAAATCACAGAGCTTTAAAATCTTCACGTAGTCACTCACGTGAGTCCGAAGTAAAATAGTAAGATTAAACGAGAACTTACCAGTTTGAAGTTTGATCTTTATTTTATGCGGAGTAACGTTGAGGGATTACGTGCCCTCCACGCCCAACCCACTATCAATAAGGTCAACTGGTATTCTAGTTCTCTTATCTTACTATGTTTAGTTCAACTATTGTCTGTGATTTCACACCGCTGCTTTGAAGATTGACGCGCATGCGTGCTGGCGGGGTCTTCACGTAATCCCTCAACGTTACTCCTCATAAAATAAAGATCAAACTTCAAACTGGTAAGTTCTCGTTTAATCTTACTATTAGGCAACACAGCTTTACAATTTACAAACCAAAGGCAACACAGCTTTAGCATTTCCAAACCAAAGGCAACACAGCTTTAGCATTTCCAAACCAAAGGCAACACAGCTTTAGCATTTCCAAACAAAAGGCAACACAGCTTTAGCATTTCCAAACCAAAGGCAACATAGCTTTAGCATTTCCAAACCAAAGGCAACACAGCTTTAGCATTTCCAAATTATATTTTCAAACCACATTAAGGGCACTGACAGGTCAGTGAAATCACTCACAGTTTAGTAGACATGTGTTCAGTGTTATTCACAGCTCTGACTGAGAGACGTGACCCTCTCGCTCCCCCAACTTGCAGGAGACTGACTGAGGCACTCAACACTTCCGGGTTTTATAGTTCCTCCGGAAGGGGTGTGGCCTTCAGGAGAGAGAATCTCAACATTTTTTAAACACTAATAACTATTTTATTTTTCATCGATGGGAAAAATCCGCTTGTCCTGCGCAGCGGAGGGGGACTTTGAGTAACATGGCCAAAAATCACAGCCATAAGTGGCAGGGTTTTTTTTTGTAAAATCAATATACAGAACAACAGGAAGTGGTCAAGATCAGACTTTTAGTAATATAGATATGAAGCCAGTGGTTGTAAAATCCTTTGGGATGAGCTTGCGATTTTGTAATGCACACCGCAACCTCAGGTTCCTCTCATTTGCTAACCTCCCTAGTATGTCCCTGACACTGCTCTTCCTGTACAAAGGGCCACCAAAAGTGAAGAGCTACTGCTATTGCAGAGTCCAGCGATATTAATTTAGTGCAAAATTGATTCAGTCAAGCATAAAAAGGGTGCTTTTGGCATAGATGGTCAAACAATATTTTAACTCCTTTGCTCCATTTATTAAATTTAATATGGAAAACAAAGTGGATGGAAAGACACAAATATGTGTTCCAGAAATGATGTTACACTGTAAATTCATATTACAAAATGAGCTTTAGTCAGGAAAGTTAAGAATAAGTTGTTAAAATATATGTATTTACAATTCAATCAGCTACAGTGTTTTACTTGCATTTGTTTTGGATCATTACCTTTAATGAATAATTATACAGTGTTGAGTTTTACAATTGGAAATTGATTTAATTGATCTAATGAGCAGAGGAAAAAGATCATTATCTGGTTTTTTTTAACCTAACGTCATAGAACAAAGGAATATTGGAAGGGATTTGTACTAATTAGCTCCTCAAAATTGTTTCATAATTCAACAAGGTCATGATTCGTAACTAATCTCTACACCTTTGCCCCAGATCTTTGAATATCTTTAATTAAACAAAATGAGTTTTAAATGTAAAGTAAACAATTGACCTCGCATCATAGACAGAACAAAGAACTTCAGAATTTGGTTTACAAAAAAAAGTGCTGGAGTAACTCGTTTAAGAAGGAACTGCAGATGCTCGAAAATCGAAGGTAGACAAAAGTGCTGGAGAAACTCAGCGGGTACGGGAGCATCGATGGAACGAAGGAAGTAGGCAACATTTTGGGCCGAAACCCTTCTTTAGACTGATGTAAGGTGGGGGGGGGGGGGGGGGCGGGAAGAAGAAAGGAAGAGGAGGAGCCAGAGGGCTGAGGGAGAGCTGAGAAGGGGAGGAGACAATAAGGGCTACCGGAAATTGGAGAAGTCAATGTTCATACCGATGGGGTATAAACTGCCCAAGCGAAATATGAGGTGCTGCTCCTCCAATTTACAGTGGGCCTCACTCTGGCTATGGAGGAGGCCCATGACAAAAAGGTCGGATTCGGAATGGGAGGGGGAGTTGAAGTGCTGAGCCACCGGGAGATCAGGTTGATTATTGCGGACCGAGCAGAGGTGTTCGGCGAAACGATCGCCAAGCCTACGCTTGGTCTCACCGATGTAGATCAGCTGACATCTAGAGCAGCGGATGCAATAGATGAGGTTGGAGGAGATGCAGGTGAACCTCCGTCGCACCTGGAATGACTGCTTGGGTCCTTAAATGGAGTCGAGGGGGGAGGTAAAGCGACAAGTGTAGCATTTCTTGCGGTTGCAAGGGAAAGTGCCCGGGGAGGGGGTGGTACGGGTGGGAAGAGAAGAATTGACCAGGGAGTTACTAAGGGAGTGGTCTTTGCGGAAAGCAGACAGGGAGGGAGATGTGGCGAGTGGTGGGGTCACGTTGGAGGTGTCGAAAATGAAGGAGGACTATTTGTTGTATGTGACGGCTAGTAGGGTGGATGGTGAGGACTAGGGGGACTCTGCCCTTGTTACGATGGGGGGATGGGGAGAAGGAGCAGTGTTACGGGGTATTGAAGAAACCCTGGTGAGAGCCTCGTCTATAGTAGGGGAGGGGAACCCCCGTTCCCTGAAGAATGAGGACATTTCCGATGCTGGAGTAACTCAGTGGGTCAAGCAGCATTGCTGGAGGACCTGCATGGGTGATGTATCAAATCGGGACCATTCTTCAGATCAACCATCAATTAGCTTCACAATGTACTATAACTTTCTTCTTCCAAATTATATTCCCTGAATTTATCTATCACACTATTCTTGCTAATGCTCCTGCCAGTTGCCTTGATCATTTTACTGCACTTAGCCTAGATAATGTGGATGTGGAGAGGATGTTTCCAGTAGTGGGAGAGTCCAGAGCCAAAAGTCACAGCTGCAGAATAAAATAAGGTATCTTTAGGATGGAGATGAGGAGGAATTTCATTAGCCAGAGGGTGGTGAATCTGTGGAAATCATTGCTATGACATTGGGTATTTTTAAAGCGGAGATTGATAGGTTTTTGATTAGCAAGGGCATCAAAAGATGTAGGGAGAAAGCAGGAGAATGGGGTTGAGAGGAAGAAATGATCAGCCATGCTCAAATGGTGGAGTAGAATGGCCCATTGATGGGCCAAATGGCCTAATTCTGCTCCTACGTCTTATGGTCTTCAATGTGCCACATGAATATATCATTGCAGTCCTAATATTTTACATTATTTTTAAAGGCAAGCTGACGATCTAGTGTTGTCACTTGCACATGGATGGCAGAGTGACTGTTCACTAATTTGCCTAGAGGGCATAACGTTAAGGTGGAAGGGTTAATGGGACGATGGAGGAAGATTTTCAGTGGCACAATATTGAGGATCCGGAAGTTGAGGGCACTGAATCTTTGTTGTTGTTTCTTGTGGTGTTCTGTCAAGCTGCTGCAGGTATGAATTTCATTGTTCTGTTTGGGATATACGACAGTAAAATACTCTTGACTCTTGACTTGACTTGATTCTATGACTCTCTGAATGTCTTTGTAAATGATTGAAGGAGATGTTGCAATAGTTCAGAATTGTAACATGAGTGTAATAGAAATATAGAAACAGGAAAACAGGAGGAGGTTATTTGATGCTTCAAGACTGCTCCACCATTCTATACGATCATGACTCTGAGTATCTAGTTGCATCTTTCTCCAAAATTCCTTGATCACTCTAACCCTTTGGAATGCATCCAACTCCTCCTTAAGGGGTTGGACAGGCTAGATGCAGGAAGATTGCTCCCGATGTTGGGGAAGTCCAGGACAAGGGGTCACAGCTTAAGGATAAGGGGGAAATCCTTTAAAACCGAGATGAGAAGAACTTTTTTCACACAGAGAGTGGTGAATCTCTGGAACTCTCTGCCACAGAGGGTAGTCGAGGCCAGTTCATTGGCTATATTTAAGAGGGAGCTAGATGTGGCCCTTGTGGCTAAAGGGATCAGAGGGTATGGAGAGAAGGCAGGTACGGGATACTGAGTTGGATGATCAGCCATGATCATATTGAATGGCGGTGCAGGCTCGAAGGGCCGAATGGCCTACTCCTGCACCTAATTTCTATGTTTCTATGTTTCTATGAATATGTTTAACCATTTGGACACAACTCCATTCTATGGCAGAGAACTCTCACTGTCCAGGTGAAGAAATTGCTCCTCATCTCAGTCTTAAATGGCTTACCCCTTACCCATACCCTGTGACCCCTGGTCTAGATTTAGATTTAGGTTTATTATGATCACGTGGAACGAGGTAGAGTGAGAAGCTTTATTTTGCATGTTATCCAAACTGATCAGATAATATTATACATAAATGCAATTAAGTCATACTCGAGGACAATAGGTAGAGCTAAGGGGAAGATACAGAGTGCAGAATATAGCATTGTAGCACATCAGTTCCATAGACCAAGTCTAATGTCCGCAAAGGGGTAAGAGGTGAGTTGGATACTACCCTAGTTTATGGAAGGATTGTTCAAAAGCCTGATAACAGAGGGGAAGAGCTGTTCCTGAGTCTCATGTTGCAACCTTTCATGTTTCTGTACCTTCTGCCTGGTAGGGTGCTCAGAATGTAGTAGTGAGGTTAAGGGGGACAATTCCTCTGCCAGCTGACCTGCACAGATCCTGAGAATGCGGACAGGAACTCCATCCGGGCCAATTGCTTTCAGCAAATTCACTCTCAGGATGGCCGATCTTACATCTGCCACAGTAACCGTTGGTACAGATGCACCTAAGACTGGCAGGATACGTGATGTTCCTCCACCAGCCTTCCGCTCAAAGCAAGCATCGCATGAATTGAGCTCCTCCCATGACAACAGAACATCACGGTCCAATACTTAAATTCTCTCAATACGCAGGCTAGCGTGGCATTTTCAGCATCTTCTGCTGAAAGATTAGGTACAAGAGGTGCAGGTGTTAAGTTGTAGTAACTGCTTGATTTTAATCAATCATTACATACATTTAATAGTTTAGTTTAGTTTATTATCACGGCACTGTGGCGCAGTGGTAAAGTTGCTGCCTTACAGCTAATGCAGCGCTGGAGGCCCTGGGTTCGATCCCGAATACGGGTGCTGTCTCTATGGAGTTTGTATGTTCTCCCCATGACCTGCATGGGTTTTCTCCGAGATCTTCGGTTCCCTCTCGCACTCTAAAGGCGTACAAGTTTGTAGGTTAATTGAATTGGTATGAAATGTAAATTGTCCCTAGAGGGTGTAGGATAGTGTTGATCCACGATAGCGGGGATCGCTGGTCGGCGCGGACCAGGTGGGCCGAAGGGCCTGTTTCCCCGCTGTATCTCTGAACTAAACTAAACTAAAGGTACAGTGAAAAGCTTTTATGTTGCGTGCTATCCAGTCAGCGGAAAGACTATACATGATTACAACCAAGCCATCCACTGTGTACAGATACAGCATAAAGGGAATAATGTTTAGTGCAAGATAAAGTCCAGTAAAGTCTGATTAAGGATAGTCCGAGGTTAGGACTGCTCTCTAGTTGTTGATAGGAAGGTTCAGTTGCCTGATAACAGCTGGGACGAAACTGTCCCTGAATCTGGAGGTGTGCGTTTTCAGACTTCTGTACCTCTTGCCTGATGGGAGAGGAGAGAAGAGGGAGTGACCGGGGTGAGACTGGTCCTTGATTGCACTGGTGGCCTTGCCGAGGCAGCGTGAAGTGTAGATGGAGTAAAAGGAATAAAGGAAAGGCAACAGATGATGATGCAGGGTCTTACTGCTGTAAAGGCAATAACCACATGATACAAAAACTAAGCCACAACTCCTTTTGATGGCAGAAACCACAAAGGGGGAAGGGTATATAGTTGTCTGTCTTTCATATATCCCCCCGCCCCCGTCCCTCTCGAATATATTCATACTGAGCAGCTGAATCTTTGTGATTCATTGGACTGTTGGCTGTAAATGACCTTGCAAAGACTCAAGGACTGCACTCCATAGTGGAAAACCCTGTTTCCCCCAGTGCCATTAAGATGTTCACTAATAAATTCCATAGGGAATTCAGGAGAAATCTCCTTCCCCGGAGAGTGATTCATATGCAGAAACAGATACCTTTGAGGGAGCCTTTGAGACACGTAGTGCAGATACATTCAATTCGTTCCGTTTAGTTTTAGAGATACAGCATGGAAACAGGCCCTTCGGCTCACTGAGTCCACACCGACCAGCGATCAGCCCGTTCACTAGTTCTATCCTACACACATTGCGACAATTTTACAGAAGTTAAGTAACCTACAAACCTGCACGTCTTTGGAATGTGGGAGGCAACCAAAGCACCCAGAGAAAATCCACGCGGTCACAGGGAGAACGTACAAACTTCATACAGGGAGCACCCGTAGTCAGGATCGAACCCGGGTCTCTGGCACTGTAAGGCAGCAACTCTACCGCTGCGCCATTGTGCCGCCCTTACACATGAGGGAGTAAGGAACCAAATAGGCAAGATGAGATGAAGTGGAGTGAGAGGGGAGATAAATCTCGTGATGAGCCTGTTGGACTGGGTTTCCTATTTCAATGCTGTAAATATTTTGTAGAATTTTTTTGCCTCCCACTTAAACTCCCACTTATTTGGACATCCATAAATCAAACATTATGATTGCTTCACTGTTAGTTTTCTCATGACTTCCCAATGCATACAAGCTAGAGTTGTTAGATGAACAGAATACAATGGACCAGTTACATGCCATTTTGTAAGAACACTCTATTGCTTTTTTTTTGGTACACACTTTCTCGGTCAAAAACCAATACACACCAAAAGTGCGAGGTTGAGTCAGATTCCCAAGTGTTTTTTAATAATACCCACAGTAACTCAGAGATTGACATGGATTAACTGATTTTCCATCTTCAATGAAATGACAAGCAGGATTTCTTTCCAGTACTTTAACCCTGTAAAATAATCTGATTCCACCCTGCTTCAATGGCTGTGCATCCACATCTTTGTGTGGAATATATAAAAGTACAGGACAGGAACAGCCCCTTAGATTCTGTGCTGAACATAATGCCCAATATAAATTTAATTCCATTCCCTGCATATCGTGAGCCCAACTAATAGCCTCTTAAACACCACTATCATCTCTGGCTCGACCCCAGCATTGTGTTCCAAGCACCCAACAATCTCTGTGTAAACCAAAAACTTGTCCCTCAAAGTTTCAGAAACAATTAGACAGGTACATGTGTAGGACAGGTTTGGAGGGATATTGGCCAAACGCAGGCAGGTGGGACTAGTGTAGATGGGACATATTGGCCTGTGTGGGCAAGAAAGTGCTGGAGAAACAGCATGTCAGGCAGCATCTCTGAAGAACATGGATAGGTGACGTTTCGGAGTGGAACCCTTCTTCAGATTTTTGGTAATATTTTCCCTTGCCTTCAATTCTTTGTTTGGTTATGTTTCTGTGATGCACATTGGATATTTGTACTATGTTAAGATGCTGCATAAATGGACATGGTTACTTACGTTGAACGATAGATTAAACAAATGACAGAATGTAGAAAGGGGGAGCTGCAGATGCTGGTTTACAAAAAAAGACGCAAAGTGCTGGAGACATTCAGCGGGTGAGGAAGCATCTCTGGAGAACATGAATAGCTAACATTTCGGATTGGGACCATACAGTCTGAAGAAGGGCCTCGACCGGAAAAGTCATCTATCTGTGTTCTCCAAAGATGCTGCCTGACTCGCTGAGTTACTCCAACAATTTGTCATTTTTTAAAATAAATAACATCCTGCAGAACAAACCTTTTTAGTGCTACATTATTTACAAAAAAACAAAAACTAAACAAACATTCAGCATCTTGCAACATTTAGCCCAAGATTATAAAAGAGTAATATGTTGAGTCTTCAGTCTGTCGTCTAATTAAGGAAGGAGAAAATAACTTGAAAACATCGATAATAGGAATTTTAAAAGGTGATGAATTCTTTTATCTGATGTGATCATATATTGGATCGTTAATTTGAAGAGTAATTTCAGAATACTAATGACCTTTCTATCATGCAGTGCTTTAATTAATATACATTTCATATCTGCCAAGCTCGCTTTTTCAATTGTCTAAATGACTTAAAATTCAATGGAAGCATCTTGACCATGTCCAGCTTCAGTGAAACTATTTCACATTTCATTTCACTGATGATGAAGCAGCCTTATATTAAATCTTGTGATTCAAGGTGCGTTTAATTAATTCAACTTTAAAACAGTTCTCTTTCTAATCTCTGAAATATGTCACACTTAAAATTAGCCACATAAGGGCTAAGTCCTTTTTGCTAATTAATATGTTATGGAATTATATGAATTGCTGCCCGGGTTCAATGCAATTATAATTCCCATTTATGGCATGTAATAGTAATATGTAAATTTAGAAGAAACTATTCAAAGCTTTCATATTATTTGAACTCTAGGACATTGGATGACTAGTTCAACTCTGGGTTAACGTTTTTAGCTTGCAAATGACTGCGCCACTGATACTTATCTGCATAATTTAAATCAATTTTCGACCAAATCATTTAATAACGAGTTCAAAATTAGTAATTAGCTTTCAAGCGAATTGATTACATTTTCCTTGAGAGACCATGTAAGGTTAATGCAATTTAAGTCTGTTGGCTACGGTAACTTTGACACTAATTGGTGATTGTGTTACATGTTAAGTTAAAGAGTCAGCATGAGGAATTCTCTGGAGAACGGGAAGGCGAGGAGTGTGAATGTTTGCAAACGTGGCATTCCGTTCGAACACTCAGCAAAAAAAAATACTCGAACTGATGAGATGACCTTGTGATCGGCATCACAAAGGTCTGAATGCAATGGGCTTTTTGTTTGAAACCAAAATGTGTTACTCAGTGCAAAGTTTGCCTTGCATTAGTGATCCTATGCAAAACTGTCTTTAGACGACGAGAATGATTGAGAATGATTTTACGAGAATGATCCCAGGAATGAGTGGGTTAACATATGATGAGCGTTTGATGGCTCTGGGCCTGTACTCGCTGGAGTTTAGAAGGATGTGAGGGGAACCTCATTGAAACTTAGTGAAAGGCCTGGTTGGAGTGGATGTGGAGAGGATGTTTCCACCAGTGGGAGAGTCTAGGACCAGAGGCCATAGCCATAGAAAATAAGGACAGACCATTAGGAAGGAGATGGGGAGGAATTTTGTTAATCAGAGGGTGGTCAATCTGTGGAATTCATTGCCACAGAAGGCTACGTCAATGGATATTATTAAGGCAGAGAAACCTAAGTCCACATGTCCGGGGTTATGGTGAGAAGGCAGGAGAATGGGGTTAGGAGGGAGAGATAGATCAGCCATAATTGAATGGTGGAGCAGACTTGATGGGCCAAATGGCCTAATTCTGCTCCTATCTCTTATAAACGTAAACTTATGACTAAGATATCAGGAGCAAACTTAGGTCCATATTCACTGCATAGTACAATCTTAATTTGCAAAGCCTTTCATGAAGATAGTTTCATATGTTTGCAAATAGCTCTCGTCTGATGTTCAGACTAAATTGACTTGTTCTCTGTGAGTAGAGTGTTATCGTTTAAGTAATTCCAAGAAGCAACACTGGCGTTACCTTGTTACAGGTATTCTCCTTGTTCACTTATTGTACCATTTTGTCTTCTCCACTTATCACCTTCAGTCTTGATTACTATCACATATAATATGATGATAAAACACTCTTGATCAAATTGGATTTACAGAATGCTCTGGCAGCTCTGTGCAAATGTAGATATTTAATGACCGGGTGCACACATTTGGTTATTTGCCGGTTAGTTTACAGTTTCCTTCTTTCCTTCGGCCCAACTTGCCCACACCTATCAACATTTCCCATCTACACAAGTCACACCTGCCTGCTTTTGGCCCATATCCCACTAAACATATCCTATCCATATACCTGTCTAATTGTTTCTTAAACATTGCGATAGTACCTGCCTCAACTACCTCCTCCGACAGCTCGTTCCATACACCCACCACCCTATGTGTGAAGCCAATAAACCCCTCCACCTTGATCCATCCACCTGTCACCTGCCAATTAGACCACAGTTCATGTTCGTAAGTTATAGGAGAAGAATTGGGCCATTCAGCCCATTGAGTCTACTCCCCGATCAATCATGGCTGATCTATTTTTCCCTCTTAACCCCATTCTCCTGCCTTTACTAATCAAAAATCTACCAGTCTCTGCTTGAAAAATACACAATGACAGCCTCCACAGATGTCTATGGCAATTAATTCCATAGATTCACCACCCCCAGGCTAAAGAAATTTGTTTTATTCTGAGGGTGTGCCCTCTGGTCCGAGACACATAATTGGAAACAAGAGTTCTTGCCATACCCCTTCCCCTCACCTCCTTCTACCAAATATCTTCCCTCTACTTCACCAGTGTGAAGAAAGGTCACAACCCGAAACGTCTTCTGCCCATTTCCACAGATTCTGCTGTGTTCCTCCAGCAGTTTGTTCCCTTGTTGTTCCCTATGCCCTATCCCTTCCACCCCCATCCTCTCCGCAACTTATAACTAACGTGATTTCTCACTTAAGGGCACAAAGTGCTGGAGTAAATCAGCAGGTCAGGCAGCAACTCTGGAGAACATGGATAGGTGACGTTTCGGGGCAAGATCAGAAGTGTCCTGACCTAAAACGGCACCTATCCATGTTCTCCAGAGATTCTGTCTGACCTGCTGAATTACCCCAGTACCTTGTGCCTTCTGGTATTTCTGTACGGTGTATATTAGATTCAGATTCAGATTCAGATTCAACTTTATTGTCATTGTGCAGTGTACAGTACAGAGACAACGAAATGCAGTTAGCATCTCCCTAGAAGAGCGACATAAATATGAGCAATAAATAAATCTAATAAATCCTGGTGGGAGGAGTGTCCGTGGGGGGGGGGGGTGATTGGCAGTCACCGAGGTACAGTGTTGAGTAGTGTAACAGCCGCAGGGAAGAAGCTGTTCCTGGACCTGCTGGTCCGACAACGGAGGGACCTGTAGCGCCTCCCGGATGGTAGGAGGGTAAACAGTCTGTGGTTGGGGTGAGAGCAGTCCTTGGCGATGCTGAGCGCCCTTCGCAGACAACGCTTGCTTTGGACAGACTCAATGGAGGGGAGTGAGGAATCGGTGATGCGTTGGGCAGTTTTCACCACCCTCTGCAGTGCTTTCCGGTCGGAGACAGAGCAGTTGCCATACCATACTGTGATACAGTTGGTAAGGATGCTCTCGATGGTGCAGCGGTAGAAGTTCACCAGAGACAGATTAACCAGTACCTGTAGCTCTTTCTTTCAACTCTCTTATTTTCTTAGATAGACACAAAATGCTGGAGTAACTCAGCGGGTCAGGCAACATCTCTGGAGAAAAGAAATAGGTGACGTTTCAGGTCGAGACCGTTCTTCAGACTGAGAGTCAAGGCAAAGCATCACTTTCCCACTTTTAATGAAGGGTATTCAACCTAAAATATTAACTGTTTTTCCTTCCAAAGATGCTGCCTGACCCTCTTTTTATTTCTGATTTTCAGCATCTGCAGTTTAAAAATAAATTCAACCAATTTTTTTTATTGTAGCTGGGCAATTTCAAAACTATCAATTAAACCAGGCGACATAATTGCAGGCCAATTATAATGCAGAGACTGGATAACTTTGCCAGCAATTACTTAAGACATAATGGCCTTGAAATTAGTCTGTATGAAGATTGGCGTACAAATGCTAACATGTTTATATCAATTTCCATGGTTTTTAATTGGATAGAGACATAGGCCAAGTCTAAAATATAATGCCTGGACCAGCAGTGAACTGAGGACTTTCAGTTTAGTTTAGTTTTGAGATGCAGTGCGGAAACATGCCCTTCGGCCCACCGAGTCCGTGCTGAAGAGAGATCCCCGTATAATAGCACTATCCTACACACTAGGGGCAATTTATAATTCTTACTGAAGCCAATGAACCTACAAATCTGCACGACTTCGGAATGTGGGAGGAAACCGGAGCATCTGGAGAAAACCCACGTGGTCACATGGAGAATGTGCAAACTTCATACGGACAGCACTCGTGATCAGGTTCACACTTGGGTCTCTGGCGCTGTAAGGCAGCAACTCCAACGCTGTGCCACCGTGCCGCCAGTTCAATATATTGACCGGTCTTACATTGACCTTCTCAGGAAGCCTGGCTTTCAAAAGCAGCTAAGGATACTAGATATTTCGAATGAAACACAAAATGTTGGAAATACTTAGCAATTCTAGCAAAAGCTGCAGAGAGCAAAGATGAGTTATTGTTTTGGATCTGCAATCTTGAAACTGTTTTTGGGATGGATATTTGTTGCAACAGATATCCTTTCCAAAAACATTTAAGCAAGAAATTTGTCAGGTGGGCCGTAGTCAGGATTGAACCCAAGTCAGGATTGAACTCAAGTCTCTGGCACTGTAAGGCAAAAACTCTACCTCTGCATCACTGTGCCGCCACTTGACCAAGGAATGAGGCTGCACATCACCTTGACAGATGAGTAATCATTCCTCCAATAACAATGGTAAAGCAAATACAAGAGACAACTGATGCTGGAATCCTGAGCAGAAAATCAAACTGTTAAATAAACTCAGCAGGTCAGGGAGCATCTGTGGAGGGAAATAGACAGACAATATTTTGGGTAGGGACCTCATATGGGGCAGCACAGTGGTGCAACCGTAGAGTTGCTGCCTTCCAGCACCAGAGACCCAGGTTCGATCCTGACTACCGGTGCTGCCTGAACGGAGTTTGTACGTTCTCCCTGTGACCACGTGGGTTTTCTCCATGTGCTCCGGTTTCCTCCCACACTCCAAAGATGTACAAGTTTGTAGGTTAATTGCCAACTGTAAATTGTCAATTGTTGCTGGTGTGTACGATTCTTGTTGGTGTAAGGGGCGATCGCTGGGCTGCACAGATTCGGTGGGCCGATGGGCCTGTTTCCAAGCAGTATCTTTAAAATAAAAGTGGGGGATTCATGAGATTTCTCTGAGCCACTTAAACTTAAAACGCAGAACATAGAACAGCACAGCACAAGATCAGGCCCTTCAGCCCACTTTGTTAATACTGAACATGAAGCCAAGACCAAATCCTATCTGCCTGCACATAATCCATATCTCTCCATTTTCTGTGTATTCATGTGCCTATCCAAAAGCTGCTTAAATGCCACTATTGAATTGTCTCAACCGCCATCCCAGGGAGCGTGTTTCATGGACTCATCACCCTCTGTGTAAAAAAAACATGGGCCCGCACATCTACTTTAAACTTTGCCCCTCTCACCTTAAAGCCGCGGAGACCTGGGTTCAGTCAAATTATAAATTGCCCCTCGCTTGTAGGATTAGTGCTGTTGTATGGGGTGATCGCTGGTTGGCATGGACTCAGTGGGCCAAAGTGCCTGTTTCCACACTGTATCTCTAACACCCTAAAATTCTAAAGCGCTGCCGTTTAATATTTGATATTTCCACCATGGGAGAAAGGTTCTGACTGTCTACTCTATCTATGCCTCTCATCATTTTATATACATCTATCAGGTCTCCCCACAACCTCCGGCGTTCCAGAGAAAACAATTCAAGTCTGTGCAGCCTCTCTCTATAGGTATTACCCCCTAGTCCCAATATCGTTTGGATAAACCTCTGCATGCTTTCCAAAGCCTCCACATCCTCCCTGTAATGGGGCGAATGGAAGTGCGTGTAATACTTCAAGTGAGGCCTCACCAAAGTCCTAGAAATCTGCCTTCTTGATGACTTCTTGACTCTTATGACGTGCTGTTCCTCCATTTTGCATGTGGCCTGTCTCTGACAGTGGAGAAGGCAGAGGAGGTCAGCATGGGTCTATGGCAACGGGAAAGGGAGTTAAAATATTTGGCAACAGGGAGATCGCCAAGTCCAAGGCGGACTGAGCGTAGGTGTTCAGCGAAACGATCGGCCAGTCTGCACTTGGTCCCGCCAGTATATAGGGGTTCACACCTCGAACAGCGGAGTCCAACTTAAGTTCAGAGATGTGCCCAGGAGAAATTGTCACAAGCCCACGTGAAGAGTAGGATATCATTGCAATGGGTTAGTTCAGAAAAGAGTGCGAGGAGAAATTCGAAAACTTCAAATTATAATTCATGAGGATAGGCTGACTGAGTTTTACTTGTTCTCATTTAAGAAAAGATTGAAAGGAGACACGATGGAGATCATTCACTTGCTGAAAGGCAAGGATAAGGTGGATATAAGCAGGTTATTTGACTTTAACTGCTGTGCAGGATTAGAGGACATGAATACAAAATTGCCCAGCCTCGAGCTAGATAAGAAATTACATGATCCTTTCCCCATGGAATAGAAGATGTGTGGAATAGGTTTCCAGCAAAGCATTGAATACTACGTTGATTAACCCATTTAAAAGAGGGTTGGATGAATATCTGGTTCTGAATGGGACTGAAGGTTGTAAGGATAAGTACAGACTTGAATGATCAAAGACTTTGGCCCTACTTCAGCTTGCCATATACCATGTTATACCTCCATGAATGAAACCAGTCATGGAGGTATAAGCTAAATTATGATATTCGCTTGATATGGTGGAACTACGTTGCAGTCTTTTGAAAGGCGAGGGAGAAATTTCATGAAGTTTAACTTAATGGAAGTTTTGTCTGTGATAATTCACCGTCCCCCAGCTCCTCGCCTCCAAAGGTAAAATAGACCCACGCTGAGGCACAGAAGCATAAATTGGAAAGTTCCATCGTAAAAACTGATGGCTGGCCCAATATATATTTTTAATAATTTTGTAGCTTGTGCTTTTTTGTTCACTGTACTCTAGTCATGATTCGAGTTCTCCCTTGAAAGCTACGACATTGAGGAATGTCATTTGGTTGCTAGGACCACTATCTTTGTAGCACAAGGAAATATGTCCGGCTGCATTGTGGCATTGTGGCACAGTGGTGCCGTGGTAGAGTTGATGCCTTACCGGGTTGATGCCGCGGGACTACAGGTGCTGTCAGTACTGAGTTTATCCATTCTCCCCGTAACCGTATGGGTAATCATTGTACAGGTGGGCCGAAGGGCCTTTTTTCACATTGTATCTCTAAACTAAACAAAACTAAGTTGAATAGACTTTTTTCAAAATTGCTTACTGATTAAAAAGTGGGCAATATGCCATCTCGTCTTTTTAATGATTTCTGCATCAAGTTCATGGTAACCCTCAGGTTCATTCACTGGATGATACAGTGGATTGTTCAGCGTTCTGTGTGGTGAGCCTCAGTCACTGATACTTCAAGCCGCCTTGTAACATCTCAAGAGGACGTGCTCTAGAGTTCAGTTTCCTTCCAGTTTTTTTCCAGAAAGCCACGTCCCATCCGAGAAGCATTGGACATACCAGCCCCTGTGTTGTTTGCAGGAGGTTGGAATTATAATAAGCACCGAACACATGTTGAATTACAACCGGTCAAAAGATATCAAGCAGCACATAATCAGCCTGTGGTAGATGATCCGTTTACACAGAAGCTCCTTGCCTCTTGTATCAAAAATATATTTTTTAATTACGATCACGATACATAACAAAACCGTGGTAACACACCCACCACCATAGTACAAAATCACCAAATTATCTAGACACTAATTTTCAAACAACTATGTTACAATCCATACAAATATACTAAATAACTACTATACAACTATGTCCCTCTCTAGCATGACCCGGGCGCGGACGTAACCCCGGAAAAGGGGCAAGCATCTGGCTCGGGCAAAGCGCACTTCAGCCTGGCGCCGTGACTCGCGGATGGCCAGCTTGGCCAGGCCCTTGCCTCTCGTTGGAGCGCTGAGCTTCAACATGGCTCTACAGACATCGATCATTGTTCAATGCATGTGTGTGAGTCATGCAGCACAGAAGGAAGTTGGCCGGCATTGTGGTGCAGCGGTAGAGCTGCTGCCTTACAGCTCCAGAGACCCTCGGGTTCGATCCTGTCTGTACAGAGTTTGTACGTTCTCCCTGTGATCATGTGGGTTTTCTCTGGTGCTCTGGTTTTCCTCCCACACTCCAAAGACGTACAAGTTTGTAGGTTAATTAGCTTTGGTAAAACATAGTAAATTGTCCCTAGTATGTAGGGTTATAGGAATAATGTTAGTGTAGAATAATGCTGGCTGGAATGGACTAAATGGGCCAAAGGGCCTATTTTCACATTGTATTTCAAAAGTCTAAATTTTTTTATCATCATATCGACATCCATCTACATTAATCCCATTTTTCCTTCTGGCATTCCTATCACCTCACTCCATCACTCCCCCATCCCTCAATCCTTCTGCCATTCACCCACAAAAGTGGCCAATGGAGACACATGGGAATGCAAATGCTAAAACCGTGAGAAAATATCTCCCTCCACCAGCACTTTTTGTTTTGGCCAATGAACCTACCAACCAGAAACTCTTCAGCGAGTTGGAAGAAACCTGAGGATTCAGGAACTAATTTGGTGACAGGAAGAATGTGCAAACTCATGCAGACAGTACTGGACATCAGAATCGATCCTAGGTTTCTGTGTCTATGTGACAACAGCACTAACCACCCCATCACCCCGTTCTAATGTCATAATCAATACGCTATTTAGGGCAATTCACATGCAGACTATGCACATATGAGCACAGTATTTGATCTGCAAAGGCACATGCTTTAGTTTAGTTTCGAGATACAGCATGGAAACAGGCTCTTCGGCCCACTGAGTCCACGCCGACATTTGATCATCTGTACAGAATAGTTCTCTATTATCCCACTTTCACACCCACTCCCTGCACACAAGGGACAATGTTACAGAGGCCGATTATCCTACAAGACAATCTCAGTTTTTCCAAAGTTGTTCTTGATCAAAACTTTGCCTGTATGTGGAGATGAATTTCCATCCTTCTTCTAACCTTCTAACTATTCTCTGCATTTTGGCGCCTTTTTCATCCTTCCTGCAAATCGGATCCCCAAGTTGGACAATTTTCCTTGAATGTTTCTAACTGTTTACGGCCTTCTTAAGATTTAATTACATGCTTCAGAAACTGTGTTTAGTAAAGAGCATTAATGAGACAGACGATCGGTTTATCACAATCAAAAGGTTATTATCAGCAACCTATCTAGAAAAGTAAAGTTAAAATATCTGTGAAGTCCCATTGGGCTTTGAGAACTTGATGTAAATAACAATGAGAAGCGCTGGTTTTAAGCAACATGAGAAGACATGAAGTGAGTGGTGCAAACAATGGAACAAACCCAATGACTTCTGTAGCAACTAAGTTACAGTGCAGATCTGTTTAGTTTAGTTTAGTTTATTATTGTCACACATACCGAGGTACAGTGAAAAACTTTTTGTTGCATGCTATCAAGGCGACAAGACCTCTGCCGCCATCTGTGGCAATGGATTCCACAGATTCACTGCCTTCTGACTAAAGAAATTAGATAATAGACAATAAACAATAGACAATAGGTGCAGGAGTAAGCCATTCGGCCCTTCGAGCCAGCACAGCCATTCACTAAGATCATGGCTGATCATCCATATTCAGTACCCCGTTCCTGCCTTCTCCCCATATCCCTTGACTCCGCTATGTTTAAGAGCTCTATCTACCTCACTCTTGAAAGCATCCAGAGAATTGGCCTCCACTGCCTTTTGAGGCAGAGAATTCCACAGATTCACAACTCTCTAGGTGAAAAAGTTTTTTCTCATCTCCGTTCTAAATGCCCTACCCCGGTTCTGGACTCCCCCAACATCGGGAACATGTTTCCTGTCTCTAGCGTGTCTTCCTTCTAAATTCCAGTGTATACAAGCCCATTCGCTCCATTCTTTCAACATATGACAATCCCGTCATCTCGGGAATCAACCTCGTGAACCTACGCTGCACACTCTCAATAGCATGAATGTCCTTCCTCGAATTTGGAGACCAAAACTGCACACAATACTCCAGGTGTGGTCTCTCACCAGGGCCCTGTACAACTGCAGAAGGACCTTTTTGCTCCTATACTCAACTTCTCTTGTTATGAATGCCATTAGCTTTCTTCACTGCCTGCTGTACCTGCATGCTTACTTTCAGTGACTGATGTACAAGGACACCTAGATCTCATTGTACTTCCCCTTTTCCTAATCTGACACAATTCAGATAATAATCTGCCTTCTTGTTCTTGCCAGCAAAGTGGATAACCTCACATTTATCCAGATTAAACTGCATCTGCCATGCAACTGCCCACTCACCCAACCTGTCCAAGTCACCCTGCATCCTCATAGCATCCTCTTCACAGTTCACGCTGCCACCCAGCTTTGTGTCATCTGCAAATTTGATAATGTTAATTTTAATCCTTTCATCTAAATAATTAATGTACATTGTAAATAGCTGTGGTCCCAGCACCAAGCCTTACGGTGCCCGCAAATTACCTATCTCCTTTCTAAAGGTACGTCCTTTTATTTTGAGGCTAATCCCTATGGTCCTAAACTCTCCCACTAGTGGAAACATCCTCTCCACTTCCACTCTCCCCAGGTCGATGACCAAGAGGGGTAGTTGCGTTCTTTGATGTGTAGTACCTTTGATTACCACAGAGGATAAAGAGAGTTAAAACAGCTTAGTGTGAAAGTAAACACTTCTCATGCACTATGAACAGATGCAAAACTTTCAGACATATAGGTAGTGACTTTACAGCCCATCCAACACTCCAGTTGAAAGTGATGGGATTTATTGCTTCGATGTGCTGAAAAACTGTAATGGAACAAAATGGTTTCCCTTCCCACCAATCTAATTTTAGCAAGGATTCTCTAAACAAAACCTTTCAATGAATCAGTGAGGAAATCATTTTAATCTCTGAGGTCTGGTCTGACTTAATCCCTGTTGGTTTCAGTTGTGTAGCTGGCAACTAATGTGTCTTCGATAAAGCAATTTTGTTAGCAGTCTTTTGACTTTATTCATATATTTTGAAGCAATTTAAATATTTTTGTCATGTACACCCACCAGTAAAATGCATGAGATACCAACGTAGATTAGAAAGCATTGTATTCCTGACAGGTTTATTTCTAGAAGCTCTGCCTGAACTAAGATGTATGCATTTCAGAGAAATTATAAAAGAGCAGAAGCTCTTAAATCATCCTCAACGGGTGACAAGAGCCGTCAGATCAACAAAAGGATGTTTCCACTCGCGGAAGAAAATAAGAACAACGTGATAAGGGAAGAAAATGTAGCTTGTCAGAGGAGACAACAGGCAGGGCCGTTCTCATGAAGGTTGTTGGGCAGCCTGACAGAGACTGACACCATTTAGCTTCTGTTCTCCAGAGGCGGCAGCCATTAATATAGTGATGGTCAGGTTGCAATAAATCAGGAGGTTGATCGTCATTTCTGCCCTGATTCCGGCCAAATGTTGTTTATTGACCTCTGCCGGCAGAAGGCTCCCGGGATGCGAGGCGGAGCTGAACGACGGGGCGGGCCGCGCCACCGAGAGCAAAGAGGGACCCGGCGTGAGGGAGGTGCTGAGATCGAAGAGGGACCATGCGGGGCACCGCCGACAGCGAAGAGGGACCCAGCAGTGGGGGCAGATGCTGAGATTAAAGCGGGTCCTGGTGAGAGGTGCCAAAAACAAAGAGGGACCTGGCGAGGCACTGCCGAGAACAGAGGGACCCCGCATGGGGGTGAGGTGAAGAGGGACGTAGTGAGGCGTTCTGAGTACGAAGAGGGACCCGGTTTGGGGGGGGCCCACCGAGAACAAAGAAGGACCCGGCGGGAGGCCGCCTGTGGCCACATGCGGCGGCAGGCCTGGTTCGCCGCTGCGAGAAGATAAGACTGTACTAAAGACATTTGAAACGTTGTCGGCACCAGAATCACGGCAACTCTTTGCGAACTGCCTCGGCGAGATCTGCTGTATGATTTTACTGGATTGTTTGCAAAAACAAAGAATTTCAATGTACCCAGGTACATGTGACAATAAAGTTTCATTGAATCATTGAATTATATTGGAGTGGGTGCAAGTGTGTTCTTCTTTACCCTTTTCAGAGTCCATGAAATCTGTCAATGGGCTGGCATTACTTTTCCTCATAGACCAGTGGCAGCTTCATTCTCCAGAGGAACCTCGTCTGTTTAGCTGTGATTCAGTGCAGGCCCTGAGTTTAAGCATTGAAGCATGTTATAGAGATGTATGGACCTGAGCCTGCACCACTGAGATCCCCAGCATGAATTGCATAAACATCTCTAGTGTATTGCGTGTCGTATTAGATGTGGCGCTTGTAACCGAATAGACATTTGAAAGTTAGAGTGATTTGACTTTCAAAGCGAAGGTTAAAAAAGATTTAGGCCTGTGTTCTTTTCACTTTGATGATACCAGGAAAGGCGGCTGCAATCTCCTCTCTCACATTTGAATGTGTTATTAGGGGTCGTACTGATGGACTAGGACCCTGATTCAAATGGCGGCAGAGTGGAGCTCAGATTGCCTCAAATCGCCAGAGACCCGAGATTGTTCCTGACCACGGGTGCTCTCTGTGCGGAGTTTGTACGTTCTCCCCGTGTGGGTTTACTCCGAGTGCTCCGGTTTCCTCCCACATTCCAAAAACGTGCGGATTTGTAGGTTAATTGGCTTCTGAAAATTGCTCCTGGAGTGTCGACCGCGAAAGTGAGATAACATCGTACTAGCGTGAACGGGTCAGCACAGACTCGGTGGGCCAAAGAGCCTGTTTCCACTCTATCTCTAAACTAAACTAAAAATGAAAATCTCCACCTCCTGTCTGCATCTGTGCCTCATGCATCATTTGAAGAGAGTCTAAAGGAAAATGTTACTCTGTCTTTTGCAAATGCCTTTTTGCCTCTGTGCAGGATCCACCAAGTGCAGGAATTAAAATTCTTCTCCTCAGAGAGAGTTTAGCCAGGGTTATGAATGGCATTTAGGTTGACTAAATATTCTAAGCTGTCAAGCATGAAAATAACCCATGAGGGATAAGGCAGGAAGAAAGTGTTCAAGGAACATTAAATACATGAGCTATTATAGATTTGGGGGCTGCGAGAATAAAAGAATGGTTTGGGAAACATGATTTGACATATTGTGAACGTAATTCAATAGTTTGATACGGGATGTGCGCGGTGCACTTAAAATATAAAAATAAAAACTCGGAAATGTTCATCTGCCCCAGCAGTTAATCTGACCTTTTTCCACATGCATGTGTCTGTTTACACCTTGGTTTCAACTAAATGTATCTAATGCAATCAGATCTGCTGTCAGATCAGCATTTGCTCGTCACATTTAGAAGAGACCACAAAAGGAGAGAGTGACAAACATTTAACCATCAGAATGAGGCAATAAAACAGATTTGAATCTGTGCATTGAGACTATTCATCTAGCAGAGGCCATAGCCTCAGAAACATGAGGAGGGATTTCTTTAGTCAGAGGGTGGTGAATCTGTGGAATTCATTGCCATGGACGGCTGTGGAGGCCAATGGATAATTTTAAGGCGGAGATTGACAGATTCTTGATTAGTACGGGTGTACGTACAGGGAGAACATACAAACTCCGTACAGACAGCACCATAGTCAGGATCGAACCCGGGTCTCTGGCGCTGTAAGGCGGCACCTCTACCGCTGCGTCACTGTACCGCAGTGTCAAAGAGAGTTTTGGAATCTTTTAAAGCCTCTTTCTCTACCTCCTCTCTCTCTCACCCCTCCTCTCTACTCTCCCCCCCACTTTCTCCCACCAACACTCTTCCCCCCTCTCTCTCTCCCTCACCCCCTCTCCCCTTTCTCTCTCCTCCCATTCTCTCTCCTTTCTCTCTTCCCCTCCCCTCTCTCTCACCCCTCTCTCCTTCCATCCTTCATTTCATAAGATATAAAAACGATCACATTCAGACGTCATGCCCGTCAAACCATTTGACAGCTTCCTGAAGTGCCAAGTTGAGAAATAAGTTGCGTTCTGATGAGTTTCACGGTTCGATATCCACAGTCGACAGATGCACCTCGGCTCAATGGTAACAGTGGGACTCGTAATTATGAGGATATATGTCCTGCTGTTGAATTTTAAATCATATAATTAAAGTCAATGCCAACCCTCATGAAGAGCTAATTCTTGCTTAGGCCAGCAAGATGGTAAAACAACTTTTAAAGAAAGTCATCCGACTGGCACCTTTGGTGTGTTGAGGTACCACAAACGCTCCATCATTGTTATTGAGGCATTTATATTATCACTGCTCATTTATCTCTTCAGATGCCCTGTGAATGTATTTCTCTGAAATAGATTTTTAATGTTAAAGTGCATTTTAATGGATGTTATGCCAGAATCCCGTTAAAAAGTAAAATCCATGCAACGCCTAAAACTGCAATCCTTCACGATCTTCAAACCTATGATTCTCCAAACCTTGCAAGTCTCACTTTGGTCAATCCATAGGTGCCAACTAGTCTTCCTCCATCTGGAAACTAAGCTCAGGAATTTCCGTCCTGAAATTTCTGAGTTCTTCCCATTTTATTTTTCATTTTGCCTCCTATAAGATGCTCTGCTTAATCTGAGTTATAGGGAGAGGTTGAGCAGGTAGGACTTTATTCCTTGGGCCACAAGAGGATGAGAAGGGATATTATAGAGGGGTATAAGATCATGAGGGGATCAGACAGGTGAATGCACAATGTCTTTTGCCCACAGCAGGGAATCAAGAACCAGAAGACATAGTTTTAAGGTCTGAGATATAGACCCTTTCTCACAAAGGGTGGTGGGTATATGGAATGAGCTGCCAAGAGGAGGCAGTTGAGGCAGGTACTATCATAACATTTAAAAGACATCTGGACAGGTTCATGGGTAGGAAAGATTTTGAAGGATATGGGCCAAACGCAAGCTAGTGGGACTAATGTAGATGGGGCATCTTGGTCAGCATAGGCAAGTTGGGTCGAAGGGCCTGTTTCCGCACAGTATGACTATATGATTCATCACCTGTCCTAACACTTTGTTCCATTTCAGTTGCATTTTGGTTTGATTTTACTCTTGTGAAATGCCTCGGGACTGTTTACTAAATTACAGACGCTATATAATTGCGAGTTGCTCTTAACAAACAGCTTTCAACCAATAAAATCCCATTAGTGTCAAGTCTGTGTGCTAACAAGCATTGTACCGGATTACACCCTGAAGGTGGTTTACAAGAGGAGCAGTAATCATCTGATCCACCATTAACACCAACATGCACGTTCTGGCACGTTAGTTTTAAATCAGTAGTTCCTCAATCCCGAACAGCGTATAAGCAAAATGAAGAAAAAAATCAATATGGAATTTAATAATGGATACTCCTTTTAAGTGCCCTCAGAGCGACACAGTGGCACAGAGGACAGCACAGTGGCACAGCTGGTAGAGCCACTGTCTCACAATGCCAGATACCCTGGTTTGATCCTGACCTCGGGTGCTGTCTGCGTGGAGTTTGCACGTTCCCCCTGTGACCACCTGGGTGATGCAGCTTCCACCCACATCCCAAGGACATGCAGCTTTGTAGGTTAATAGGACTCTGTAAATTGCCCACAATGGGTAGAGAGTGGATGAGAAAGTGGGATAACATAGAGCGGGTGATCGATGGTCCGCGTGGCCTTGGTAGTGTGTAGATGTATAGGAAGAAACTGCAGACGCTGGTTTACACCGAAGATAAACACAATATTCTGGAGTAACTCAGCGGGTCAGGAAGATCTCTGGAGAAAAGGAATAGGTGACATTTCTGAAGAGAGTCTGAAGAAAGTACTCGACCCGAAACGTCACCTATTCCTTTTCTCCTGAGATGCTGCCAGACCCGTTGAGTTACTCCAGCGTTATGAGTCTATCTTTGGTGGTGTGAAGGACCTATTTCCATGCTGAATCTCTAAATTAAACATAATTTCCAATTAAGGTCTTCAGAAGTATCCATCTCATCATTACATCATTGTCTTCCTCCACATCTCCCGACTGATCCATACTTATGCATAAGAACTCCTCTCAATTTGTGAATGAAAACCGTCTTTCGAAGTCTACATGTAAGACATAACCTCTTCGCTGTGAGAGTTGTTTCCTTCTGTTCTTTATTTCCCACTTCTCATGGCACACCCCTGCTAAGTGCATAACTGAGTTTCCAGGGCTGTACTGCCAAGACTGCTACAGTTTGATGAGTGCAAGAGGTAATGTTGGTATTGTCTGAATACAGCACTCATTTTGTATGCACATGTGAAACATGGTTAGTAGCTGACAAGCTGCTTGTTGAACAGGCAAATCTCGCTGAATGTTTGTAAGCTTCTGCATTGTAATCCTTCAACATTGCCAGACTTGTATTTAAAATAAGTGGATAGTTAGACAGACAAGTGCAGGTTGGATTTCAGATAGGGCATCAAAACCAATATCAAACAAAAGTGAGTAGGAAGGAATATCAGATGCTGGTTCGTACCAAAGTTAGACATAATGTGTTGGAGTAACTCAGCGGGTCAGGCAGCAGCCAGGTCTGAAGAAGGGACCCGACCCAAAATCTCACCCATTCTTTTCTCCAAAGATGCCGCTTGACCCGCTGAGTTACTCCAGCACTTTCCGTCCATCTCAAACAAAAGTGAGTCTGATGAAAGATATAGAAAGTAGAAACAAGGAACTACAGATGCTGGTTAATACACCAAAGGACACAGAGTGCTGGGGTAAATCAACGGGTCAAGCAACATCTTTGGAGAACATGGATAGGTGATGTTTGAGGTTGGGACCCTTCTTCAGACTGAAGAGGGGAAAAGGTCCCAACATGAAACTTCACTTATCCATGTTCTCCAGAGACACTGCCTGACCTGCTGAGTTACTCCAGCACTTTGTGTCCCTTTGTGTCTATTCTGGCCCTCTTTAGAGAAATCTATTCGGGATACTCCTTAGACAGTAAAATACCTTTGAGAGGACACTCTTAATATTAACTGCCCTGCTCTGTCTGAGTTTTGCTCAGCTGTTTCTCCATGGAGCATGCCCCCGTGACAGCATTGGAGGAACCATAGACAGATCAAGATGAAAAGCTGTATAATTGTTATTCTCAACCTCGGGACATTCTGTGTTCTATATTTAATGTACTTTTTGAGGTACGCTGTTACACTGCTGGGTCAATTGAAGAAGCAGCTTGGGAAAATGAAGGCAGTGCTTGTCAGCGACAGCCAAGAAGGCACACCATGCCTCTACTTCCTGAGGAGACTGAGGAGATTCAGCAGGTCCCCAATGACCCTTACAAACGTTTACAGATGCACCATCGAAAGCATACTGTCAGGTTGCGTCACAGCTTGGTTTGGGAGCAGCTCTGCCACAGAACGGGCGGAAGAGTGGAGCAGCGGTCGAGTTGCTGCCTTACAGCCCCAGGTTTGATCCTGACCACGGGCACTGTCTGTACGGAGTTTTGAGTGTAGAAGTTGGGAGGTGATGCTGCAGTTATATAAGACGTCGGTGAGACTACATTTAGAGTTATGTGTTCAGTTTTGGGCACCTTATTATGGGAAAGATGTTGTCAAGCTGGAAAGGGTGCAGTGGAGATTTATGAGGATGTTGCCAGGACTCAACGGCCTGAGCTATAGCGAGAGGAATAGATAAACACACAGCCTCTTGCCCAAAGTAAGGGAATCGAGAACCAGACGACATAGGTTCAAGGTGAAGGTGAAGGGGAAGAGATTTAATAGAAACCTGAGGGGTGACTTTTTTACATAAAGGGTGGTGGTAGGAATGAGCTACTGGAGTAGTTGAGGCAAGTACTATTGCAACTTTAAGTAACATTTAGACAGGTACATAAATAGGATAGATTTAGAAGGATATGGGCCAAACACAGGCAGGTGGGACTAGTGTAGATGGGGCATGTTGGGAGTGTGGGCGTTAGGCTGGATGGATAAATGGATAGAGTCTTATGACTCTAAGACTCTATCCATTTCCCTCCACAGATGTTGCCTGACCCATTGGGTTCCTCCAGCACTTTGTTTTTTTTATACTGACAATCGTGGTCCAGCGGTAGAGTTGCTGCCCTGCAGCGCCCGAGACCCGGGTTCAATCCTGACTACAGGTGCTGTCGGTACAGAGTTTGTACGTTCCCCCTGTGACAGCGTGGGTTTTCCCCAGATGCTCCGGTTTCCTCCCGCATTCCAAAGACGTACAGGTTTGCAGGTTAATTGGCTTCGGTAAAATTGTAAATTGTCCCTAGTGTGTAGGACAGTGGTAGTGTGCGGGGATCGCAAGTCAGCACGGACTTGGTGGGCTGAAGGGCCTGTTTCCATGCTGTATCTCTAAACTAAACTAATCTTTGTAAGGCATCAAAGTTGTTGTTTAAGAATGGCTGTGCATTTTCAACTCTATCCTGTTTCATCAGTTTACTGTAATCACTTAACAATTGTTTCTCTACACCAGTCACCTCCTGAAGACTGATTAGATTCTGTTCAAATAGAATATTAATAACATAAAACAAACTTGAAACGCCGTTAATGCAAGTGTTGAAAGTATATCTCCCAGCAGTGGCAGGGAGGCATCCTAAGTAACAGTATACATATATAGCTCAGTGAAAGATATCCAGGAGTACTAACAAGGCTTTTATCAGACTCTGTACTCTACTGTAAAAGCCGGCTGTAACTTTAATTATTAATGGCGGTAACACTTTACTCCCACTGTGATGCTTCTGTTATCGTTCTCCTGACCAAAACTGGACGCAAAATGTCATTTCTGTAAGAAGGCAGAATGATCTGTTCTGATTTTAATGCAAGTGGATATCCAAGTCACCGATCCCCTGAGGCTTATGAGACTGATATTCCGGATAAAAGCCAATACCCTGGAAGCATTTTGTGCTGTTTATGACACCCAGTAAGCCGAGGATGGTCTCAGCATTACAGTTTAAAAGAAAAATAATCTATATGGAGGTTGTGAAGAATGCTCACACGGGAGCATATTATCTCACATTTTGTGGCTTTGAGATTTTGATGCATAATTCTTCCCCCCGCATGATAAGAATATGTGGGCTTCATTTTACAGACGTGAGGCAAACAGCAAATTATAAGTTGCACCTTTTCAGAGCACTGTGCATAAGTTGAACTGGCCTACAAATTAATACGTAGGAAGAAACTGCAGATGCCGGTTTACATCGAAGATAGACGCAAAATGCTGGAGTAACTCAATGGGTCAGACAGCATCTCTGGAGAAATGGAATAGGTGCTCAGTCTAAAGAAGGGTCTCAACCCGAAATGTCACCTATTTCCTTTTCTCCAGTGGTGCTACCTGACCTGCTGAGTTACTCCAGCATTTTGTGTCTATCTACAAATTAATAGTAAGATTAAATGAGAACTTACCAGTTTGAAGTTTGATCTTTATTTTATGATGAGTTACGATGAGGGATTACGTGAAGAAGCCCGCCAGCCCGCATACGCTTCAACCTTCAAAGCAGCGGTGTGAAATCACAGAATAACAATTGTTGAACTGAATATAGTAAGATTCGAGAGACTAGAACTACCAGCTGACCTGTAAGAGGGTTGGGAGTCGAGGGCACGTAATCCCTCATCGTAACTCCTCACAAAATAAAGATCAAACTTCAAACTGGTAAGTTCTCGTTTAATCTTACTATTTTACTTCGGAAGATTTTAAAGCTGTGTGAGTTCATGCAGTGGACACAAGTCCATGCCACACACTGTATTGGTTGACCAAGGATGAGAGAATAATGCATTCAGACATGAGATTTTTAAAACATGCTGATGCTTTAATGGACAAATTATAACAATAGTGCACCCTCTCATCCAAGTGAAACTATAAAACGGAACTTAAAATGGAGTCGGCAAATACCCCCGGTCTGGCGATAGGTTTATTTTAGAACATCTGAAAAGTGCGCTCTTGTGACCATCCTGCAGACGCTAGGATATGGTCCAGCGGGACGTCCATAACCCTCGCTGCTGACGTAGTTGCAGCCCTGGTGGAGTGAGATTTAAAAATGTCAGTATCTACTCCCGCATAAGCCAGAACCCGTTTTAACCACTTGTAAATGGTCTGTGTTGAAACCTTTTTATGAGGTTTCCTGAAACTAACAAGCACTGCTAGTTCCGAGCCCCTGAGGCTCTTGGTGACCTTAATATATTGTTGGAGGTGTGTGACCACACATAACTGAAGGTCCAAGGGGTATGCCACAAAATGTAGTTTGAGGCCGGAAGTACCTGGTCTACTCTGCTTGACTAGATCATACACGTAAAATGAGATACTATTAGCAGACATAATCATCCTATCCAGCCGCAGCTTATGCAACGACTGGACCCGTTGTGCTGACACCAGCGCCATGAACATCACTACCTTGTAAGTGAGCTGGACCAGGGACAGAGATGTTGCCGGCGCCCACCTGCGAAGCAGTGTCAGTACCGTGCCAACATCCCATATTTCCGAGTATCTGGGCCTGGGAGGATTCGAGTTGAAGATACCCTTCATGAACCTGGTTATCAGAGGGTGAGACCCAACAGAGTGGTGTCCCGATCCTGGCCATAAATATGCCGACAGTGCACTTCTGGCACAATTTAAAGCACTATAACTCAACTTCTCATCAAAATACAGTTTTGAGAGGAACTCCAATACATTGGTTACATGTGCTGTGTCGTACGAAATATTAGACTGTGAACAGAACACTTCACATTTCTTAATATAGGAAATGTACTGTTTCTTTGTACTGTCTCTCGAGGCCTCAGTGAGTACATCCACCGTGCGATCAGATAGTCCGAGCCCCAGGAAAGGTCTTCTCAGACTCTGCAAACCAATAGATTAATTCGGTCATTGAGTGGATGTTTCTCCCCAGTTACAGGGTGAACTAGCAGATTACTGCCTTTGGGAATGGCCATAAAAGGCTCTGTGATCATTTCCAGTACAATAGGAAACCATGGCTGTGTAGGCCAGGCACTACCCGAATGCCTGAGGCAGAGTCTCGCTTGATCTTCAGCAAGCATCGACTGACGAGGCAGAATGGGGGAATGCATAAAAGAACATTCCTCCCCAATGTAGCAAGAATGCATCCACCACCACTGCCCCTGGGTCTGGTTCCCATGCAACATACTTCGGTAACTGGTGATTTAGTCTGGATGCAAACAAATCAATATCCGGTGTTCCATACCGATTGATAATATCATTACATACATTATGATTCAACATCCATTCTGTGTTGTCATTGAATTTCCGTGACCTGGTGTCCGCCACCATATTGAGCCTACCTGGCAGGTAGGTAGCTGAAATCCAAATACTTAGATAGATCATCAAGGCAAAAAAAAGTAAAATCTCAATCAAGTGTATTTCTCAATTCATTTATTAATACCACTAATATTAAGGATGTCTGGAGAATAGAAAATCCAACTGGACGGGAATATTCATTTTACTCACCAGTACACAAAACATACTCAAGAATAGATTATTTTTTAGTTGACTCCACGTTTATCCCATTTACTTATAACTCAAAATACCATAATATTATAATCTCAGACCACGCACCTGTAACATTCATGATTAAATTAAATGGAATGTCCGAGAAACAAACATATTGGAGATTTAACCCACAAATTTTGAACGAAAGATCATGCCAGGAATATATTATTAAACAGATTCAAATATTTTTTGAGGTAAATGATAACCCCGACACACCTACTTCTCTTATGTGGGAAACGTTTAAAGCGTTTGTTCGAGGTGCATTAATTTCTGCTCAAGTATTTTATAATAAAGAGAACAGGATTAAACAACAAACATTGGAAAGGGAAATCAAGCAACTAGATATAGAAAATGCGAGAATGCCATCTATTTCAAAACATAATAAAATTGCTGTATTGAAATATAAATTAAATAAAATGTATTCAGAACAAGTAATAAAACTTTATCAAAAAACCAAACAATTACATTTTGAATTTGGAGACAAACCACAAAAACTATTAGCACGTCAGTTACGAAAAATGGAAGGGAAAAAAATAATTCATAAAATTAGAACAGAGACAGGAGAATTATTAAAAATGCCCAAGGACATAAATGAAAGATTTCTCCAATACTATCATAACCTTTATTCAACTAAAACTGTAACACAAACAGAAGGAATAGCAGATTTTTTACTAAAATGTAATTTAAAAGGTTTAGATTCAAATGATTGAGAATTATTAGAAAGGGAGATTACGATAAAGGATATTGAGGAGTCTATTGGCTCTTTAAAAAATGGTAAAGCAGTAGGACCAGATGGTTTAGGCTCTGAATTTTATAAAAAAAATTATGACTTGCTCTGCCCACGTTTACAAAGGCTGTATGAGCATATCTATACTCAACAGAAACTCCCAGATACTTTAAATGAATCTATAATAACACTTATTCCTAAAGCTGATAAAGATCCGGAAGATCCGGGATCATATAGAGCAATTGCACTTTTAAATACAGATCAGAAAATATTAACTAAAATACTAGCGCATAGATTAAGTACAGTGATGAATAAAATAATACACCCTAACCAAACAGGCTTTATTCAGAAACGGTACTCATATTATAATCTAAGAAGATTATTTAATATTATTTATTCTAAGAGAATTATTAATGAAGATCTAGCAATAATCTCACTCGACGCTGAAAAAGCATTTGATCAGCTTGAATGGTCTTATTTATTTTCGGTGATGGAAAATATGCAACTAGGGGAGAAATTCTGTACATGGATAAAACTGTTATATACAAATCCTACGGCTAGAATATTAACAAATCAAAGGTTGTCATCAAAATTCAGCCTATCTAGAGGTTGTAGACAAGGATGCCCATTATCTCCATTATTATTTGCGCTTGCTATTGAGCCACTTGCAGAAAGAGTTAGGGGTCATCCGGAAATATATGGGTATATCACAAAGGACACAGTAAATAAAATTTCTCTATATGCAGATGATGTACTAATTTACATTACAAAACCAGAAATTAGTATTCCAAACTTATTAGAGCTAATAACCCAATTTGGTTCACTCTCAGGATACAGAATAAATTGGAATAAAAGTGAAATTATGCCAATAAGGGAACATAACAAACACATAATACAACAATTTCCATTTAAAATAGTAAACAAAAAATTTAAATACCTAGGTATCTATGTAACTAAGATATATACATCATTATTTAAAGCAAATTTTCCCCCATTACTGAATAAACTACATAAGAATATTCAATACTGGAAAACACTTCCTATCTCAATGGTTGGCAAAATTAATGCCATAAAAATGATTTTTTTACCGCAAATATTATACCTTTTTCAGACAATTCCGATATATTTGTCAAAAAACTTTTTTTTTAAATTGGACTCCATTGTTAATGATTTTATCTGGGATTATAAGAATCATAGGATAAACAAAAGACATTTGTGTAAATCAAAAATAAATGGAGGTTTGGTTTTACCCAACTTTCTGTTTTATTTTTGGGCAGTTAATATTAAAAATATGAATTTCTGGTTGGAAGAAATAGATCAACAACCAGATTGGTTAAAAATGGAAAAGGAAGATTGTTTGCCTTTTGATATCGGTTCGATATTATTTGCTACATCTAAATTAAACAAGGAAGGCACTTTTCTGACATTTCAGGAGTTGCAACAGACTTATGGACTTCGAGGAAATGATTATTTCAGATATCTTCAACTCAGAGATTATGTAAAATCGAATACTCAAAATTTTCGAATTAGAAATTCAGAAATTCTTGACAAATGTTGGAATAAACATCCTAATACAGAAAAATTAATATCTTATATATATAATATCTTATTAGACAGTGACATTCCATCGACGGACTTACACAGACAAACATGGGAAAAAGAATTAAATCAAATAATAACGAAAGATACTTGGGAAGAAAGTTTACAACATATACATCAATGTTCATTAAATGCCAGACATTCTTTAATACAATTTAAAGTAATACATAGGTTACATTATTCAAAAACAAAATTACATAAAATCTTTCAACATATCTCACCTATATGTGATAAATGTCAACATTTAGAAGCTACCTTATCTCATATGTTTGCAAACTGTATAAAAATTAAAAAATTCTGGGTAAATATTTTTAGTATAATATCTAAAGTGACCAGCACACAAGTGGACTCGGATCCAAAATTTATAATACTCGGAACATCAGAATTAAATCAAACATTTACAACAACACAAAGAAACTTTATTGATTATAGTATAATAACAGGAAAAAAATTAATTCTAAAATTTTGGAAAGGCCCTACGGCCCACACAATCAAAATGTGGATTATAGAAATGACGGAGACCTTAAACGTGGAAAGAATCAGATTTTCCCTGTTGGACAAACAGGAATTATTCGTTGGAACATGGTCTCCCTTTATTGATTATTTAAAGGGTCAGAATGGTTCAGCACAGGAACCTGACTAATGCTCGGGCTAAAGAATGGATGAAATGCTATACTCTGAAATGTACGAATATATCTTGAATGAAGTTTTTTACTTTAATAAATTTTTCCATTCTTCTTTAACCATCTTTTTTTTTTTTGTTTTTGTTTTTTTTTGTTTTTTTGTTTATTGCTTTTTTTTATTTTCTCTTTTCTCTTTTTCTTCTCATTCTTTTCTTTCTTTACTTCATCTATCTTGTTAGTTCTATCTAGTTTAAAAAAAAAAGGCAAAAGGTATTGGAGACAATGTAATAATAATTGATAATATTATCAATTTAAAAATGTAAGACTGCAATGATATTAATAGGTTGTGTACTTTTCTCCAATAAAAAATATTTTCAAAAAAAAAAAAGAAATCCAAATATTTCTTGTAATGCACCAGTGCCAAATAAGGTTAGCCAATTTATCACAGGATACAGATTTGATTCCACCCATGTGATTAATGTATGCCACCGCTGTTGTGTTGTCAATTTGAAGCTGAACATGCAGATGATGCATATTCCCGCAATAAGCCTTTAACCCATAGAGTGCTCCCAGCAACTCTAAGTAGTTAATGCCATACCTTTGAAGAATTGATGACTCATACGTATTCCATCTGCCACCACAGCTAGAGATGGTATCAGTGGCTCCCCATCATAGAGCACTAACATCAGTTTGTAATATCACTGAAGGACTGTTGACCAAAATATTACTGGAGCAATGCCGAATATTGGATGTCCACCATTGTAACTCAGAAATGGCTTCAGCTGGTAAATGCATAGGTCTATTGAAGTGACCTGCACGTAATTTGAGTGCCTGCTCCTTTGCACGTTGTAAATTTTGATAATGCAAAGGCCCAAACTTTACAGCTGGAAAAGCAGCCACTAATTTGCCAATTATACTGGCTACTTGTCTAATAGAAGGTTGCTGTTTTACAATGAGATAATTACAAGCTTTTATTAATTGCAACCCCTTGCCCAAAGGCAGAGTCACTGATGTGAATAGAGTTAATGGTAAATCCCAAATAATCAATAACTCTGGATGGTATCAATTTAGATTTAATTGGATGGATGAGAAACACCAATCTCTCAAACAAGAGTCTGGTGGCTGAAATAGATGAAAAGGGTTACCATTTTATAATGTTTATACTGCACAAAGGAGTTAAGTCGAGTCAAGTCAAGGATGATTCGGCGTCCACCATCCTTCTTTGGTCTAGTAAAAATATTGGACACAAATTGGTGAGGTTCATGACTCGACTTCTCAATTACCCCTTTTGTATATAACGACTGAATTTCAGCTTGTACATCCAAACCCTCTTGTTGTGAATGAATTGTTTGGTGTCTGCTGTGAGGGTGGAAACGAATCAGAAAGGAATTTGATTTGGAACCCTTGTATACTGTGCAGTATAAACGAATCTGATGTTATCGAACGCCATTCATTCAAAACCAGCGTAATCTCCCCCCAACTTGTGTTTGACCCACACACCTCATGTTCCAGAAAGAACCAGACCCACCTACCTCCATGGTTACCGGTGGATTCGCGGTGTTTATTTCCGCCCCCGAGGTTTGGGGGGTAGAACTGCTGGAGTGCGCGAACTGCGCATCTTTGACAAGGGCCGTCCTCGGCCATACCCTAAAAAAGACTTTTGCCCAAAACGTTCGGCCTTCATGCTGCTACTAGCTTCAGGGAATCTTTTGCTGCTGGTAGAGGCGTGGGGGTGTTGCTGCCGGAAAGACGAAGCTCTGCTCGTTGGTGGAGCTCGGATTAGCCCAAGGGCTTTTGCCTCGTCGTCCAGGTCTTTGACCTGCTTTGGCAGATCTTCCCCAAACAGGTAATTCGGCGGCTGCACATTGCTGGCCCTGCACAATCCCGCAAACTTTGAATTCAGGGCCGGGCGGATGACATTTTTGCAGTAGCAATTTATTTCAAAGTGCGCATTGCAAAATAACGCCAGCGCATCTTATTGTCCATCCGACAGAGGACCTCCATCCACCGACCTGGCAAAGGCCGTGATGCCCGAAGCCAGCAGGCTCAGAATTCTCTGGAGTTTCACCTCCTGGTTTCTGATGCCTCCACCGATGTATTTCCAAATCGAGCTGTTTACAGCCGGCATTCTTAGGGACGCACAGTTGACAGGCGTGTGGTACCTCATGGCCGTATCCACCATTACTTGCTCTTGGAGCTGGTGTGAAGTAAGGTAGTTAATGCTGGCTGCCAATTCTTCATCGAGCGGCTCCCCAATTTGTGACGGTATCGCAAATTTCGATGCTATAGTGGGTAAGTCTGCTTCGCGCAGCCCATGCATTGTGGTATGCTCTACGGACATACCGCCAAACTCTGAACCAGCCCAAAACTGACTCTGGACGCTCCCCTCCTCAGAGAGGGAGACATCATGCAGCCCTGAACCAGTCGCTGCCGCGGGCTCCTGAGGAGACCCGCGCTGATATGACTCCTTTCCTAGGAGTATATCATGGTGGAGCATGTATATCATGGTGGAGCTATCCATTGTGGGAGGTGCACCCTCCTGGCCTGACTCGTCCGAGTCAATAGGCCGCACAGACTTTTGCTTGGCTTTTCCACCTCTTGGGGTAGCCACGGAGCTCTCCAGAGTCACCAAGTCTGAAGTCGCTGGAATTATCGTCAATGACTCGGATGACGAAATCGACGGCTGTCCGCTACCCGCAGTCCCGCGGTCCTCCCTAGCAGGTCTCCCCGCGGCTCGCCTAGACTTCACCCTTGATTTGTCCATCACTGTTCGAACTTGAAGCAACCCTGCAATCAAGGATTATCGAACACACGACCTCAGAATAAGTTCGAGAACTTACCTGTGGGTCTTTTAACTTACCGCTAGAGGAGCGACGCGCCTACCAGCCAGTCGTGGCGCCATGCGTAGACGTATTGACGCGCATGCGGGCTGGCGGGCTTCTTCATGTAGTCACTCACATGACTCCGAAGTAAAATTAATCATTTTATGAAATGTATGCTTTTATATCTCTCATGATATCTGCATTACATTGTGATTCAGGATAACAGCTCAATGCTGCTAGTTTGTCTCACTATATTTTAAAATATATATATTGAATGCATCAGTAATTTGAGTCTGGCCACGTAAATAGTGCATTAATTGAGAATTCAGTGCTTAAAGACAATTGTACTATTCAATGATTTGAGGTGACTGGATTTGAGGAGTAAAGCACATGGATATGCATGAAACCGAGGGACATGGATCACAAGCAGTCCTTCATCAGTCAAAGTATTGAGTATAGAAGATTGGAGGTTATGTTACTGTCATAGATCCATAGGGTCATATAGCTTTTAATCTGACCTCTCGGCCTAACTTGCCCACACTGACCAACATATCCCATATACACTAGCCCCACCTGCCTGCGTTTGGCCCATATCCCTCTAAACCTGTCCTATCCAAGTTCTACAAGACATTGGTGAGACCTCATTTAAAGCATTGTGTTCAGTTTTGGTCATCCTGCTATAGGAAGATGTTGATAAGCTGGAAAGATTGCAGAGAAGATTTATGAGGATGTTGCTGGGACTCAAGGGCCTGAACTATGGGGAGAGGTTAAGCACGCTAGGACTCTATTCCCTGTAGTGTAGGAAGTTGGAAGTGTGTAAGGTCATGGGGGAAATAGACAGGGTAAACGCTCAGTCTTTCACCCACAGTAGGCGAATCAAGAACCAGAGGACATAGGTAGAAGGTGAGAGGAGAAAGGTTTAATAGGAATCCAAGGGGCACCTTTTTTCACGCAAGGGGTGGTGTCTATATGGAATGAACTGCCAGAGGAGGTAGTTGGTGCAGGTACTATCACAACTTTTAAAAGATATTTAGGCAGATATATGGATAAGAAGGGTTTAGAAACATAGAAACATAGAAAATAGGTGCAGGAGTAGGCCATGCGGCCCTTCGATCATCCAACACAGTATCCCGTACCTGCCTTCTCTCCATACCCCCTGATCCCTTTAGCCACAAGGGCCACATCGAACTCCCTCTTAAATATAGCCAATGAACTGGCCTCAACTACATTCTGTGGCAGAGAATTCCACAGATTCACCACCCTGTGTGAAAAAAAATTTCTCATCTCGGTCCTAAAAGACTTCCCCCTTATCATTAAACTGTGACCCCTTGTTCTGGACTTCCCCAACATCGGGAACAATCTTCCTGCATCTAGCCTGTCCAACCCCTTAAGAATTTTGTACGTTTCTATAAGATCCCCCCCTCAATCTTCTAAATTCTAGCGAGTACAAGCCGAGTCTATCCAGTCTTTCTTCATATGAAAGTCCTGCCATCCCAGGAATCAGTCTGTTGAACCTTCTCTGTACTCCCTCTATGGCAAGAACGTCTTTCCTCAGATTTGGAGACCAAAACTGTACGCAATACTCCAGGTGTGGTCTCACCAAGGCCCTGTACAACTGTATGGTCTCACCAAGGCCCTGTACAACTGTTTAAAAGGATCTGGGAAAAGCACAAGCAGGTGGGACTAGTGGAGATGTGGCATCTTAGTCGTCATGGACAAGTTAGGCTGAAGGGCCTGTTTCCATGCTGTGTGATTCTATGACTCTTATGAGATAAAGTCACTTTATCTTATCATGCTTGGCTCCGACATTGTGGGCCGAAGGGCCTTTTCCTTTATACGATATGATACGATAGAACCTTAGTTATCCCAGGAGGGAAATTGATCTGCCAACAGTCATAAAAACACAAAATACACGAAACATGAAATTAAAGTGATGATTGGAAAGGCTTGGGGGGGGGGTACAAAGATTGGGGATGGCTGGGGGTGGGGGGGGAGTCAGTCTCAGTCTACCCCACGACAGAAAGGGGAGGAGTTGTAAAGTTTGATAGCCACAGGGAAGAAGGATCTCCTGTGGCGTTCTGCCTGTATCTTGGTGGAACCAGTCTATTGCTGAAGGTACAGCTCAGGTTGACCAGTGTGTCAAGGAGGAGGTGAGCTTTATTCTCCAGGATGCTCAGTAATTTGAAGAGCATCCTCCCCACTAAGACCACTTCCCATGAATCCAACTCTGCCTCCAGGACGAAGCCAGCCTTCCTGATGAGTTTGTTGACCCTATTTGCATCCGGAGCCTTCGCCACCACACAGATGTTGAAGGAGTGGAGCCTTCTCAAAAAATACAGCTGGCTCTGTCCCTTCTTGTACAGGGCCTAAGTGTTCCTGGACCAGTCCAGTTTACTGTCCTGGTACAGTCCAAGGTATTTGTACTCCCTGGTAAACGGCACATCTACACACCATTAATGGAGACAGGGGACAGGGGTGTTCCTCTCCTCCTAAAGTCCATCACCAACTCCTTAGTCTTGTCAGTGTTGAGCTGCAGGTGATTCAGCCCACACCACTCAACAAAGTCGTTGACTACACCTCTGTATTCAGCTAATATCCACACAGTCAAGGGCTGCAGATTCTTCTCGGCATCAGTTGAGTCCTCCCTCATTCCTCCAAGCTGCAGCAGAAACAAGTCTCAACTTTCCAACTTTTCCTCAGATGTCAACGTGTTAATCCAGATACTAGTCCAGGAAGCCTTCCCTGAGCTCCAGATGTAGTTGGTAGAGTGAACAAAGAATTGGCACATGGAATACAGTGTAACAAAGTGTGAGGTCATGCACTTTGGTAGTAGGAATAAAGGCATAGATTGCTTTCTAACTGGGGAGTATGATTCAGATGTCTGAAGAAGGGTCACGACCTGAAACGTCACCCATTCCTTCTCTCCAGAGGTGCTGCCTGTCCCGCTGAGTTACTCCAGTGTTTTGTGTCTACCTTCGAGAGGAGTCAGAAATCGGAAGTGCAAAGGGACTTGCGAGTGCTGGTGCAGGATTCACCTAAGGTTGATTTGCAGGGTGAATTTGTATTAAAAAAAGAACGTAACTTTAGAAAGGAAATGAGGAGGAATTTCTTTAGACAGAGGGAAGTGAATCTGTGAGATTTATTGCCACAGATGGCTGTGCAGGCCAAGTCAATGGATATTTTTAAAGCGGAAATTGGCAGGTTCTTGATCAGTAAGGGTGTCAAAGATTACGGGGATAAGGCAGGAGAATGAAGTTGGGAGAGAAAGATAGATCACAGCCATGGTTGAATAGTGGAGTAGACTCAGTGTAGGAATGAACTGCAGATGCTGGTTTAAGTTGAAGGTAGACACAAAATGCTGGAGTAACGAGTATCTCCAGACATGCTGCCGATCCAGCTGAGTTACTCCAGCATTTTGTGTCTACTTTTGGAGTAGACTCAATGGTCTGAATGGCCTAATTCTGCTCCTATGACTTATGAACTTAGCACAGCATTGCCCAATCCACCAGTCACAGCAGCTACATTGTGTGTGTCTGTTTTTATGACCCACCTGTCTGATGTAATTTTCACGTCATGTTTGTGCAAGTAAATACATTTATAAAGAGTAGAAAGAAGAAAGTGCAATGGTGAGCATAACTAACGGGACCTGAAAGCTGCTCATAGGTGAGGAGTGGCTCAGTCTTCACTTGACACATTACATGGTTGATGACTTTAGACTGTATACATTGGAGATACAGTGCAGAAACAGGCTCTTCAGCCCATCGAGTTTGTGCCGACCAGCGAGCACTAACACCATCCTACACACTAGGGACAATTTACAATTGTACCGAAGCCAATTAACCTACAAACCTGTAAGTCTTTGGAGTGTGGGAGAAAACTGGGGCACCCGGAGAAAAATGGAGCACCCGGAAAAAACCTACGTGGTCACAGGGAGCTCGTAGAAACTCCGTACAGACAGCACCCGCAGTCAGGATCGAGTACGGATCTCTGGCGCAATAAGGCAGCAACTCTACCGCTGCGCCACCGTGCCGCCCCTGGGAAGTGGAGGTTGCTGTGATCTGCATGTGGCACTGTGACCTTGGATATTTACATTACCGGCACAACTTGTTAACAAACAAATATACAGGTGAGGATGACACGAACAAACTTAATAAGGACAAAACGAACAAATAAGAAACATATTGATTCTGCATCTATCGTCCAGCCGAAGGCTTGAAAATAATAGAATTACATGAAGAGGATGTCGTGCTGATAACAATGAATGGGGGTTTTAAATCACTGCCAAATGCAATGTATAACACATAGTTTTTCAAATGCATCACTCGCTGTCTCTCAATTTTTTTAAACTTGTTTGTTGGATAAATGCGTTAACTGCATTAAGCATCAATTTTATTTGTCCAAAGACTTTTCATATTGATTCTAACGTGATCAGTCTGTATTCACCAGAATGGAGCTGGCCCGTGTTATAATGAGGTCACAGTGGTGGGGAACAGAGGAAGTGACAAATTGACCTTGGAGATGGGACCCGTTGATCATGGCTAGAGATCGAGAGGTGGTGAGTGCTGACGCCACATCACCTGCCACCACCGATTGTGTGAGGGGCTTCTGAAAAAGCTTGATAGCGTTGATTGCTTTTTCCCCAGTGGTTGACAGCTGGGCAGGGGTTTGCGATAAAGACCCATTCAGAATGAATGGTGTGACCGTCCTGAATGAAATAAAGATGAAGTGCTGCCTGAGTGAGCAGGCAGGCACCAAGATGTTTCCTTCCCGCAAACTTGTCTCCATTAGCAAACGTGGTCCGTGCTTCTCCTTATCTCCAACCTGCAGGCTGGGTCTGCATTGACAGGGGAGTCTGGTGCCTGATCTGTTTCCTGGGGCATCCAGCAGCCTTGGGGCACCGAATACAAACAATAAAACCTGCTAATTATTGCAACACAAGCAAGTGGAGGGTTCAAGAGTCTCACAATCACATTAAAAATAGAACATGCAGCAGTTCGCAAACTGTGGACAGTAGAGTGGTGCAGCTGGTAGAATTGCTGCCTCACAGCACCAGAGACCCGGGTTCGATCCTGGCCTCAGGTGTGCGGAGTTTGTACGTTCTCCCAGTGACCACGTGGGTTTTCTCTGGGTGTTCCGGTCTACTCCCACATCCCAAAGACATGCAGGAATGTAGGTTAATTGGCTTCGGTAAAATTCCCGCTAGTGTGCAGGACATAGAAGTAATGTACGGGTGATCGATGGTCGGCATGGACTCAGTAGGTCGAAGGCTGTATCCATGTTGTATCTCTAAACTAATCAAAAGGTCAAGCAGCATTAATGGAGAGAGAAAAATGGTTAATAAACCAAACTGCACAACCCTACCTCAGCAGCGAACTACCAATGTACTTTATATAAGGTCGCACCATGTACTTTGGCTAGCACTATTATAAACAATAATACAATAAATTATAATGAACAATTTTCAACAATAATAAAATAAATTAGCAGTTTCTGTCTCACAATGTAAACCAAT
>CM075979.1:66746936-66891936 GCA_038087875.1 Malacoraja senta | reverse complement strand
CAGTTCATAGCATTCATGAAGAGCCATCCAGAGTATGTAATTGAATACCAGATTTCTCTCCGATTAAATGAACATTCGGAAATATTTTATTCCCAGAATTGTTAAACAAAAAGTTGATAATATTCCACAAACTGCAGCAATTTGGAGGCAAATTCTGGAATCCCTTTTTTAAAATAATAAACTTTTAGATTTCTAAGACCAAGAATGAACTATTGTGGTCTATGATTCATGACCTGTGTAAATAACATACATTCACAAGTTCACAAGTTATAGTAGAATTAGGCCATTCGGCTCATCGAGTCTCCTTCGCCACTCAATCATGGCTGATATCTGCCTCCTAATCCCAGTTTCCTGCCTTCTCTCCATAACCTTGACACTCATTCTAATCAAGAATTTGTCTATCTGCACTATTGAGGCGTCCACCCCCTTTCTCAGTACCGACGACCTAATTTCTTTATTCAATAATACCTGCTCTTCCGTCCTGGATTCTGTTGCTCCTCTTAAAATGAAAAAGCCTAAGCCTAAAGGCGAGCCGTGGCTCAATGATACCACCAGAGCCCTAAGAAGAGAATGCAGAAAATCAGAACGGAAGTACAAATCTGATAAGTTTCAAATTTCCTTTGAAATCCTGAAAAATAATCTTCATAAATACCAGGAAGCAGTAAAATCTGCAAGAACTAAATATTTTTCCACCCTTATCTCCAAAAATGCGCAAAATTCCAAGGTCCTTTTTAGCACCATCACCTCCATCATCTGTCCTGCCACCAGCACCAGCCTAACTGGGTCCCCTGCTAAGTGCAAGGAATTTACCACATTTTTCACCAGCAAGGTAAAGAACATAAGAACAAATATTTCCCCTCCCACCCGTGACCTGGCTGTCTCATTGGTCTGCTCTTCAAAATTAGACTGTTTCCAACCCGTTACTCTACCCTCCCTTGTAAAACTGATCACCACCATGAAACCTACTACCTGCCCCCTCGACACTGTCCCCTCTTCCCTCCTAAAGGACGTCATTACAACAGCTGGTCCCAGCATCCTCGCCATCTTCAACAGCTCTCTGGCCACTGGCACTGTACCTACCTGCTTCAAGCATGCGGTGGTCCAACCACTCCTGAAAAAACCTAACCTCGACCCCACCTTGCCAAGCAACTACAGACCCATTTCTAAACTGCCTTTCCTCTCAAAAGTCCTTGAAAAGGTAATTTTAAGTCAACTTATACCTTACCTTCACCAAAACACTATCTTGGAAACATTCCAATCAGGTTTCAGGGACCACCACAGCACAGAGTCTGCCTTGTTGAAGGTACACAATGACTTACTGCTCACCGTTGATTCCGGCGACTGTGCAATTCTGCTCCTTCTTGACCTCAGCGCAGCATTTGATACTGTCGACCACACCATCCTAATTGACCGTCTCCGGTACGGGGTTGGTATTGATGGCACTGCCCTGAGCTGGTTCATCTCCTAACTCAAAGGTAGGAGTTTCTCGACTAACATAGGCAACTCTTTCTCCTCCCCAGCTAATCCCTGCTGTGGGGTTCCACAAGGTTCCATCCTTGGCCCCATTCTCTTCTCCCTGTATATGCTCCCCTTAGGCCAAGTCATTGAAAGGCACGGCATTTCCTTCCATTGCTACGCAGACGATACACAACTCTATCTCCCCCTGAAGCCCAAAAACCAATCAAATCTGTTTAACCTTACCCATTGCCTCGAGGATATAAAGTGTTGGATGGCCCAGAACTTCCTCCAATTAAACGAGAGTAAGTCTGAGGTCATCCTTCCCGGCCCCTCGGACTTAATCAAAATGATAGCAGGCAGCCTTGGAAGCCTTACCCCACTACTCAAACCTCATGTCAAAAACCTTGGCGTGATATTTGACTCAGCACTGAAACTTGACAAACAAGTCAATGCCGTGGTAAAAGCTAGCTTCTTTCAGCTTCGGTCGATAGCTAAAATAAAACAATTCCTCCAGTTTGATGACCTCGAGAAGATCATCCACACATTCATCTCCTCCCTCCTAGATTACTGCAAGTACCTTTACACTGGCATCAGCCAATCTTCCCTGTCCCGCCTGCAACTGGTCCAAAACGCCACAGCGAGACTCCTGACGGGCACCTGAAAAAGGGGCCACATCACCCCGATCCTGGCCTCTCTCCACTGGCTCCCTGTGCGGTTCCGTATAAACTTCAAGATTCTCCTCCATGTCTACAAAGCCCTCAATGGGCTTGCCCCCACCTACATAAAAAGTCTTCTCACCCACCACTCCACCTCCAGGCCCCTCAGATCGGCCGACGGGGTTGCTGAATATCCCACGGTCTAGGCATAAGCTCAGGGGCGACCGCGCCTTTGCGGTTGCAGCCCCTAGACTGTGGAACAGCATCCCCTTTCCCATCAGAACTGCCCCCTCCATCGACTCTTTTAAGTCAAGACTAAAGACTTATCTATACTCCCAAGCCTTTCCTGATGTCCTCTGAGTGAGGGCTACATGTATATATGTATGTAGTTTGTTTTGTTTGTGCTATTCTTATAACAAATGTAAAGCACTTTGGTCAACGAGAGTTGTTTTTAAATGTGCTATATAAATAAATGTGACTTGACTTGACTCTGCCTTAAAAATATCCACTGGCTTGGTCTCCACAGCCCTCTGTGTCAATGAGTTCCACAGATTAACTACCTTCTGACTAAAGAAGTTCCTCCTCACCTCCTTTCTAAAAGAGCGTCCTTTAATTCTGAGGCTATGACCTCTGGTCCTAGACTCTCCCACGAGTAGAAACATCCTTTCCACATCCACTTTATCTGTGCCTTTCATTATTATGTAAGTTCCCCCCTCAACCTTCTAATCTCCAGCGAGTACAGGCCCAGTGTTGTCAAACGGTCATCATATGCTAACCCACTCATTCCTGGAATCATTCTTGTAAATGTAATTTCCTTGACAATGTAACTCTGATTAATTGGCTTTGGTTACATTCTGAACCTTGTGTGGCTTGCCTTTGAGTAGTGGGGTGGCTGAGAGTTTTAGCTTAGAAATTCAGCATGGAAACAGGTCCTTAAGCCCACTGAGTCCGCACCGCCCATTGATCGCAATACTAGTTACCCCACTACCGGCTAGGAGAAATTTATAGAGGTCAACAAACCCACATACATTTTGGGATATGGGAGAGAACCGGGGCACCCGGAGGAATCCATGCGGTCACGGGGAGAAAGTGCAAACTCCATAATTGAGCACCCAAGGTCAGGATCGAACCCAGATCTCTAGCGCAGTGAGACAGCAGCCCCACTGCAGTGCCACTGTGCCATCCCTGTGCCACTGTGTGTACAGTCTGCCTCTTGCTACAGTTCCACATCTCAGGCATTGTAGCATAGACCCCTCTAGCTACATCACCTCCTGACTGGCTAACAAAAGCAGACTTGGTTTATCTCATCTACCCCTGCAGGAAACTGTTCAGTTGTCCTAAAACTCGCGTTGTACAGGGTCTTGGTGAGACCACACCTGGAGTATTGCGTACAATTTTGGTCTCCTAATCTGAGGAAGGACATTCTTGCCATAGAGGGAGTACAGAGAAGGTTCACCAGACTGATTCCTGGGATGTCAGGACTTTCATATGAAGAAAGACTGGATAGACTCGGCTTGTACTCGCCAGAATTTAGAAGATTGAAGGGGGATCTTATAGAAACTTACAAAATTCTTAAGGGGTTGGACAGGCTAGATGCAGGAAGATTGTTCCCGATGTTGGGGAAGTTCAGAACAAGGGGTCACAGTTTAAGGATAAAGGGGAAATCTTTTAGGACTGAGATGAGAAAAACATTTTTTACACAGAGAGTGGTGAATCTCTGGAATTCTCTGCCACAGAATGTAGTTGAGGCCAGTTCATTGGCTATATTTAAGAGGGAGTTAGATGTGGCCCTTGTGGCTAAAGGGATCAGGGGGTATGGAGAGAAAGCAGGTACAGGATACTGAGTTGGATGATCAGCCATGATCATATTGAATGGCGGTGCAGGCTCGAAGGGCCATATGGCCTACTCCTGCACCTATTTTCTATGTTTCTATGTTTCTATGTTTAAGCACATGACACTTTCAATGCACATATACTTTCTTCTGTTGCTTTTCTGTGTTGATCTGTGTGTGTGTTGGTTTGATGCAAGTGAACCAGTCCTTGACAGTATGGGTCTGCCTTTTGGTGAGTGGGGAGGGTTGGCGTACATTTCTGTGCAGGAGAATGGCATGCATTTTTAATACCTTTGCCCTGCGCTGGCATTCTTGCCAGGTTCAGGTGGAATATTGCAGTGCTATTGTTTTTTTGAAGCTGTGGAAACTGCTGGCCAGGAAGAAAAAAAACAGGTCGACCAAGAGGGTTCTTGTCTCATTATGTAGAAACGAGCAGATGCTGTAAGACACCAGGTGCTGGAGTAATTTAGCGGGTCAGGCAACATCTCTGGAGAAGAAGGATCAGTGACATTTTGGGTTAGGAACCTTCCTCAGACTGATTATGGCTGTGTAGGGAGGAACTAAAGGACACAAAGTGCTGGAGTAACTCAGCAGGTCAGGTAGTAACTCTGGAGAACATCACAACGTGACACAAGATGTTGGAGAAACTCAACCGTTTGCCTCCTCCATCACCCCTAAAGTCTAAGGAGACCATTCTTCAGACTGATTGTAGTGGGAGGGGTGGGGGGTTGGGGGGGGGTGGAATGGTGGCTCACTCCTGTGTTTCTCCAGCAACTTGCGTAATTTTGTGATGTTCTCCAGAGATGCTGCCAGACCTGTTGAGTAACTCAGGCACTTTGTGTCCTCTTTTGTCTCATTAACCTATACTAATGGTAGGTAACAGCGTCCTGCCTTGGTTTATTAACCGGGAACCAGACCAGTTGGAAAGTTGCCAATTTCTAACACAGCTGATTTTTTTGTGCATTAAAATTCTGCCCATGTGTGATGAGGGCCAGTTTGGTTTGTGTGAGCAGCTCAAGCCTGTCCATACTCTGCTTGCAGTCCTTCTGTATGATGGAATACTCACCTGCTGCAGGACAGGGATACACAGACAAGAACACTGCAGCTAACTGACCGATCCATCAGCGATGAAACCTGTGACAGAAGCAAAGGATACAGCAGGACCAAAGCAAACTGGAGCAGATGCCCGGCATCTGAATTGATAACAGATAGAGAGACAGAAATGATTAAACAGGCAAGGTAGCATCTGCAGAGAGAGAAACTGAATTAACCTTTCAGGCTGATGTCCTTTCATCAGAACAAGGAGATAGTAGAGAGTGAGAAACTTAGAATATAAAATTGTTATGAATTGTTAGTTTATTGTCACGTGTACCGAGGTACGGTGAAAGGATTTTTGGTTGCGTGCCAAACAGTCAGCAGAATGACTATACCTGATTACCATCGAGCCATTCATAGTGTACAGATACAGGATAAAGGGGATAATATTAGATAAAGTCCAGTAGCATCCGAACTAATGGTAATCCGAGGGCCTCCAATGAGGTAGATGGTAGCTCAGGACATCGTTGACTTCAGGAGAAACCGGCACAGTCACACACCACTACACATTAATGACATCGATGTGGAGTTGGTCATTAGCGCTAAGTTCCTGGGGGTGTAGATCACGAACAGTCTGACCTGGTCACAAAACATCGCATCACTAGTTAAGAGAGCGCAGCAGCGTTTGCACTTTCTGCGCCGGATGAGAAGAGCTCACCTCCCCCATCCCGTCCTCACCACTTTCTACAGGGGCACCATAGAGAGCATTTTGACCAGCTGCATCTCTGTCTAGTTTGGGGACGGCAAAGCCTCCGACTGGAAGTCCGTGCAGAGAGTGGTGAGGACGGCTGAAAAAATCATCGGGACTTCTCTTCCTTCAATCTGGGACATTGCGTGCAAACGTTGCTTGTCCAACAGCATTATAAAAGATCCCACACATCTCCATCATGGACTGTTCACTCTGCTGCCCTCGGGCAAAAGGTATTGCAGTATAAGGAGCAGAACGGCCAGGTTTTGCAACAGCTTCTTCCCCCGAGCCATCAGACTCTTGAATTCCATATAATGTGCCGCCACTAGTATCTATTTTATCTATTTTATCTTTTTATCCATTTTATCTTTTTATCCATTTTATCCTTTTGTTGTTTTATGTTGCACGGTGAGCCAGATGCAACGAAATTTCATTCAGACTTACATTTGTTGGTGTATTTTTGAATGACAATAAAGTCTTTGATTGATTGATTGATTGATTGATTGATTGAACTGTGAGGAGGATGCTGTGAGAATGCAGGGTGACTTGGACAGGTTGGGTGAGTGGGCAGATGCATGGCAGATGCAGTTTAATGTGGATAAATACGAGGTTATCCACTTTGGTAGCAAAAACATGAAGGCAGATTATTATCTAAATGGTGTCAAGTTGGGAAAAGGGAAAATACAACGGGATCTAGGGGTCCTTGGCCTTGTATATCAATCAATGAAAGTAAACATGCAGGTACAGCAGGCAGTGAAGAAAGCGAATGGCATGTTGGCCTTCATAACAAGAGGAGTTGAGTGTAGGAGCAAGGAGGTCCTTCTGCAGTTGTATAGGGCCCTAGTGAGACCACACCTGGAGTATTGTGTGTAGTTTTGGTCCCCTAATTTGAGGAATGACATTCTTGCTTTTGAGGGAGTGCAGCGTAGGTTCACAAGGTTAATTCCTGGGATGGTGGGACTGTCATATGCTGAGAGAATGGAGTGGCTGGGCTTGTATACTCTGGAATTTAGAAGGATGAGAGGGGATCTTATTGAAACATATAAGATTATTAAGGGTTTGGATATGCTAGAGGCAGGAAACATGTTCCCGATGTAGGGGGAGTCCAGAACCAGGGGCCACAGTTTAAGAATAAGGTAAGGCATTTAGAACGGAGATGAGGAAACACTTTTTCACACAGAGAGTTGTGAGTCTGTGGAATTCTCTGCCTCAGAGGGCAGTGGAGGCTGGTTCTCTGCATACTTTCAAGAGAGAGCTTGATACGGCTCTTAAAGGTAGTGGAGTCAGGAGATATGGGGAGAAAGCAGGAACGGGGTACTGATTGTGGATGATCAGCCATGATCATATTGAATGGCGATGCTGGCCCGAAGGGGCAAATGGCCTACTCCTGCTCCTATTGTCTATTGTCTATTGTCTTTTGTCTATTGCCCTGCGTGTTGCAATAGCAATTCGCCCTCCCCCTGCTAGTCTGTCCATTGTGACGTCATCAGTTGAAATTCAAGGTATTTTGATTTTTTTAAACTTTAATCAGTAATAAGTCGAGAAGTAAAGCATAAAATGTTCAGTGAAAGTGAGCTCGGCCTCGAGGGGTAAAATGTGAATCAGAATATGTAAAAATCTTGCGAAAGATGTCATTTAAGCTATAATCGTGAATAACGTGGATAAGGATGAAATCTTCATTGAGGCTGGTCTCTGCTAGCTGAGCCATTGTGAAGTCATCAGTTGAAACTGGTGGTTTTAATTTTAAAGTCTTTTGAATTTTTAGACTTTTAATCAGTAATGAGTCGAGAATAAGTCGAGAAATAAAGCATAAAATGTTCAGATAAGATGGTCCCGGCCTCGACGGAAAAAATGTCAGTCGGAATATGTAAAAATGTAATCGTTACCGCGTAGTGTTTTTGCGAAGATGTAAAGACATGGTGGAAACACGCCTTCAGCCCACCGAGCCTGTGCCGACCAGCGATTACCTGGTACACTAACACTATCCTCTACACTAGGGACAATTTTTTTACAACTTACCATAGCCAATTAACCTACAAACCTGCACGTCTTTGGAGTGTGGGTGGAAATCAGAGCACCCGGAGAAAACCAAGGGTCTCAGGGACTGTACGGCAGCAACTCTACCGCTGTGCCACTGTGCCGCAACAGCCGACACATAGGGCCTGTTTCTGTGCAATACTGTTTTATGTTCAATGTTCTACGCTCTATATTGCTCCTCGCTACTGAATGATCTGTCGCTGGCCAGCCTTTGACAAGGAGATCGTTTTCTGCCAATGAAAAATAAAAATGGGTCACCATTGAGACTAGTCTCCATAAAATTCAGGACCATTTCGGTTAGGCAAGGGGAAAATAGCATTTCTGCACTGACACAGATTGTAAGGGTTACTGCATAACACCAGCCACTGTCCCCACAGGCAAATTGGCTGCTGAATTATTAATGTTCAGAATAGTTGAGCAGAAGTAGACAAAAACTCAAGTAAAAAAGAAAAATTAAACTTGGTCACAAGAGTGGAAAGTGATGTCACCTTAAGGCAAATATGTCTTATGAAACAACAATAGATTTACCCACGCTTCCTCCAAGTTTAGGGTAGATTGTATTTCACATCAGCAGTCTCTACCTAAACTCTGCAATTTATATCATGCAAAATTTATCAGTCAGTGTGATTGACCAGTAATTGCAAATGTAATGCATTGCATTAATGTTATTAGAATTCAAATGGATTCCAAGTTGACTCTTTCACTGAAGCTCTCATAACATCAAACATCCAGTATTATAAAACAAAGTGTGACATGATATTGGTCAGGCATTATTTGAGAGGGTTGTTAAAAGAACGAGCATTTTAGATTTTTCCGCTGACATAGTTAGTAGATTTAATTCTGCAACAATGCACAGAAAGATGTCAGGGAACATTGTGAAATCCCAAGATAGACACAAAAAGCTGGAGTAACTCAGCGGGTCGGGCAGCTTCTCTGGAGAATAGGTGACATTTCAGGTTGAGACCCTAATTCAGGCCAGAAGCGTCACTTGTTCCTTCTCTACGTAATTCAGACAGAATTAGGAGAGTGCACTTGAAATGCCCCACCAAAAAAAGTGGCTCCCCCAGGCAGGGTGAGGTGGCCAATCTTGACCACATTGGGACTTCCGCGGCCGATTGGTGGGTTGAATTTGCCCCTGCGGCCATGGCTCTGGAACTCTGTCCAGATCTGTTCCCATAGCCGAATTCCATGGCCAACTTTGCAGGTCTGTCACCCCCCGCCCCCCGAGGCCATTATCCAATTTGGTCCGGCAAAATGGATAATACGGCTAGGCTCTGGAACCAAGGGTGCTGGAAAATCGAAGGTTGGTGCCCACTGGTCAGCATGGAAGTGTTGGGTTGAATGTGCAGGAAGGAATTACAGATGCGCAGGAATGTGCAGGAAGGAACTACAGATACTGGTTTACACCGAAGATAGACGCAAAATGGTGGAGTACCTCAGTGGGTCAGACAGCATCTCTGGAGAAAAGGAATAGGTGACGTTTCAGGTTGAGACCCTTCTTCAGACTGAGAGTCAGGGGAGAGGGAAACTAGAGGTATGAAAATGTACAAAGAACAAATAAATGAAAGGATTGAAAAGAACAAATCAAAGCCAGCAACGATGAACAAGGAAAAGTGCTCACAATGGTCCATTGGTGGCTATGGAGAAGGTGATAACGAGTGGATACTAAGCAGTGAAACTAAGCAGGACGACAGTGGAACTAGTAGGACGACTAGGGTGGGGGTGGGACGGAGAGAGGGGGAATTTAAGGGCTCCCTTGAATGTGATCATGTGTGTTGTCCAATGGGATAGGAGGCAGCTCTCGGTAAAGGGCTTCTTCCTCCAAGACCTGGTGCCCCTGTTGAGAATGCTCCATTGCTGCCCTTCTTCTGGGCACTTTTACTCTGTGGCTCCATGAACCACAGAACATTTCAAAGAATCTTACAGCTGTGGAGGAACACAGTGAAATGCTGTTGCAGTGTAGTCATTCGGGCTGGCTTTAGTTAAGTGTACACAAAGTGCAGTCTGATGAAACAAGCCTCATTATATGTGCTGTTGAGATTGCTTCCAGCGAGATGTATTGTGCTGCTTCCAGTACCGCGTGAATGGAATGGCAGGTTCTTCCGTGCATCCAAACAGACTGCTTTTTGCCTTACCTAATTCACACTAACCTCTGATCAAATGCAAAAGGGGGCCAGAGGGAACAGGGGAGTGGGATCAACTTCTGCTTCAATAGGCGGTGAGTTGCCAGCGTTCCCATTTCTACTTGCCTAATTTGTTTCATTTTTCCACAGTTGGACTATTCTCTGGTATTTTCTTTTGTAATTAAACTTCATTGATTTTAGCGCAAGACACACAGCAGAACCAATACATATGTAAATGGTGAACATTCATAACAGGACTGCTGTTTAATTGCTTCTGTTTGATTCCAAATAGAAGGCGACGCAGAGTTGATTAATTATACTTAACACTGGCATGATTTACAACTTTGAAGTTGCTGGGGAAACTAATATAATGTCGGTTTAGTTATTGGAAGAAAGGGAATAAATAAATGACCAAAAGGATCGAATGCTCTCACCACAAGCCTGTTTGGAATGTGGTTGAAAGACCAGATCAGGGTTCACGTGACACCGTGTGCGCTGTTCTTTGCTGATTTCCATGGGCTTTGTTTGTGGTGGGACTTAAGCCTGTGTTGAATGTGATCACTTGAAGATAGACACAAAATGCTGGAGTAACTCAACGCGTCAGGCAGCACCTCTGGAGAAAAAGGAACAGGTGATGTTTCGGGTCATCTATTCTTCAGACTTAAGAGCCAGGGGGGAGGGAAACTAGAGGTGTGAAATGGTGCAAAGACCAAATGAATGAAAGGTATGAAAAGAACAAATCAAAGCCAGCAAAGATGATCAAGGAAAGGTAGAGCTCACAATGGTCCATTGTTGGCTGTGGAGAAGATGATAACGAGTGGATGCAAACAGTGAAACTAAGCAGGACGACAGTGAAACTAGTAGAATGGCTAGGGTGGGGGAGGGATGGAGAGAGAGGGAATGCAAGGGTTCCCTTGAACGTGATCATGTGTGTTAGCACGCACTTGTCCAAAGGGCTAGGAGGCAGATCTTAGATTCTTTCTCCTAGACCTGGTGCTGCTCTTGAGAATGATCCATTACTGCCATACTTCTGGGCACATCAAGCCCTTCAGTCCCGGAGTTAGGAATACTATTTCAGAGGAGAGGAATTTCCAATTTATTGACAGGATTGAGAGAAGACAGCCTCCAAGCTGATCCCATCCCAAAGTGCGAACCTCTGGGAACAGTAGACATCAACGTACTGAAGGTGGCAACATTTAATACTTTGTGAATCTTTCCCATACTCCACGTACTGAAGAACGTCAGTATCAGATGTTTATGGTACCATGCTCATAGTTCTGAGCACAATCTCTTCAGACTTTGGAGGTACAGCGTGGAAACAGGCCCTTCGGCTCACCGAGTCCCACCGACCAGCAATCACCCCGTACAATAGTTCTATCCTACACACTAGGGACAATTTATAATTTACAGCATCCAATTAACCTACAAACCTTATCCTTAACCTACAAACGTCTTCGGAGTGTGGGAGAAAACCGGAGCAGCCGGTGAAAACCCACGCGGTCACAGGAAGAACTTAGACTCTATGCAGACAGCACCCGTAGTCAGGATTGAACCCGGGTCTTTGCCGCTGTAAGACAGCAGCAATGCCTCTATGCCACTGTGCCGCCCCTCTATCATGCTTTACCTGCAAGACTCAAGGTGCTAGAACTACAGCAAGGCAATATGGCCAATGATGGGTTCCTACCCCCAATACAAACTGGTTTGAGTTCCCACCAAATACTGAAATAGAGCCTTGCCTTGGGGATGACATTTGCATGTGCACCACGACGGGGTACCCCTGTCAGGGTGACACAATACGTAGGGGCCAGTCTGGTTTACTAACTGGGGTGATTTGTCCCAATCATGGCTGTAGATCTGATTTACACTGGATTAGACCTGGTTTACACTGGATTAGACCTGGTTTACTGGATCAGACCTGATTTACACTGGATTTAATCTGATTTACACTGGATTAAACCAATGGTCATTTGATTCATCCCGAAAATAAACATAGGTTTGTGATCCAATTTCTAGTCATTAGACTTTACAGTTGATTATTACATTACAGAAAAACAATGTAAACAGGGCAACCACATTAAGAGGATGATGGAGTGAACTATTGGGATGCATCACAGCTTGGTTTGGGAACAGCTCCTTCCAAGACCGCAAGAAATTATGGGTGCACCCTAAACCATCACACCTCCCTTCCATCGACTCCATCTACACTTCACGATGCTTTGGCAAGGCCACCAGCATAATCAAGGGCCAGTCTCACCTCAGTCATTCCCGTTTACCCCCTCTCCCTTCAGGCAAGATGTACAGAAGTGTAAAAATGCACACCACCAGATTCAGGGACATTTTCTTCCCAGCTGTTATCAGGCAACTGAACCATCCTATCTCATTGGAGACCCTCAGACTACCTTTAGTCAGACTTTCCTGGACTTTATCTTGAACTAAACGTAACTCCCTCTATCCTGTATCTGTACACTGTGGGCAGCTTGATTGTAATCATGTATAGTTGTTCAGCTGACTGAGTAGCACGCAACGAAAAAAGCTTTTCACTGTACCTATGGGGTCAAGGAAAGAGCGTACATGTCGCGGCCCTGTTTCCACCAATCTTTCCACCACCATGCACAAGAAGCACAAGAAGCGACACAACAGACACCATTGTATGCGGATGCTGAGAAGTGTGTTCAGCTCTGCCTGAACAAATTCTAATCTTGTGTGTGGACTCGATAAGAAGAAGACTGTACCTATGACAATAAACAAAACTAAACTAAGGCTAATGTTAACACGAGGGTACCCTAACATGAGGGTAAAAGGTGGCAGCTCACAAGTTATTTAGTCCAAGGCTGATGATAAAGGAAAATAACTGAAGGTTCTTTCCACCAGCTCTAAGGAAAATTCAATCAAACCCTCATTACTAGCTGGACGGAAAGTTATAATGGGGATATTTTCCACTTTAATCAGCCTGTTCATCTTGCTGTTTTCCTTTTGATTATAAGGGTGATGAATGGAAATTCTAATTGCTTCAATTTTCCGCTGGATGAGTTGGGTCTATAGGATTCCATTAGCTTACCAGCAGTAAGGAGGCCTGGAAGATTAGTCATTTGCAACTTCTCAAATGATTTAACAGCAACTTAACTAACCAGGTAATGTGCAAATATATTAATGCAGTTCAGGGGCACCGGGGACTCTAAAATATGGGAGGAACAAAATAGTACAGGCCGAGTCAGCAATATAGCCACTAATGGAATTGATGCAGAGATTTATTGTGTTAGAATGAATAAATCAGCTTTTGCATCTGTACGTTATAAAATAAGAAAGATTTTATTTCAATGTTGTTCATGAAAAATGGTTTGGTGTTTACTCTGTGCAGTAGTGCAGAACCATTTTGAAGTTAATTCCTCGATAGGTTTTGGAAAGATTTGCACTTGCAATGGCTTATTGAGAAAATAAAAATATGAGGTTTTAGATTTCATTGAGAATGAAATGTATGGCTGAACACAGATACAGGCACAGACACAAACTCAACAGGTCAGGCAGCATCTCTGGAGAAAAATGGATCGGTGACGTTTCAGGTCGGGACCCTTCTTCAGACAGATCATTGTAGGAGTGGGGGGGGGGGGGGGGGGAGAAACCAGAGTGAGAAAAAAAACATGGACAAATCGGCAAGGAGGTTCCCGGATACGCCGATTTTTGGCAAGAGACCCTGTGATCCCAAGAGGGATACAGATTTTACTCGCTTCCAGTATCATAAGATCATAATTGATTTTGCCCATCAAGTCTACTCCACCATTCAATCATGGCTGATCTATCTCTCCCTACAAACCCCATTCTCCCGCCTTCTCCCCATAGCCTCTGACACCCGTACTAATCAAAAATCTATCTATCACTGCTTTAAATATATCCACGGACTTTGCCTCCACAGCCTTCTGTGGAAAGGAATTCAACAGATTTACCACCCCCTAACTAAAGAATCTCTTCCTCCCCCACCCCCCCTCCCCAACCCATTACAATCAGTCTGAAGAAAAGTTCCGACATGTAAGATCACCTAACCATTTTCTCCAGAGATGCTGCCTGAGCCGCTGAGTTATCCCAACATTTTTGGTATAAAGCAGCATCTATAAAGCAGTTCCTTTTTATTACTTGGTTCAGACAGATTGTTATTGCTTAAGGGTACACTCAATCAAATGCCTCTTCCCTTTTTCTCATCTTCACTCTCTCCCACGCAGTATTGCATGAATCTGGACGTTAGTAATGACTTTGAGAAGATCCCACACAGGAGGTGGGTGCAGAAGATGAGATTACGTTCATAAGTGATAGGAGCAGAATTAGGCCATTCAGCCCATCAAGTCTACTCCGCCATTTAATCATGGCCGGTCTATCTCTCCTTCTCAACCCCATTCTCCTGCTATTTCCCCATAACCCCTGAAATCTGTACTAATCACATGGGCAGTTTGGCAAATTGAATCCAAAATTGGCTTGATGATAGAAAGCTAGGCTGGTGGCGGAAAGGTGTTCCTACGATTGCAAGTGTACCTTACAGATCGGACCTGGGAACTTTGCTGTTTGCAATTTATATTAGCAATCTGGGTGTGTAGGGAGGAGTTATGATTCGTCAGCTCACAGCTTGTTGATTGTGAAAACAGTGGTGCAGCAGTAGAGTTGCTGCCTTCCAGTGCCAGAGACCCTGGTTCAATCCTGACTACAGATACTGTTTGTATGGAGTTTGAACGTTCTCCCTGTGATCACATGGGATTTTTCCAGGTGCTCCGGTTTCCTCCCGCATTCCAAAGACGTACATGTTTGTAGGTCAATTGGCTTCTGTAAAGTGTGTGGGATAGTGCTAGTGTACGGGGTGATCGCTGGTCGGCGTGGACTCAGTGGGCCGAAGGGCTTGTTTCCATGCTGTATCTATAAAGTCTAAAGTCTAAAGTCTACAGAGGACAATCTTTGGCTTCAGAGTGCAAGGAACTGCAGATGCTGAAATCTAGCGTAGAGGCGACACCTATCCATGCCCTCCAGAGATGCTGCCTGACCTGATGAAGCACTCTAGCACTTTGTGTTCTACTTCAGAACAATATAGACATGCTAGTAGGATAGACAGAGCAAAGGCACATGGAATGTAGTTCTGGAAAAATATGAGAGTGGTTGAAATTGGGGTGGGGGTGGGTAGCGGGGGTGGACACAGGTACTCTCACAACATTTATGAAGTATGTAGATGATCTCTTGAAATGGCAATGGACCAGGTGCTGGAAAATATGATGAGTATGGATAGGCACTTGATGTCCAGCATAGACACAGTGGGCTGGAGAGCCTGCTTCTGGGCTGTATGACTCTATGACTTGGTACTGTAGGTATGTTACAAAACTTACCTTCAGTCGCGCTGTAATTCTGCCACTGGCCGTGTGCGCGATTTTGGCGCCTTTAAGGGGGGGGGCGGGGTTAAAACGCGGTTTCTCCTCCCTTGTCCTGGAAATATTTTGTTGGAGTACAAAACTTCGCTGACAAAATCGTTCCTACCCGCGTTTTGTGATTTTTTTTTTTTTATTAAATCGTCAATGTCAGCGCTACAGTCATTTTAAAATCAGCTCCTGAAGCGTCAACGCCAATAACGGGGACGGATTTCACACAATGGACAGGTAAACGAAAGTGCTTTCTTTAAATGTATAAAAGTGCTTCTTAAGAAGCCTTTAATTCACATTTTGTCATGCGACACGGTGATTTTATTCCCCGAATTAACGGCAGTATTTTTCATGCCAATACGGGGTTAAATTCACCGCAAATCAACGTTCCAAAAGATCGCGTTCCAGAAATTCTCACTCGCAAGATGAATTAAATGCCCATTAATTTACAGGTATTAAACATTCAATTCCTTCCATTTGGCCTGTAAATTCATGAAAATTAGATTTAAAAATTATGTTATATTGTGAATTATTGTGTGAATGTTATTTGGACACTTAGGCTATTTAAAAATGTTAATCTATTCTTAAGAAATTGATAGATGTTTAGATCTAGTAATTGAATTTTGTAATTAGCTACAATTAGGTAACTAACTAATTATATGCTTTACTTTCATGTCTTCGAGGTAAGATTGTTTCATATTTGTTTCAGAATGCTTCAATCTATAATACCTGAAAATTTCTTTCAGTTACCATAATTTTTAAGAAAGTTATGGGCTTTTAACTGTCCTCGATCACAGCTTTTGTGTTAAGTCAATGGAAAAGCAATAGGGAACTAGATGCTAATTTCTGAGTATGATAATGGCCATAACTTCTTTAATACTGAAGATATGAAAGTGAATTAAGTGTCAAATTAAACTTCTTTTTATGCTTTATCTGATGGGATAAATTGCAGACTTTATTTTTTAAATCTCAAAATTTTGTAACATTGCTAGGTACTGATTGTTGTTCGGAGGCTGTAACCCAGTCAGCTGCCTCTAATTCATTTCAGGATGCTGTGTCCATAAGCCTCCAACCAAATAATGCATCAAACTTCTCTCTGCCACAGCTGTCCTTTCGTCCTACTGTGTGTAAAGGAACTGCAGATGCTGATATATAGCGAAGATAGACACAAAGTGCTTGAGTAACTCAGTGGGTCAGGCAGCATCACTGGAGAGAAAGGATTCTGGAAAACTGGAGTCTGAATTAGGGTTCCAACCCGAAACGTCACCCATCCTTTTTCTCCTGCAGTACTGCCTGAAAAGTCACCAATCGATGTTTTCCAGAGATGCTGCCTGACCTATTGAGTTACACCAGCGCTCTATGCCTATCTATCATCCTACTTTCAGGTGTAAACCCAGTATCTTAGTGAGTGAAAGCAGTCATGAAGCAAATGTAAAATGGAGACAAATTTCTGTTGGCTGCTGAAATTGTGAAGTGTATTCAAAGGCTTCAGAGATGTCTTTAAAGCCATTTATGGTGGGCGAACTGTAGCAGTCTTAAGGCAGCTCCACGACCCAGCAGATTCCTCCAAATTCATAGGGAGGATACATGAACAAACATCAGTATCCTCTCAAAAATCAACATTCCCAGCACAGACATCTTTGTGGCAATCAGCTGACTGCATCAGCAAATACCCCTTGTACAAACAAAAGGATGCAAGTTGCTGGAGTAACTCAATGGGTCAGGCAGCATCTCTGGAAAACATAGATCGGTGACTTTTTAGGTTGACACCTTTCTCCCAACAAAAGCACATACAAAATGCTGGAGTAACTCAGCAGGCCAGGCAGCATCTCTGGAGAATATGGATAGTTAACAGTTTGGGTCAGACTGATTCATCGTTGTTGGATGGCTGACACCAGACTCGTGAACAAGGCACTCTATTCCAAACTTTGTCCTAGAAATAGATTACAAGAGGTAAAGATTCAAGAATGTGCCCAAAGCCTCCTTGGAAAGAGTAAAACATTCCGACAGCGAATCGCTGGCCCAGTGACATGAAAGCATTGAGTCCATGCAAGGGCAGAATAGATGGATGTCCCATGAAAGCAACATAAGGTGTAGACCACCTCTCAAACTAATCACCCTATGAACCTGGCAGCCACCCCTTACCCCATTTATGGAATTCCCCATGGGCTCGAGCATCTCAAACACTCACCACAAAACAGAATGGAAGCCACGGGCACTCTCGATCCGAAGAACTAAGGAGGAGAGTTATACATCTGGAAACATCTTGGTGTAGAATTGTAAAAACAAACAGGGAGGCACAGTTGGAGCAGTGGTACAGCTGATGCCTCACAGCACCAGAGACTCAAGTTCGATCCTAACTATGATGCTATCCGTACGGAGTTTGTACATTCTCCCTGTGACCACATGGATTTTCTCAGGGTACTTCGGATTCCTCCCACACGCCAAAGATGTTCAGGTTTTTAGGTTAATTGGCTTCTGTTAATTATAACATTGTTCCTTGTATGTAGGGTAGTGCTAGTGTATGGGGCTGTTATTGGTCTGCGCGGACTCAATGGGCCAAAGGGGCTGTTTTCGCAATGTATCTCGAAAGTTCAAACTATAAAGAACTGCAGATGCTGGTTAATACACAAAAGGACACAAAGTGCTGGAGTAATTCAGCAGGTCAGGCAGCATCTCTGGAGAATATGAACAGGTGATGTTTCAGGTTGAGACACTTCTTCAGACCTAAAAATGGGTCTCAACCTAAAACGTTACCTCTCCATAGTCGCCAGAGATGCTGCGTGACCTCCTGAGTTACTGCATTGTGTCCTTTGGTGTACAACTGAGCCGAACCGATCAAGGTAAGTACACAGCAGAAATTCTGTTTATCTCTCTGGAAACTCTTTTGCTTAATAAAACACTTTGTTAGTTTAAATTACCAGCTATCCTCCAGTATCTTAGTGAGTGAATGAGAGAGAAAGGTAATCAGACACTTTCTCTCTGGAAATTCAATAGCTTTGGTTGAAACAAGGACAGAACAAATCAGAAGATTTGTGGAAGGAATTAAGCTTCTAAAAAACAAATAATCTGGAGCACTGCAAGCAGTCAGGGCATCACAATGCAGGACCGAGGTGTTGATCTTAGAGACCATCCGGTATAGATTCACCAGTGTGTTATCTGGACACCCAGATTAAATAATGTCAAGCGATCACAAGAAACTTGTGTGGTATCCATCAGAATTCAAACAGTGATTTGATTAAAGTTATTTACAGGAGTTAATGGAGTTAAAATGGAAGGCTATGGTTCCACCTTTACATGGATACCATCTGATTAAGGGGTCATAGAGTCATAGTGTCATACAGCATGGAAAAGGGCCCTTCAGCCCAACTTGCCCATGCATTATCAAGATGACCCTGTACACTAGTCCCACCGTTATCTTATCCTAAACTAAACGTTATTCCCTTTATAATGTATCTGTACAATGTATGGCTCGATTGTAAACATGTATAGTCTTTCCGCTGACTGGATAGCACGCAATAGAAGCTTTTCACTGTACCCCAGTATAGGTGATGATAAACTAAACTAAACACTTGCCTGCATTTGGCCCATATCCCTCTAAACCCTTCGTATGCATGTACCTGTCCAAATGTTGTTTAAATGTTGTTATAGTACCTGCTAGTACCTAGCTTATTTGGTATCTCGTTCCATACCCATCATCCTCTGTGTGAAAAAGTTGTCCCTCACATTCCCATTAAATCTTTCGCTTCTCAGCTTAAACCTATGTCCCTTGGTTGTTGATTCCCCTAGTCTGAGTAAAGTATTTTCGCTGACTGGATAGCGTGCCACAAAAAAGCTTTTCACTGTACCTTGGTGCACGTGACAATAATAAAATAAAATAAAATAAAACAAACACCAAATGCAGCCTAACCAAAGTATCATACAGCCACACCATGACTTTCTGGCTCTTATACTCAATGCCCCAACCAATTAAGGTAAGCATAGAAAAATAGGTGCAGGAGGAGGGCATTCGGCCCTTCCAGCCAGCACCGCACTTCAATGGCTGATCATCAAAAATCAGTACCCTGTTCTGCCTTTTCCCCATATCCCTTGATTCCTTTAGCCCTAAGAGCTAAATCTAATTCTCTCTTAAAAACATCCAGTGAATTGGTCTCCACTGCCTTCTGTGGCAGAAAATTCTACAGATTCACAACTCTCTGCGTGAAGAGGTTTTTCCTCAACTCAGTCCTAAATGGCCTACCCCTTATGCTTAAACTGTGACCCCTGGTTCTGGACTCCCCCAACATCGGGAACATTTTTCCTGCATCTAGCCTGTCCAATCCTTTAAGAATTTTATATGTTTCTATAAGATCCCCTCTCATCTTTCTAAATTCCAGTGAATACAAGCCCAGTCGACCCATTCTTTCATTATATGTCCGGCTATCGCGGGAATTAATCTGGTGAACCGACGCTGCACTCCCTCAATAACAATAATGTACTTCCTCAAATTTGGAGTGCAAAATTGCACATAATACACCAGGTGCGGTCTCACCAGGGCCCTGTACAACTGCAATAGGACCTCCTTGCTCCTAAACTCAAATCCTCTCGCAATGAAGGCCAGCTTTTTTCACTGCATGCTGTACCTGCATGCTTGCTTTCAGTAACTGATGTACAAGCACACCCAGGTCTTGTTTCACCTCTCCTTTTCCTAACCTGACACCATTCAGATAATAATCTGCCTTCCTGTTTTTGCCACCAAAATGGATAACCTCACATTTATCCACATTATATTGCATCTGCCATGGACCTGCTCACTCACCCAACCTATCCAAATCACCCTGCAGCCTCACAGCATCCTCATCACACACCATAAGCCTCATTTACCACACCATCTACTTGTGTTGACACTTCAGGGAGCTATAAACTTGGACCCCAAGATCCATCTGCAGATCAGTAGGTTCTAAGAGTCTTGCCATTAACTGAAATTCAAAATAAAAACACACAATGTTGGAGCAAGTCAGGCAGCATCTGTGAAGTGAGAAACAGAGCTAACTGTCCTTGGCAGAATCTGGAAAACCTTGGGCTATCATGGAACAACCATGATCCAGGTGAATGGCGTAACAGATCCAAGGACACAGATACTTAAGGAGATGCAGTGCTGGAGTAACTCTGCCTCTCTGGAGAACATGGATAGGTGACCTTTCGGGTCGGGACACTTCTTCAGATTTGTTTTAGGTCTTCAGGCCCAAATACTTGTTCTGGATACTTTAAAAAAATATGTCCTTATGATTGATGTACCTTTCCATTCTGCCAGTATAAATCAAAATCAAACAAGCAACAAGCCTGTAATTTTCAGACTATAGTCAAGGATGCAGAAAATCTGCCCTCGTTTTTATATTGATGTCCCCCCACTGCATTTTGTGTTGGAACATGTTGTAGCGGTCCTTTATTCAACTGCTACAATGCGGCCTAATATTAAAAAGGAAAAGACCAAATAATGTAGACAAGCTTTAGAGTTCCCATGTAACGGGATTGAAATTGTTTATTGATAAATTGCAGTAGTGATATTGCAGTTGTTAATGATTCAGTGCGGAGGTCACTGCTTGTTCGATGGCATGTGCCGGAATTTCTATTGCTGTCAGAAATTGAGTTAAAGTCAGCAAAACAAACTTTCCAACTCAAAAACGATCGAACACAAAGAAAAATGATGCTGAGAACAGAAAATCTTCAACAGGCTAGACAGCACCTAGAGAAAGAGAGATTTGAAAGGAGATGGACACAAAATACTGGAGTAGCTCAACGGATCAGGGAGCATTTCCGGAGAAAAGGAATAGGTGACATTTCAGGTCGAGATCCTTCTTCAGACTGGCAGAATTATATGGTTTATACTGGAAGAATTCTTCAGATTTGACTGATTGATTCAATAGACACAAAGTGCTGGAGTATCTCAGCTTGTCAGGCAGCATCTCTGGAAAACATGGATAGGTGATGTTTTAGGTCGGTACCCTTCTTCAGACTGATTGATTGATTGATTGATTGATTGATTGAAAGACTGAAAGAAACAGCATAGTATCTTGCCACTGAGTCCACGCCAACCATTGATCACAGACTCATCATGCAACGGTGAAAGCAACAGGTGTCCTAAATCTTCTGAGGCGCAACTTTCATCATTGTTCAACTTCTGTCAAGGAGAAGCTATACTTCACCCTCGTTAGACCTCATTTGGACTACGCAGTTGCAGCATGGGACCCATACACAAATAAAAACATTTCTTCCATCGAACGTGTCCAAAGACAGGCAGCTCGATTTGTTACTAACACCTATGAGAGAGAAGCGAGTGTTACCAAACTTCTGAATTCTCTGGGGTGGAACCCTCTCCAAGACAGACGTGAAGCTCACCGTTTGACCTGTTTTTACAAAATGTTAAATGGTCAGCTCAACATAGATTACAAGACCTACACCAAACCCAAACCAATTAGGAGCAGACGAGGACATTCGATCCAATTTGAGATTCCAGCTACCAAGACAGATGTGTACAGCAATTCATTCTTCCCCCGCACAATTAAAGCATGGAATAATCTTCACCCTACCATAGTTACCCAACCAGATGCAACTAAATTTAAGGTAGCTCTTTCTTCCCAAAAACCCTTTCTGGCTTAAGTCCTCCCTCCACCACCTCCAGTTTAAATTCCATTTGGAATAGTTTGGAGGACCAAGAAACCAAGAAAGAAACCAACCCGTTCACACAAGTTCTATGTTATTCCACTCCTACACTAATATACCTAGTCCCACCTGGCCCATATCCCTCTAAACCTAATCCATCCATGTCCCTGTCTATTTGCTTCTTAAATGTTGCGATAGTCGCTACCTCAATTACCTCCTCCGGCAGCTCGTTCCATACACCTGCCACCCTTTGTGTAGAAGCGTTACCCTTCAAATTCCGATAAAATCTTTCCCCCTTCACTGTAAACCTGTGCCCTCTTGTTCTCAATTCTCCTACTCTGGGCAAGAGATTCTGTGCATCCACCTGAATTCTTCCTCTCATCATTTTATACACCTCTATACCATCACCTCTCATCATCCTGTGCTCCAGGGAATAGAGTCCCAGCCTGCTCAACCTCCCCCAATAGCTTAGTCCCTCGGGTACTGGCAACATCCTAGTAAATCTTCTCTGCACCCTTTCCAACTTGACAACATCTTGTATATTGTAGAGTGATACAACATGGAGGAAGGCCATTATAATTGTGCTGGCCATCAAGTTTAGTTTAGTTTAGTGTGGTTTGGTTTAGTTTAGTTTAGTTTATCCTAGTTTAGTTTAGTTTAGTTCATTATTATTTTCGTGTGTACCAGGCATGTGCCGTGAGTAATTACTCAAGGTAGGCAGTCAGTCGGCTTTAAAAGAAAAAACTTAAACCGCGCATGCGCAGATTGTTCTCTCCGTAAAAATAAAAAATAAAAATAAAAACAGTAACAATTCAATTTGCCCAAGGCTTCCTAGTCTCCTTTATTCTGAATTACTGAATGGGTGGGGGGGTGAAGGGTTACGGCAGGTGGAGAGATGGTGGGAAAAACGGGAGCACAGGGAAAAGTCTAATCAGTTGTCATCTAAGTGATTGACTACACTTGTTCAAGGGACCAATTGGGGGGAGAGTTCCTTTCACAGTGTGTGGAGAGTCTGTGCCAGGGGTAAAGTTGCGGGGAGAGCAGGAGTGTTCAGAAGGAGGGGGTCGGGGATAATGGCAGTAACTCACTCACTCACTGTTGCCGCGGCGCTCCGGGCGCCACCACATTGTAGCCGGGGATAGAAGGAGCTCGAGGAGCTGCGAGCGGCCGCCGGGACCCGACAGCAGAACTGGCCGCCACTTCAACGCCTTCTGTTAGCCCGCTCACCTCTGGCAGTGCTCTCCGTCTGAACACCTCTCACCTGCCGCTCGCTCATGTCAGCCGCTTCCTACAAATCCTTAAATTCCCACAGCCGAGTAACCTCAATCGCGCTGTTGGAATTTAAGGATTTGCGGGAAGCAGCTGACATGAGTGAGGCCAGCGAGCGGCAGGAGAGAGGTTTTTAGAAGGAGAGCTGCCAGAGGTGAGCGGGGGCCGGCAGAAGGCACTGAGGTGGCGGCCGGTTCCGCTGTCCGGCCCGGCGGCCGCTCGCAGCCACCTGAGCTACTTCTCCCCCCCCCCCCCGCCTCAATGCGGTGGCTCCGTGCAAGGAGCGTCGCAAGTGGGTTACTGGTATGATCCAGATCCCCTCCTTCAGAATGCTCCTACCCTCCCCGCAACTTTACCCTGGGCCAGACTCCCCAAACGCTGTGAAAGGAGCTCTCCCCCACCCCCACACCCCGGGAAATACAGTATTTAAAAACATCACCAAGAAATGTACTTACCACATCATTGGTACACAATCTCCATTCTTCTCTCCCTGTTTCCTAAGATACACTTAAAATAATGCCAATCCATATTTGAAAACCCCGCCAAGAAACTAGCGCTGTGCATGCGCAGTAGGCTGCTGCGCCTGTGCAGTGCTGCAAAGGCAGAATTTCAGCTGCCTTCAGCCCCGCTTGAAATTGACGGCTTCAGGCAGCGCTGATGGCGCGTGGGCTGCACAGACCTTCAAGGGTTACAAGCGCTGCGGATGAAAGGCACGGAGAATTATGCCTACCTATGAGATCGATCTCTTAGATAGGCATAATTCTCCCATGCCTTTACTATTTATATTTAGTAATTACCATGTTATAATTTTAGTCAGGGTAGGCAGTGCCTACCTTGCCTACCCTGACGGCACGTGCCTGATGTGTACCGAGGTACAGTGAAAAGCTTTTTTGTTGCATGCTATCTAGTAAACCTATGACCTGACCTAAGTCAGGTCGGGGCGGTTCCTTCCGCCACGGGTACCATGTAATCCCGTGCTACCTGCTCCATGGTTGGATAGTCGGTGACTACACCATCTCCCCCACCTGGTTTGCCAGGTGAGGAGGGGGCTGTGGACCCCAAGCAGGACCAAAAGCAAGACCTGTCAAAGGGCGGATGAGCTCCTAGCGAGCCAAAGGCCATCCACACTTCAGTAGAAGTTGCGATCACTGTCGTACATAGCATTGTAAGGCACCGTGCCTGTTGCTGTTTTCAACGATGATGATGATGATGATGTTATCTAGTCAGCGGAAAGACTACACATAAGACTATACATGATACATGTGGGTTTCACCGGCTGCTTCACGATATATTTGACCAACCTTAATTGCACTTGAGAATGTGGTGGGGGACTGCATTCTTGAACTGCTGCGGTCCTTGGTCTGTGAGCCTACACCCACAATATTGTCAGGGAGAGAGGCCCAGGAAAGGACACAAAGTGCTGGAGTAACTCAGCGGGTCAGGCAGCATCTCTGGAGAAGATGGATGGGTGACGTTTCAGGTTGGGACCCTTTTGAGGGATCTCAACCTGAAATGTCACCTGTCCATGTTGTCCAGATATGCTGCCTGATCTGCCAAGTTTCTCTCACACTTTGGTGTCCTTTTATTTAAACCAACATCTACAGTTCCTAGTTTCTACAGATACTCCCAGGGGGTTAGGTCATTTAATATTGGCTGAGGGCTTCATTTGGAATGACAGAGCACCTGGGTGTGCTACAGTTTCACATTTTATGAGTTCAGTCTTCTGTTCAAGATAGCTCAAAGTCAAAAGTATTCTCAAAAGACATCCTATGGCAGTGTTAGTATAGTGGAAATCAGGAAAATAACAGACCTGATTCCAGAGGGAAAAGCTCGAAGCAGTAAAAGCTAAAATTAATGAGAACAACTATGGAAAAGGATGTAGCAACGAAAGTCATTTATGGCCTCCTTAAAATGTGTAGGAAGGAACTGCAGATGCTGGTTTACACTGAAGATAGACACAAAATGCTGGAGTTAAGGGCCTGTCCCACGGGCATGCGACTCCATGCGGCAAGCACGACCTAACCGGAAGCGGGGGCCGCGCGGAGGTCGCGGGGCCGGTCCCACTTCGATCGCCGGAGCCGTATGGAGTTGTGCGGAGCTGGTCCCGACATCGCGCGGGGCTCAGAAAAACTGACACTGTTCAAAAATTCCGCGCGGCAACGGCCTGCCGCCCCGCAGCCGCATCGAGGCCGTGAGCGCCGCCTCGACGACCGTGCGCACTGCCTCAACGCCGTACGCAGCCGCATCGAGGCCGTGCGCACCGCCTCGATGCCGTACGCACCGTCTTGACGTCACTCGACCTCCTCGCGGCCCCCGCTTCCGGTTTGGTAGCGCTTGCCGCATGCAGCCGCGTGCTGGTGGGACCGGCCCTGTACGGGGATCACTCGACCTCCGCGCGGCTCCCGCTTCCGGTTAGGTCACGCTTGCCGCATGGAGTCGCATGCCCGTGGGACAGGCCCTTAACTCAGCGGGTCAGCCAGCATCTCTGGAGAATAAGAATAGGTGAAGTTTTCGGTCGAGACCCTTACTCAGACTCTCCGCCCCCCCCCCCCCCTACTTAGTTTCACTGTTCACTATCCCCTTGTTATTACCTTTTCCACAGCCAACAATGGACCATTGTGGACTCCACCTCAGTCTGAAGAACGGTCTCGACCAGAATCATCACCCATTCATTCTCTCCAGAGATACTGCCTGACCTGCTGAGTTACTCCAGCATTTTGTGTCTATCTTCTGTGGCCTTTTTTAGATCAATTCCAGATATTCCTGAAGAGTCAATATGCATTTGCAAATCATGAACATCGTGTTTAGGTTTAGGTCTATTATTGTCACACGTACCGAGGCACAGTGAAAAGCCTTGTTTTGCAAGCTATCCAAAGAGATCAGATACACAAATACAATCGAGTCAAATGCAAGTACAATAGATAGAGCAAAGGGGAAGATATAGAATGCAGAATATAGTTCTCAGTATTGTAGCACATCAGTTCCATAGACAAGGTCCAATGTTCGCAATGGGGTAGAGGTAAATCAGGCAGTACCCTAGCTTATGGAAAGATCATTCATAAGACTGATAACAGAGGGGAAGAAGCTGTTCCTGAGTCTGGGAGTGTGCGGTTTCAAGGTGTGTTCAACGCAAAAGAAATAGAAATGTTGGAAACCAGGTTCAGAAATCCTCATCGTATTTGTCTGTCATTTGGAAACATGTTCTTCAGTTTCCTGTGTCCTATCTCTATAACCAGAGATCGGGAATAGGTTTGCCACTTGTCTTGATGACTACTAGATCCGGTAAACGCAGAGAGTCTCCTGCCTAGGGCAGGGGAATCGAGAAGCAGAGGACATAGGTTTAAGGTGAGGGGGTCGTTGAGGCAGGTACTATCGCACTAAGACACATTAAAAAGGTACATGGAAAGGACAGGTTTAATGGGATATGGGCCAAATGCAGGCAGGTGGGACTAGTGTAGATGGGACATGTTGGCCGGTGTGGGCTAGTTGGGTCAAAAGGCCTGTTTCCACGCTGTAAGACTCTATGACTCTATTTCTAAACATTCCTGGTTTATAGATTGCATCAACTCTATTGTACACCAACAGACCATTCTGTACAATAGGTCAACACTAGAGTTTTGCTCCATACATAACTCATCCAGACCCCTTAGAGCATCATTTCTCATCATCTGACGATCTGAGTAGTTGCCTTTATCTCTCCCCACTGTTCACAGTTCCATCACTAGCTCACTATCCATCCTTCCACCTGCCATCTGATTCCACACTCTTTGACCTTAATCGGTGTTTGCCTTCATTCACTCTCTCTGCAATAACTGCTTTGGACAGCTTATAGAAGATTTCTTGTATACCAAGCATATTAGATTAGGCAGAGCCATTTATATTACCTTGAGATTGCAATCATCTCTCACCTTGATTTACAATCTCTATGCAACACCTGTGTTTTGTGATATCCGTTCACAATATTTCTGGTGCAAATTATGCAAAGTTTAAAAAACCCATATTATAAGCTTAAATTTGTAGAGTATATAAAATGGCTAATTTTTACCTAAAAAAAAAAATCAAGGGATTATATTTGTAATTCTCATCTGCAAGGAAAACAACAAATTGTTTTTGTCAGATTTTCACTCAGATCAATGCATTTCTGAGGTGATTCCTGAAAAGCTAAAGTGATAAATTATAAGGAAAACATTTTTATTCAATAATAAACTACTGCGGTCTCATAAAGGAAAACTAAAGTCTCACAGTGAGCTTTGGGCTGTAAGTCAGTCTCAGGGAGTGTCTGGTGAATGAAAAGTACTGGCTCTTCAATCTCTAGTTCATGATGTTATCAGTGGTGCCGAGTTGAATTACCTCCTTTCAGCCTCAGAGCCAGGCACCTGTTGTCCAGGACACACACACACACACACACACACCAACCCAGCATCCCTGAGCATTACTTCGTGAATTAAGTTGATGTAAAATTCAAAAGGACCATGGGAGGCCAATTTTCAAGGAGACAAATATAGAAACAGCTAGAAAATCATTAAGTCCCTTTGACCCTGTTCTCCTTTTCAGTTACCAAGCTCCACATGGAATGAGTGACAAGATAAAACTAACAGGGCCATATTTTATTAAATGAAGACACAATTCAATAAACTGTGGAGATACGTCACCTTCATTTACCAATCCCATTTTGCATTCTGCCTGGCTATCTCCGTCTGAACAAAGATACCTTGATTGATTGATTGATACAGCATGGAAACAAGCCCTTCAGCTCACCGAGTCCTTACCAACCATCGATCACCACTTCATACTTTCTATGCTATCCCATTTTCACATCCATTCCATAAACATTACGGTGTGGGCAAGCTGGGTGGAAGGCACTGTTTCCACACAGTATGGCTCTATGACTCTAAATCTTTAGAGGGGTCTCGACCTGAAATGCCACCTGTCCATTCCCTCCACCGATGCTGCCTGACCCCTTTGAGTCACTCCAGCACTGTGTTTTGCTCAAGACTCCAACATCTGCAGTTCCTTGTGTCTCTGACTTCAACTTATATGGTGACTTTCACCACTTTATCATCAATGAAGTGCTTTGAAATGTAGTCCCTGTTGTAACATGGAAAATCTGGAAACCAAGCAACACCAAGCAAGCTTCTATAAACACCAAGGCGATAATGACCTGATGATTTGCATAGTGAAGGGTAAATATTGGCCAGGGAAAGAATCCCTGCTCTTTTTTTTTGGAAATAGCTTCAAGGAAAGTTTGTCTCAATCTGACAGGGTAGATAAGTCTTTGGTTCAACATTTCATGCAGAACACCCTTTAAGCCAGAAGAATGTATATAATGTCAAACTAATGCACAACTTCAGTCAAATAAAAGCTTTGCCAAGATTTGCAAGTATTGATAGCAAGTGTTAAAAGTGCAATGTTTCCCTTAGGAAGATAAACTCTCAGCAGCTTTATATTGCATGACATATCACAAAGATCATACTGAGGGGAAAACAAAACTATTTTTGTGTGCAGATTTCCTGAAAGTCATTGATCAAGATTCACATGAAAGGTTTAAAAGTAACTTTAGGGCAGTGTGTAGCTTATCTTGCTTTTGTGCTTTTGTTCCTCACCTTCACACTCTTCCTTTGTAGATTGGTAATGGATAGATTCACACCATGATCGACAATGTGCAACATGTGTTAAAAGATGGTACACAAAAATGCTGGAGAAACTCAGCGGGTGCAGCAGCATCTATGGAGCGAAGGAAATAGGCAACGTTTCGGGCAGAAACCCTTCTTCAGACCCTTCTGTGTTAAAAGATAACGGGCAGATCATTCAAAACTGAGGTGCATAGAAATTTATTTTCTCAGAAGGTGGTGAATCTCTAGAATTCTCTGCCCAGTGTTTGATGAAGGCCAGAAAATTAGGAGTTAGAAGAGAGGCAAGAATTTGAAAGATCAAGGAATGGAAGGGCATGGGGACATGGAACAGAAGAGGGTTTAGTTTAGTTTAGTTTAGGTTAGTATAGTTTAGTTTTGTTTAGTTTAGAGATACAGCCTGGAAAGAGTCCCTTCGGCCGACCAAGTCCGCGCTGACTACAGTAGTTCATATACTAGTTCTATCCTACACACTAGAGGTAATTTACAGAAGCCAATTAACCAACAAACCAGCACGTCTTTGAAATGTGCAAGGAAACCAGATGACCCTGCGGTCACAGGGAGAATGTACAACTCCGTACAGACAGCACGCGTAGTCAGGATCAAACCGGGGTCCCTCGCGCTGTAGGTAGCAACTCTACTGCTGCGCCACCATGCCGCACCAGTGTTGAGGCCAGCTTAGATCAGCCATGATCTATTGAATGGTGAGACAGACTTGAGGGACCTGATGGCCTAATCCTGCTCCAATTTTATTGAGTAGGAAGGAACTGGAATGCAGGACACGGAAGTAGGGTCTCGACCAAAAACGTCATCCATTCCTTCTCTCCAGAGATGCTGCCTGTCCCGCTGAGTTACTCCAGCTTTTGGTGTCTATGTCCAATTTTATTGTTCTTTCTCCTTGTGAGCATTCCTTCTTTACCCATCTCTCTTACCATCAGCTGAAATGGTTTGTCCTAAATAACCCATTCAACGAGACAGGGATTTAAAGATCGTCTCTCACACCAATCAAAGTCAAGTATCTACCTGGAGGTCGCCGTCAAATGTTGATGTTTGTCTTAAAAAATGGACAGTGGCTGCCTTACAGCGACAGAGCCCCGGGTTCGATCCTGACTATGGGTGCTGTCTGTATGATGTTTGTACGTTCTCCCCGTGACCTGCACGGGTTTTCCACAGGTGCTCTAGTTTCCTCCCACAGTCCAAAGACGTACTGGTTTGCAGGTTAATTGGCTTAGTGTGCAGGATTGTGTTAGTGTATGGGGGATTGCTGGTCAGTGTGGACTCGGTGGGCCGAAGGGCCTGATTCCACTCTGTTTCTCTAAATAAACTAAAAATTGAACTATTGGGCATACCACCAAATATGAGAGTAATGTTACCCAAGTAACTTTCAGTGAACCATTAAACATCCTTCAGACGATATCAATTTTTTTCATTAACATTCTTCATACTGATGTAAAAATCAATAGGCCCAGAGTTTTGTACACAGCCAAGAGCAGCATGAAATTCAGAATTATTGATAACTTATTTTGTTCCTGGAAAGATAAACATACCTGCAGAGGCATTGAATAAAAAATGTCAGCCACATAATTGCGTTGGTCCAGATCAACACATTGGCAGTGATGGAATTAGAAATCCTTAAAATTTAATTAGTTAGATATTGGTGTTGGTTTATTATTGTTACATATATAGGGATACAGTGAAAAACATTTCTTTGCATGCTGTCAAGGAAAACCATACCATTCATGAATACATTGTGTACTGCAAAAGAGAAAATATATAGAGGGCAAATTATTGTGTCACAGCTACAGAGAAAGTGCAGCTAAAAAAATAAGTGCCACAATGAGGATGACTGCAAGATGGGAAATTCATCCTGAACATATGAGTCCATTCTAATAACAGCAACTGTAAGTTGGGAGGTCATGTTAAAGTTGTATAAGACATTGGTGAGTCCGCATTTAGAGTATTGCGTTCAGTTCTGGGCACCATGTTATACCATATTATAGGAAAGATATTGTCATGCTGGAAAGGGTGCAGAGAAGATTTATGAGGAAGTTATCAGGACTCGAGGGTCTCAACTATAGGGAGAGGTTGAGCAGACTGGGACACTATTCCTTGGAGCGCAGAAGGATGAGGGGCGGTCTTATATATAAAATCATGAGAGGAATAGATTGGGTGGGCGCACAGAGTCTCCTGTCCAGAGTAGGGGAATCAAGGACCAGAGGGCATAGGTTTAAGGTGAAGGGGAAAAGATTTAATAGGAATCTAAAAGGTAACTTTTTTACACAAAGGGTGGTGGGTGTATGGAACGAGCTGCCAGAGGAGATAGTTGAGGCAGTGACTATTGTAACGTTTAAGAAACAATTAGACAGGTACATCAATAGGACAGGTTTAGAGGGATATGGGCCACAGAGAGGCAGGTGGGATTGATGTAGCTGGGACATGTTGGCTGGTGTGGGCAAGTTGGGCCAAAGGGCCAGTTTCCATGTTGCGTGACTCTATCTGAGTGACTTTATGATGACTTCTACCGCTGCACCACTGCGCCGCCCAACTTGAAACAAATGACAGCACCAATATCCGTGGAAGTAAAAGTACGGACAACTGAGTCCAAATGACTCAAGTGTTTCTATCTGAAACATCACCTGTCCATTTCCATCCACAGATGCTGCCTGGCCTGGTCAGTTCCCTAACTAGCTTGTGTACTTGCTCTGGGACTCCAGTATCTGCAGTCTTTCGAGTTGCCACTGATAACGTTGCAGTTTTTCCATCAGCACTGAGGGATCTTTTATAGTCATCCTAAAAGCACAGAGGGAGCTTTGGTGCAATGTCTCAGCTCTGCGATTTTAATGCTGCCTGAGGGTTCGATGTAAGCAGGTTTTCTCCTGATAAGTAAGGTGTTTTGAGATGAGTGCCCGTAGAAGATTACAAAACAAGTGCTAACCAATTAAAATTAATACAGATAAGTACAAAGAAGTAGCTGGAGAAGCTGGTTTACCAAGGAAGTACACACTGGAGAAGCTCAGCGGGCCAGGCAGCATCTCTGGAGAACACGGATAGATGATGTTTCGGGTCAAGACCCTTCTTCAGGCAGGTAAGTACTTGATAGCTGGAGATAGACACAAGACGCTGGAGTAATTCAGTGGGTCAGGCAGCATCTCTGGAGAGATTTTTTTTTTCCTCACCCCGCTGCAATCAGTCTGAGGAAGGAGCCAATGCTGAACGTTACCTATCCATTATCTGTGACCTGTTGCCTATCCATTAATGTGACCTGTTGAGTTACTCCAGCATTTTGTGTCTACCTTTGGTATAAGCCAGCATCTACAGTTCCTTCTTATTACTTGATAGCTGTCGTGGTCATGGACGGCTGAAGGGCATATATCTGTGTAGGAAGGATCTACAAATGCTGGTTTACACTGAAGATCGACACAAAATACTGGAGTAACTCAGTGGGTCAGGCAGCATCTCTGGAGGAAAGGAATTGGTGATGTTTCGGGTTGCGACCCTTCTTCAGACTGAGAGTCAAGGGAGAGGGGAACTAGAGATATGAAAAGATACGAAGAATGCGAATGAAAGTCAAATCAAAGCCAGCAACGATGATCAAGGAAAGGTGGAGCCCATGTCCCCTCTCCCTGACAATCAGTCTGAAGAAGGATCTCGACCCGAAACATCACCCATTCCTTTTCTCCAGAGATGCTGCCTGACATGCTGAATTACTCCAGCATTTTGTGTCTATCTTTGGGCATATATCTGTGCTGTATGACTGTAAGGCATTGGAATATCAGTCAAGATCGTGCTTATTTCTGACATGGCAGTTGAACTAAACATTTTCCAAATCAAGAACAGTGATCTACAGCAGATCATGTAGTAACAGCCATACAGTATCTCACTAAACTATCAGCAAGTTCCCACCTGCTGGGAAAATGAAACCACTGCCTGCAAGGCAAGATATTTGGCTGGCAGAGCTTGCATTTATAAATTAGCTGCCACATCCTCAAGCTACTTCACAGCCAATGAAATATTATCATTTTTTGTGTAACGGGCATACGAGGTAGTTTGGGAGCACCAATGTCCCGTGAAGTGCAACAAGATAAATGACCAGTGTTGGACATGTCGGTTGAGACAATGCCTCAGGCAGTAAAATTCTCTGCATCTCCACATCACTCGGAGTTCACCTGAAAATGAAAGGCAGACTTTTAGTTTAAACCGTCAGCTTCGAAAGAAGGCACCCAAAGTTCAGGTCGAGGCACTCAGCCAAAACTGTTTGGAGAGTTTTGGAGTCTTACAGCATTGAAACAAGCCCTGTGGCCCAACTTGTCCATGCCAACCTAGAGATCCCATCTATGGTTGTCCTATTTGCCTGCATCAACCAATATCCCTCTAAACCTTTGCTATCCATGTACCTTTCCAAAAGTCTTATAAATGGTGGAATTGTACCTGACTTTGCCATCTACTCTGGTAGCTCGTTCCATATACTTACCACCCCTTGTGTAAAAAAGTTGCCCTTGGGTTCCTAATAAATCATTCCCTTCTCACCTTAAAACTATGTTTTCGAATTCTTGATTCCCCTACCCTGGGACATAGACTCTGTGCATTCAGCCTATCTACAGTGCCCTCCATAATGTTTGGGACAAAGACCCATCATTTATTTATTTGCCTCTGTACTCCACAATTTGAGATTTGTAATAGAAAAAAAATCACATGTGGTTAAAGTGCACATTGTCAGATTTTATTAAAGGGTATTTTTATACATTTTGGTTTCACCATGTAGAAATTACAGCTGTGTTTGTACATAGTTCCCCCATTTCAGGGCACCATAATGTTTGGGGCACATGGCTTCACAGGTGTTTGTAATTGCTCAGGTGTGTTTAATTGCCTCCTTAATGCAGGTATAAGAGAGCTCTCAGCACCTAGTCTTTCCTCCAGTCTTTCCATCACCTTTGGAAACTTTTATTGCTGTTTATCAACATGACCAAAGGTGTGCCAATGAAAGTCGAAGAAGCCATTATGAGACTGAGAAACAAGAATAAAACTGCTATAGACATCAGCCAAACCTTAGACTTACCAAAATCAACTGTTTGGAACACCATTAAGAAGAAAGAGAACACTGGTGAGCTTACTAATTGGAAAGGGACTGGCAGGCCAAGGAAGACCTCCACAGCTGATGACAGAAGAATTCTCTCTATAATAAAGAAAAATCCCCAAATACCTGTCCGACAGATCAGAAACACTCTTCAGGAGTCAGGTGTGGATTTGTCAATGACCACTGTCCACTGTCCACAGAAGACTTCATGAACAGAAATACAGAGGCTACACCACAAGGTGTAAAATACTGGTTAGTTGCAAAAATAGGATGGCCAGGCTACAGTTTGCCAAGAAGTACTTAAAAGAGCAACCACAGCTGGAAAAGGGTCTTGTGGACAGATGAGACGAAGATTAACTTGTATCAGAGTGATGGTAGGAGCAAAGTATGGAAGAGAGAAGAAACTGGCCAAGATCCAAAGCATACCACCTCATCCGTGAAACACGGTGGTGGGGGTGTTATGGCCTGGGCATGTATGGCTGCTGAAGGTACTGACTCACTTATCTTCATTGATGATACAACTGCTGGTGGTAGTAGCATAATGAATTCTGAAGTGTGTAGACACATCCTATCTGCTCAAGTTCAGACAAATGCCTCAAAACTCATTGGCCGGTGGTTCATTCGACAGCAAGACAATGATCCCAAGCATTTCTGCTAAAGCAACAAAGGAGTTTTTCAAAGCTAAAAAAATGTCAATTCTTGAGTGGCCAAGTTAATCACCCCATCTGAACCCAATTGAGCATGCCTTTTATATGCTGAAGAAAAAACTGAAGGGGACTAGCCCCCAAAACAAGCATAAGCTAAAGATGGCTGCAATACTGGCCTGGCAGAGCATCACCAGAGAAGACACCCAGCAACTAGTGATGTCCATGAATCGCAGACTTCAAGCAGTCATTGCATGCAAAGGATATGCAACAAAATACTAAACATGATTACTTTCATTTACATGACATTGCTGTGTCCCAAACATTATGGTGCCCTGAAATGGGGGAACTATGTATAAACACTGCTGTAATTTCTACGTGGTGAAACCAAAATGTATAGAAATGGTGTTTATTAAAATCTGACAATGTGCACTTTAACCACATGTGATTTTTTTTCTATTACAAATCTCAAATTGTGGAGTACAGATGCAAATAAATAAATGATGGGTCTTTGTCCCAAACATTAAGGCACTGTATTTCCCTCATGATTTTATACACCTCTATAAGACTTAGCATGCCAACCGGACTATGGAAATGGCGCCAAATCTGGTGACTCGAAAAATAATTTCACTGCTTTTTGTGCCTGTGACAATTAAGCAACTTTGAAATATTAAACCTCTCAGCCTTCTGCACTCCAAGGAATAAAATGCAAGCCTGCCTAACCTCTCCCAATAGATCAGGCCATCGAGTCCTGGCAAAATGTTCCAGATTATGACATTGTTCCTATAACGGGATGATCAAAACTGAACACAATACTCCAAGTACAGATTCACCAAAGTTTTGTATAACTGTAAAATTACTTTCCCAACTTTTATGCTCAGTTTCCTGACTAATGAAGCCCAGCATGGCAAAAGTCTTTGTCATCACCTAATCTATCCATGGCGCCACTTTCAGGGAAATATATACTTGTACTCTCAAATCCCTCTGCTTGACAACACTCCCCAGGGCCCTGCTATTCACTATAAAGTTCTACCCTGGTTCCCAATATGTAACACCTCACACTTACTGTATCTGAATTAAACTACATTTGCCATTGCTCGGACCACTTGTCCAACTGATCAAGATCCAGATGTAATTCTTACTAACCATCTTCACTGTCTGTGATGCCACCTATTTTAGTGGCATCTGCAAACTGATGCCTTGTACATTCTCATCCAAATCAACGATACAGATGACAACACCAATGGGCCCAGCACCAATCGATGAGGCATACCACTAGTAACAAACCTCCAAAGCGAAAAAAACAACCTTCCACCACCACGCCCTGTTTCCCACCATGAATTCAATTGTGTATCCAGTTATCTAGTTATCCAGTTGGGCAGCACAGTGGCGCAGCGGTAGAGTTGCTGCCTTTACAGCGCCAGAGACCTGAGGTTGATCCTGACCACGAGTGCTGGCCGTACATAGTCTGTATGTGACCACGTGGGTTTTCTCTGGGCGCTCCGGTTTCCTCCCACTTTCCAATAACATACAGGTCTGTTGGTTAATTGGCTTTGGTAAAATAAATTGCAAATTGTCCCTAGTGTGTAATATAGTTCTAGTGTATCAATATCAAAAATAAAAGTAGAGGTAGGTTTTAATGCTGGCTTTCAATGAAGAAATAAATAAACACTTGATCAAAAGTGTGTAGGGCTGTGGAAAGAAAGCAGTGGGATTAACCAGACAGCTCTTTCAAAAATCGTGCAATGGAATAGCTACCATTGGATAAATATCACTACTTTATTATTTCATGATTCATTTACATTATTCCCTTGTCTTTCTCAATGTTTTAATTAGATATGAAATATGGAGCTTTATTCCCTGAAACTCCACTCCTAATAAAGAGTTGGATTTCAAGCCAGATCGAAGTTATTGTCATACGCACACACACACGGTGAGTTATAGGTACAATGAAAATCTTGCTTAATATAGATCATTGAACAAAGAATAGTACAGCACAGTAACAGGCCCTTCCACACGCAATGTCTGTGCAAAACATCTGTGCAGGATAAACTGGAGGCCAATTCACTGGATGTTTTCAAAGGAGGGTTAGAATTAGCTCTTAGGGTTAACGGAATCAAGGGATATGGGGAAAAAGCAGGAATGGGGTGCTGATTTTGGATGATGAGCCATGATCTTATTGAATGGCAGTGTTGGCTCGGTGCTGGCCAAATGGCCTACTCCTGCACCTATTTTCTATGTTTCTATGTAAACTAATCCTGTATACCTGCATATGATCCATATTGCTCCAATCTCTGCATATACATGTGCCAATCTAAAACCATTTTAAACCCCACTATTGTATCTGCGTCCACCACCACCGCTGGCAGTGCATCCCAGGCACCCGCCATCCTCTGTGCAAAATAACTTGCCATGCACATCTCCTTTAAACTTTGCCTTTTTCACCTTAAAGTTATGCCTTCCAGTGTATGACATGTCCACAGTGAGAAAAAGGTTCTGACCGTCGACCCGATCTTTGCCTCTCGTAATATTATATACTTTTATCATGTCTCCCCATGGCCTCCGATCTTCCAGAGGGAATAATCCAATAATCCAACCTCTCCTGATAGCTAATACCCTCTAACCCAGGCAGCATTCTGGTAAACCCCTTCTGCACCCTCTCCACAGCCTCCCTGTCCTTCATATAATGGGGTGACCAGAATTGTACGCAGCAGCTTCATAGGCACACAGAGTTTAAGATTGAGTTTAGTTTATTTTCATGTGTACTGAGATACAGTGAAAGCCTTTGTTGCATGCTAACCAGTCAGCGGAATGACAATACATAAATACAATCGAGCCATCCACAGTGCACAAACACATGATCATCAGGTCATAAGGTCATAAGAGATGGTCAGTGGGCAGGTGCTATAGACCTGCACGGGAAGGTAGACGCTCCCGCCCCCATGAGTCTCGGGCAGATGGGGCTCGTCAGCCTGGGAAGGCAGTCCATCCTAGAGAGGGAAACTCTGATTTAAAACCTCCACTGCCTTGTGGCCATATCCAGTCATGGAAACAGCTCCAGGAGTAAACCTCAAGAAAATCCGGAGTCGGAGCTCCTAAGGCAGTTCGTCGTTGTCTACAACCTCGCTCTGGCAGCTCCTGCGACGGCGCTGGTGCCAAACTGTAACGTCCCTGCTGTTCCTTTGGATCGATCAGCTACGTGGAGAGGGGGGACGTGCTGCATGGGCAACAGCCTGCCCTCCATATGACATCGCCCAGGCTTGCATCCGACCAGAATGCATCGGTCAGTCATGACCGAGGGGGGCCGACTACATAAGTGATACGAGTAGAATTAGGCCATTTGGCCCATCAAGTCTACTCTGCCATTCAATCATGGCTGATCTATCTCTCCCTACCAACCCCATTCTCCTGCTTTCTCCCCATTACCTCTGACACCTGTGCTAATCAAGAATCTATCTATTTCTACCTTAAAAATATCCATTGACTTGGCCTCCACAGCCTTCTGTGGCAAAGAATTCCACAGATTCACCACCCTCTAAAGAAATTTCTCCTCATCTCCTTCCTAAAAGGACGTCCTTTAATTCTGAGGCTATGACCTCTAGTCCTAGACTCTCCCACTAGTGGAAACATCCTCTCCACGTCCACTCTATCCAAGCCTTTCATTATTCTGTAAGTTTCAATGAGGTCCTCCCTCATTCTTCTAAACTCCAGTAAGTACAGGCTCAGTGCTGACAAACGCTCATCATAGGTTCATCTACTCATTCCTGGGATCATTCTTGTAAAACCTCCTCTGGACCCTCTCCAGAGCCAGCACATCCTTCCTCAGATATGGTGCCTAGAATTGCTCACAATATTCCAAATGCAGCCTGACCAGTGCCTTATAGAGCCTCAGCATTACATGCCAGTTTTTTTATACAAGTCCTCTTGAAATAAATGCTAGCATTGAGTTTGCTTTCTTTATTACCAATTTGACTTGCAGATTAACATTTTGGCAATCCTGCACTAGCACTCCCAAGTCCCTTTGCACCTCAGATTTCTGTATTCTCTCCCCATTTAGTCTATGTCTTTATTCCTACTACCAAATGCATGATTCCACACTTTGCTACACCATATTCCATCAGCCACTTCTTTGCCCACTCTCCCAACCTTTCCGTCCTTCTGCAGAGTCCCTGCTTTCTGTACACTACCTGTCCTTCCATCTATTTTTGTGTCTACCGCAAACTTTGTCACAAAGCCTTCAATCCCCTCGTCCAAATCATTAATATACAATGTGAAGCGTAGTGGCCCCAGCACCGACCCCTGCGGAACTTTGCTAGTCACTGGCAGCCAACCATAAAAAACTCTCTTTATTGCCACTCTTTGTCTTGAAGGGAATAACGTTAATAAGTTTAACTGCAAGATAAAGTTTAGTAAAGTCTGATCAAAGATAGTCCAAGGGTCTCCAATGGGGTAGATAGTGCTCTCTAGTTGTTGGATGATTCAGTTGCCTGATAACAGCTGGGAAGAAACTGTCCCTGAATCTGGACGTTTGCATTTTCACACTTCTATACCTCTTGTGTAATGAAAGGGGGGAGAAGAGGCAGTGGCCGGATGTGACACATCTTTGATTATGCTGGTGGCCTTGCCGAGGCAGCGTGAAGTGTAGATGGTGTCTTTCCTCTGCAATTTCTTGCGGTCTTGGATGGATGGAGTTGTTCCCAAACCATGCTCTGATGCACCTCGATTAAATGCTTTCTACGGCGCATCTGTAGTTCTCCTGACTCTGGACAACACACACAAACTTAAATCACATGTGAACGATGTACAGGAATGGTGTAGCTGTCATCCTGCTCGCAATAAGACATTCCAAGATTTTTCCAAAAATTATGAAATATCACAGGAGCTAAACATTAGGGCATGATGATTGTTTTGTTGCTAAGATTCTGAAGCAAGAGGGAACATTGGGGAAATGTGGCTCCCCAGTTTGGTAACCAGGTACAAAGTTGGAGAGCTCCCAGCTATAATTTAGAAATGAGGGTTGCTTTGATCATTACATAGTTGCCAAGAGGTTTCCAGTAATGGACTGCAAATGATTTCATATACATTTGCGATTGCAACGATGCCATCCATTGTAATTATCATCATATATCAAGGCAATGGGGCCCATCCAAACTGACAGAGACAACAACTTAAAAATAGATCTGAAATCTCAATAGCAATCTCTGGACAAAGCATACTGTACCTAGGAAACAACAGCGTTAGTGAGCGGGGTGGTGAAAGGAACCCCGGTGAACCGCGGCCGCATCCTAAGGCAGGCCTGGCTCGCGCAGAGGGACCCCGGGATGCAGCCGCAGAGAGTGACCTAGTGGGAGGGGGCACTGTAAACAAAGGGGAGACCCGGCAGGGGGGGGGGATGCACCACTGAGAACAGACGGGGACCCGGTTTGGGGGCCGCCTGCTGCCACTTGCGGAGGCAGGTCTGGTTCACCACTGCGAGAAAATAAGGCTGTTCAATTAACTTTTTGTAACTTTGTTGGCAGCAGAAATGTGGCGGCTCTTTGTGTACTGCCCAGGTGAGAACAACTGTTGTATGGTTTTACCGGATTGTATGCAAAACAAAGGATTTCACTTTACCTAGGTATCATTTAATCATTGGATTGAATCATAGAATGCCTCCCATACCTCAAGGATTGTCTGCTTTAAATTCTAATTTGTTACTGTATCAACTTATAAACGGGAGCACTCGGAGAACACCCACATGGTCACAGGGAGAACATATGTACAAACTCCATACAAACAGCCCCCATAGTCAGGATCAAACCCGCGCCTCTCATGCTTGTAGAGCATCAACTCTATTGCAACGCCACTGTGCCGCCCTTGTTCTATGTGTTAACAGTTGTTTATCCTGACCAGCATCTATTACTCAAAAAAATAGATGGTTTCTGTGGATCTGGGAGATAACTGTAAGTTGGAAATATCCAACTGTGTTCTGTTGATTGGTAACAAATTCTACAGGTGAGCATAAAATTGTTCTGGGATTGAAAGTCAATTTCGTCTCGAGTTAATGACTGTTATGTTGGTGAGCAGGCAAAGTGACACAGCGGTAGAGTTGCTGCCTTACAGCACCAGAGACACGGGTTCGATCCTGAGTGCGGGCGCTGTCTGTACGGATTTTGTACTTTCTCCCTTTGACCGCATAGGTTTTCTCCAGATGCTCCGATTTCTTCCCACACTCCAAAGACGTACAGGTTCGTAAGTTAAGTGGCTTTGGTAAAATTATAAATTGTCCCACATATGTAGGATAGTGCTAGTGTAAGTGGTGTCATGTTTCTTGGAGGAGTTTGAACATTGAGTTGGAACTACATGCTAATAACATGTCAGTTATTAGCATGTCCCAACAGATGAATTATTGGCCCATTATCAAGGTTGCCTACAGGTGTTAGACACAAAAACCTGGAGTAACTCAGGGTCAGGCAGCAGCTCTGGAGAAAAGGAATAGGTGACGTTTCGGGTCGAGACCCTTCTTCAGACTGACAATCAGGGGAATGGGAAACAAGAGATATAGATGGTGATATGGAACAAATGAATGAAAGATATGCAAAAATGCAACAATGATAAATAGGCTATGGGCCGAGCATCGAAAATGTGTCTAGAATTTAACTTTCGTGACCCATGTCTGGGAACTACCTGAAATTTGGCACAGATTTAGATAAAATATAATTCAAAAGGAAGTCATAACCTGTCAGTGCAAAAAATTGCACATTAATTAATTAAGTTAATTAGAAAATGAGATCAAAAAAGTAAGCGCCATCTAGTGTTCAATGCTCATATTAATCCATGGGGAGCCGAATTCCGTGCTGCTGTCTATTTAAACCATATATATATATATGACTGGAGTTATATATAATTATATTATATAAAAATATTATATAAAAATATATTATATAAAAATAATGTAATGAATATAATTGTGAGTGTGTATTTTGAATGAGACTGCCGCAGACATCTGGCTCCTGAACCAGCCTAATTAATGGGTGAGAGCAGATCCTGTGCATTCCCCCGTTTACTGAACCCCACTGATTGCCAGTGGGAAGAGTGGGGGGTCACGGCAGTAGTGGGACTGGGGCAGTGCCAGGCTGGGGGAAGGCTAAGTCATCTTCCACTGAGAGGAAAATGTCTAACCCTAACCCTAACTCGCCCTCCTTCCAGAGCTGCCCACGGCTGGAGCTGGAGCACTTTGGGACCGGCTGCGGGCACCGTAAGTGTGGCCACTCAGCGCGTCCACCTCGGCCAGCATGACCTTCTGGATCATCCTGGTGATGATGGTGGGGAGCAGCACTGCCCTGCATGCCGCCCGGGCCGCCTTCAGCACTCCCATAGTACCAGCTCCGTCAGTCCGCCCGCTCGCTCGCTGCAACACTGGCGGCCCGACAGCCCGACCGATCCCTCACAGCACTCACCGGCCACCCGACAGCCCGACCGACCCCTTGCAGTACTCACCGGCGGCCTGACAGCCCGACTGACCCCTCGTAGCACTCACTGGTGGCCCGACAGCCCGACAGATCCTTCGCAGCATCCACGGCCTACCGACAGCCCGAAAGATCGGCTGATCGACAGACTGACTGACTGACTGACCGACTGACCGACCGACTGACCGACCAACCGACCGACTGACCAACTGACTGACCGACCAACTGACCGACTGACTGATAGGCTGACTGATCAGCTGACTGACCGACCGACCAACTGATCGACCGACCGACCAACTGACTGACTGACTTCTGACTGACCGACTTACTGACCCTAATCCTAACCCATGCTCTACATTTTTATTTATAATTTTGATTTAACAGTTCACATCATAACTTTACAAAGATAAATCAATGGTAAAACTAAATTACCAGCAAGGTTAGCATTGCCTTTATTCCTTCGAAACCTTGCTAATGTTTTGATATAATTAGGAGGCAGCCATGATCCCAGAGTGCTCGCTGCCTAGCTGCCATGAAACAAAGCGTGTGATTCATCAATTGGCATCCGACTCAATGTCAAACGTGCATTGATTAGACAATTACTACTCGGAAAATTGGAGGGTTTTCTCATATTTTAAAAATATGTGCAGGTTTTGTTCCTGCCGAGTTTCAGGCATGATTTCTATAATATTTTTACACAATATGTTAAAAATTCAGGTAGTTACGTGATTTGGGTCACAAACTTAAACAAAAAAGCACCTCGGCCCACCGCCTAAAAGGAAACAGGCCACTGTTAGCTGTGGGCTAGTTTAAAAATAATTGCAGACAATCAGACTCAACAAAACGACTTTGAAGCTAGTACGACTTGGATGGGGGATGGATGGAGAGAGATGGGGGATGCAAGGGTTAATTGAAGTTAATGAAATCACTATTCATCCCAAGTGAAATATGAGATGCTATTCCTCCAATTTGCGTTTGGCCTCAGTCTGACAATGGAGGAGGCCCAGGACAGAAAGTTCAGTGTGGAAATGGGAAGGGGAATTAAAGTGTTTGGTAACCGAGCGATCAGGTAGGTCCAGGCGGACTGAACCAAGGTGTTCAGGTTAGCCTACAGTCATGGTACTGACAGCAATTTCAATTGATCCTCTGTTACTGCAAAATCCAGCCCAACACACTTCACAATGCAGTGGTAATTTTTTGTCAACAAGTATAGTTGAAAGAATTATGATCAAACATAACAGATGGGGAAAAAAAATAAAGGGAGATTTTGAAACATCTGGAAATCTTGCCTGATGAATGTAAAGTTCCAATGGCTGTTTAGTAACACAGATGGAAATAATTCCCATTATGGTGATAAAGATAAGGCCAGTTCTCAACGTCCAAGGGCTATTAGGTGATAGATTACACCGACATTGCAATCTACTCCCACTCCATTAGACTCTTCTGTTCTCTTGGTTAGATACCATTTGTGGTGCCCTCCCTTTGATGTCAGGCCTCCAATGGGAACTTAATGGAAGCTATCTATTACTGGGCAGCCACAGGGAAATCATAGAACAACAAATAGCAAGTCTACTCCTTGTAATCTCATGCATTCCCCTAAGCAATCATCTCTTCAGTGCTCCGTCCTCATTTTAAAGACTGACAATTGCGACTAGTTACAAAAAAAGCTTTTTAAATCGGGAGGACAGCACCTGATCAGTCTACACTCATCATCAATGAAAACAGAGCAGACAAACATGACCAACGTTTCAAGCACTAAACAGCCGTAGGATAATGCAGGTGCTATCGAGGTCTGTAGTTTAGGGCAGCATGGTGTTCCAGTGGTAGAGCTGCTGCCTTACTATGGTAGAATTATGAGTTCAATCCTGACTATGGAGTGAGTTTCCTCCGGGTGCTCCGGTTTCCTCCCATATTCCATTAACCTTGCAGGTTAGCAGGTTAATTGGCTTCTGTAAATTGTCCCTGGTGTGCAGGATAGAACTAGTGCATGGGTGATAGTTAGTTGGCATGGAATCTGTGGGCCGAGGGCCTGTTTCCACGCGGTATCTCTTAACCTAACTAAACTAAAGTGTGTGGTGTGAAGGAGAGCAAACCTGAGGAAAGGACAACAGGATAGTTAATGTGCATTGAGTGATACTCATGAGGAAGGGAAAGGCAACATGAACAAGTTGGCCTGTTCACTCGGTCACTCATCTGTGATCAGGGCGAACCTCTAGGTATAGACGCTTGATGTAATAATTGCCGAGGCACTATTGTAAAGTTTTACTTTTAGATTTGGGGATGCAACGTGGTAACAGGCCCTTCAGCCCACCAAGTCCGCACAGACCAGTGATCAGATCAGTGACCACCGACCACTGACCAGACTAAAATATCCTGCACACACTGGGGACAATTTACAATTTTACTGAAGCCAATTATCCTCCAAACCTGTATGTCTTTGTAATGTGGGAGGAAACTGGAGATCCCAGGGAAAACCCACGGGGAGAACGTTCAAACTCTGTACAGCCAGCACCCATAGTCAGGATCGAACCCGTGTCCCTGGCACTGGAAGGCAGCAACTCTACTGTTGCGTCGCTGTGCCGCATGTCTTTGAAATGTAGGAGGAAACCGGAGAACCCATCACAGGCAGTGCCCGAGGTTAGGATCGAACCCAGGTCTCTGGTCATAAGGTCATAAGTGATAGGAGCAGAATTAGGCCATTTGGCCCATAAAGTCAACTCCACCATTCAATCAAAGCTGATCTATCTCCCCCTCCTAACCCCATTCTCCTGCCTTCTCCCCATAACCCCTGACACTCGTACTAATCAAGAATCTATCTATCTCTGCCTTAAAAGTAACAACTGACGATCTCCACAGCCTTCTGTGGCAAAGAATTCCACAGATTCACCACCCTCTGACTAAAGAAATTTCTCCACACCTCCTTCCTAAAGGAACGTCCTTTAAATCTGAGGCTATGGCCTCTAGTCCTAGACTCACCCACTAGTGGAAACATCCTCTCCACATCCACTCTATCCAAGCCTTTCACTATTCGGTATGTTTCAATGAGGTCCCCTCATTCTTCTAAACTCCAGCGAGTACAGGCCCAATGCCATCAAACGCTCATATTTACAGCATTTCTACCACTGCACCACTGTGCCACCCCTCCAAGACCCATGGATTTCTCCTTTATAACTTGCCCAATATTTATTCCACAACTAACAGTAGCCGACAGTGGCTCAGTGTCTGGCCTTACAGCGCCAGAGACACAGGTTCAATCCTCACTACGGGTGGTGTCTGTATGGACATTCTCCATTTGACTTCATGGGTTGCCTCTAGCTGCTCCAAAGACGAACAGGTTTGTAGGTTAAATTAGGTTCTGTAAATTGTATATTGTCTCAAGTGTGTAGGATAGTGCTAGTGTGTGGGGTGATCGCTGGTCGGTACGGACTCGGTGGGCCGAAGGGCCTGTTTCCACGCTGTATTTCTAAAATCTAAAGTCTAAATTCACCATGGGTCACAGCACCAGAAAAAGGAATTCCAAAGCCACTCCAAGGAGATACTTGTAGCCTTGAAGTCATTATCAACCATGCACTACATCATGTACTCTGTCTAATTGCTGTTCAGAGGATTTCACACAACAGCAGAGAATAAGCTCATTAAGCGTTTGAGACAGATTGTTGTTTGGATAAGCAGGCGCTTCAAAAGATGCCATTTCTGCAAGTCTTATACAGCAAATGTGATATATCAAGGGCGTGCGTTGGGATCTGTCATTGAAGACAATACATGGCAGATACCTTACATAAACCGATTCTAATCCATGTTCTTTATTTTGGTATAAGTTTAGGACTGAGCATGGTACTGGCTGGCCAGGAAGAGCAAAGTCAAATATAGAATGGTTCAAAGTTCAAATTGGGTGGCACTGTGGCGCAGCGTTAGAGTTGCTGCCTTACAGCACCAGAGACCAGTGTTCGATCCTGACTACGGGTGCTATTTATATGGAGTTTGTACATTCTTTCTGTGAACCAGTGGGTTTTTGCCGGGTGCTCCGGTTTCCTCCAACACACCAATGACATGCAGGTTTGTAGGTTAATTGACTTTGGTAAATTCCCATAGTGTGTAGGATGCAAAACAGGGATAACATAGAACTAGTGCATGAGTGATCGTAGGACGGCGCAGACTCGGTGGGCTGAAGGGGCCTGTTTCTCCGATGTACTAAACTTATGCTGCCCTTCAAGTTATTTACTCTGTGCATCATGTCGATCACTTGCCTTTTGTTAACCACGATAGATACGATTGAAGATCCCACAGATTAAGGAATTGAAAATGCTAAAATAAATTAGCAGGGTAGATCGGGAGAAAGTGTTTCTTCTATCTCTATTCATTTTTCCATTCATCCCATTTCCAACTGTTACTCTTCTTCCTCATCCATTTTGTTACTTAATCTCTCCTGCCTTCAACCCCTTTTGTTCTCTTCTCTATTTCCTCAGAGTGCTGAGACTCGTCCTTGATTATGTTAGTGGCATAATCTATATGTATGTGTGCAACTAGATGTGCATGCTCATGTTTCTGTGTGTATGTGTGTGCGTGTGTGCGTGTGTGTGCATGTGCGTGTGTGTGCACGTGTCTGTGTTTTGTGTGTGGGTGTGTGTGTGCCTGTGTGTGTGGGTGTGTGTGTGTGTGCATGTGCGTGTGTGTGCACGTGTCTGTGTTTGTGTGTGGGTGTGTGTGTGTGCCTGTGTGTGTGGGTGTGTGTGTGTGTTAATATTGACCAAATTGAAGACACTACAAAATGGAGGAATTTGTAAGATTTGCTTAACCTTTGTTTGTGGAAAATTACAGGCTGTGGGTGGCGCCGGCCAGTCTGAAACCGAGATTGATATGCAGGATGGGGAAAGATCCAGATGTCCTCTCTATTGATAATATGTATGAGGACCCTATTAAGAAACTCCAAGGTGTTATAAATGCATTGCTTTGATTGGATTGCTGCAGAGGGATTGTAAATAGTGTCAATAAGTTTGCAGGACAGTTATCCTGTTGTTTGAGGATTGGCTGAAGTGTGAAGCCTTGTTTGAATTGTTTACATTACCCGGGAGAATGTTGCGTTATTTGATTAATTGACTTCCTTCCAGAAGCTTCTGGAGAAACATTGTTTGGGACGCTTTGTAATTGGGTTGGGGAACTGTCAATAATACTTTAATGTAATCAATATATGTAATTGGCTTGTAAGAGGAACCACCCCTATGTAGTTCGGCCCCTCAGGGTTCATTGACCTATAAAAGGTAGCCCCCATTTGGATCGGTGTCGATCTTCTGGAAGGGCGCTTGGGACTGCGTGACCTTTTGGTAGTGTCTGCTTGCAAGAGGCTAAAGAGCTTGACCAGGCAGAGACAAGGATCGAACCCGTGGTGGTTTAGGTATCGTATAGGGAGATTTGTTGTTCGTTCAAAAATAACGTTTAGTTGTTCCAGTGCTTGACTCACTGTTTGAACTGAACTAGACTAAGGAGGGTAAGCTTTAGGAGGGTATTTACATGTGCGCGTGTGTGTGCGAGTGTGTGTCTGTGTGTATCTGTGTGTGTGTGTGTGTGTGTGGTCAAGTACTTTTAAGTGTACATGTGAATAGGTATCAGCGTTAATGTCCATCTCTGCATGCAAGTGTTGCAGATTGTACATATCGTGTCGGAAGGAACTGCAGATGCTGGTTTACACCGAAGATCGACACAAAAAGCTAGAGTAACTCAGTGGGTCAGGCAGTTGGGAAAAAGGAATAGGTGACTTTTTGGGTCAAGACCCTTCTTCACACTGGGAGTCGGGGAGTGGGAAATGAGAGATAAGAAAATGCACATACAACAAATTAATGAAAGATATGCAAAAGGACAAATCAAAGCCAGCAACGATGTTCAAGGAAAGGTGGAGCCCACAATTATCTGTGTATTTACATATCTGTGTGTGTACATATCTGTGTGTTTGTGAAGCATGTGTGGATACGTGGTGTGTGAGTGTGTGAGGGGAAGAGAGCATGTGAGGAGTACAAGTTTGCATGGTACACATTAATTCTTCCAATTGTATAACAGAGCCAAATCTGGGGAAGTCTACATGAGGCACAGTAATGGAACAAGTAGCAGATTTTTTCAAAGGAAATGAGGGCACATTGGGAGCAATTGACTTTAATGATGGTTCAGATAGTGAGAGCTGTTCTTGATTAATTCCTCTTCGATTCTTCACACTTGTTCGAACAAAGCCTCATTTGTTACCATCACCTCTGATATTCTATTTCCTGCTGAGAAAAATCGAGATAAATTTGCAGCACTTGAAAAAAAAATTATGCCTTTGTGAAATTGAAAGTTGGGAGTGTTTCGGAATCTGCAATTTTCAAGTTTAGTTAGGATGAAATGAGGTGTGTTCAGCAATGTATAGCAAGATCTGACAAGAAGGCCAGTAAAATATACACTGTGAAGCAAGCCACTGCTGATCACCACTTTATTAAGACCATGGTGTTAAGGAGGTCCTGATGGTTTCATCTTCATAGCCGTGGGTGAATGGTTATGAAAATCATTAAGTAGGTGATTAATGTGCCACCTCATAATTACAGATGGTGGCTGCTTCAGCATCACAATGGATTTGCGTCAAAGGCTTTTGTGATCGTTATAGACGTTTCTTTTTAAACTTCAGATTTACCAGTGCTCTTTATAAATGTTGGACCAAACCAAAAACAAATCTGAAGATAGACACAAAAAGCTGGAGTAACTCAGCGGAACAGGCAGCATCTCTGGAGAGAAGGAATGGGTGATGTTTCAGGGTCTTGACCAGAGATGCTGCCTGGCCCGCTGAGTTACTCCATCTTTTTGTGTCTATCTTTGGTTTAAACCAGCATCTGCAGTTCCTACCTACACAAATCTGAAGATGCTGTGTATGCTGTAAGGGTGGACCAGTGGCACAGCAGTAGAGTTGCTGCCACACTGTACCAGAGACCCCTGCACAAACCTGACTAGGGGTGCCATCTGTACAGAGTTTGTACTTTCTCCAGGTAGCTCCGGTTTCTTCCCACATTGCAAAGACGTGCAGGTTTGTAGTTTAATTGACTTCTATAAACTGCCCCTAGTGTGTATGATGTGAAACTGGGAGGATGGGAGGTAATCTAAGACAGGCGTTTAAGATCAAGAGAGGAATAGATAGAACATAAGAGGAATAGAATACACAGAATCATTTACCCAGAATAGAGGAATCGAGAACCAGAGGACATAGGGTTTAAAGTGAGGGGGGAATTATTTAGTAGGAAATACTAAATGGCAACTATTATACACAAAGGGTGGTGGGTATATGGAATGAGCAGCCGGAGGAGGTAGCAGAGGCAGGTACTATCACAATGTTTAAGAAACATTTAGACAGCTACAGTAAGTGGGCGTTGGGCCTGTTTCCACGCTGTATGACTCTATGACTATCACTTGAAAAGTCGCATTCATAACTGAGGCACTGTGGCGCAGTTGCTTCAGCACTGACATTATGGGCCGAAGGACCTGTTCCTCTGCTGTACTGTTTGAGATACCTATTTATACAACTACGATTTTATTCTCCCCGTTCCCATCAAGTTCCCATCAATTAATCCCATGTTCCCATCGGATTCTATCACTCATCTGTGCACTAGGGGCAATGTACAGTGGCCAAATAACCTACAAGCCTGTGTATTTTTGTGATGTGGGAGGAAACTGGACCGCTCAAGGGATACCCACACAGAGAAGGGGAAAACTCCAACCAGATACCACCGGAGATCAGGATTAGAGCTCAGCTCACTGGAGCCACAAGGCAACATCTCCACTAACTGCGTCACTCTGCAACCTACACGCATATTGGACTTTTGCCAGTGAGCCCCATTTGTACGATAACAGTGAAAAGTTTCTCTGGAGCTCCAGATGATTTAGAGTCACAGAGCCATACAGCACGGAAACAGGCCCTTCAAACCAACTTGCACACTCCGACCAAGATGCCCCATCTACACTAGTCCCACCTGCCTGCATTTGGCCCATATCCGTCCAAACCTTTCCTATCCATGTACCTGTCCAAATGCCTTTTAAATGTTGTTATTGTACCTGCCTCTGGCGGTTTGTTCCATATACCCACCATCCTCTGTGTGAAAATGTTGCCCATCAGATTATTCTAAATCTTTCCCCTCTCACCTTAAACCCATGTCCCCTGGTTCTTGATTTCCCTACTCTGGGTAAAAGACACTGTGCTATTCCCCTCATTATTTTATACACCTCTATACAATCACATGTCACCCTGCTGCGCTCCAAGGAAAAACATCCTAGCCTGCGCAACCTCTCATAGCTCAGGCCCACAATTCCTGGAGACATTCACGTAAATCTTCTCTGTACTCTTTCTAGCCTAACATATCATGGGTGGCACAGTGGCGCAGCGGTGGAGTTGCTGCCTTACAACGCCAGAGATCCAGGTTCGATCTTGACTGCAGGTGCTATCTGAATGAAGTTTGTACGTTCTCCCCGTGACCTCGTGGGTTTTCTCTGATTGCTTCAGTTTCCTTCCACAGTCCAAAGACGTACAGGTTTGTAGCTTAATTGGCTTCTGTAAAATAATTGTAAATCATCCCTAGTATGTAGGATAGTGGTAGTCTATGATGTGATTGCTGGTCGGTGCAGACTCGGTGAGTCGAAGGGCCTGTTTCCACACTGTATTTCAACTAATGTCCTTCCTATAGCAGGGTGAATTTGTTTGTCAATTTTCTAGTCATCATTGTCAAAATATCAGTGTGTTTGAAATCAGTGGGAACACATTCAAATTTAAAAGGTGACCTATGCTTAAAGTAGCACAACGACAAGGCGAAAAAAAGAACTGCCTTTGCTTGTGGTTTTCATGAATTGCTCAGTCACCTGTGTTCCTTTCCTGCTCAAAGCACAATGGTCCTGTTGCCCTGGTGTTAAATGAATGTGTTGAACCTTTCACTCCAGTAGCAGTGCAAAGCATTCCCACCAAACTAATTGGGCAACCTTTTTAGGAACAGGATTAGAATCAACTGAATGAGACATCTTGAATAACAAAGATCAGGGAAGCAAAACCCTGCTGTTATTCAGAGAGAAGGAAAAGGACCGTCGGCACAGTGGCGCAGCGGTAGACTTGCTGCCTCACAGCACCAGAAATTGTCCCTCGGGTGTAAAATAGGGTGATGGTTGACGCAGACTTGGTGGGCCAAAGGGCCTGTTTGCACGCTGTATCTCTAAGCTAAACTAAACTAAATTAGATGCAGTGTTTCCTGCAATGCAAATGCAATTATAATTTGGGTCAAAAATCACATTAAATAAAATGATTGACAAAATAATTGCATTGATTTTTTATTTATACCTTGAACTACTATGTAGTGTCCCTTTAACAAGACAAATTGAGCTCGCAACTGGTAATAAGCCCCTTTTAACAAAATGTCAATATTATCTCAAGAGGTTTAAATGGACTCAGATGACCTATAAATTGAGCTCAAATCAATGAACCCTTTAGTAAAATATTTCCCGGGCTTTTATGGATTTGTCCTCCTCGTGTGCGGATCTATTATTTTTTGCAATCGTCAAATTTTCGCAAAAGAAAGAGTGATTAAAGGAGCAGTAGGCCAAGCAGCTGCAAGTGACAGCTACAAATGTTTTTCCATCATTGACTGACAGCATGTGATTGCTTTGTGATAATGAGTCACAGAGGTACCAGACCACAAAGATCACGTCCTTGTAGTCGATGGAATAAAAGAGACACACGGGTGGTATGAATGGGGATAAAACAACCCTCGACAGCAAGAGGAATCAGCACATGTATCGGCTTTGCCAGCCAATATTCAAGCAGACCTCTGCACGGAATTAGGTCCATTTTGGTTTTAGCTTTAGTTTTGGAGATACAGTGTGGAAACGGGACCTTGGGACCAGCGATCACCCCGTACACTAATTTTACTTCGGAGTCACGTGAGTGACTACGTGAAGAAGTCCCGTCAGGGCGCATGCGCGTCATTACGTCGGACGCATTGGTGCGAACGGCAGCAGGAGCACGGACGTCCTGCTGCAACGTGAGTAAATACAACTCCACTAAAGTCGGGGAGACTTTGGAGGAGTTATAAGAAAGTATAGAAATTGTTTCTGTCTGTTTTTGCCCCCATATGCAGGAACAAGGGAAAGGTGCAGGCTGCTGCCGACAAGGAGAGAGAGAGCTGCGGGAGCGCAGTCTCTGAAAGGCAGCCTGTCACCTCGGGGGAGTCGCAAGCCGGTAGCGGTGCGGCGACAGACTTGGCAAAGTGCCCAGCCGGGTACACAGCCAACGCCAGTCGGGCGGTCGGCATAAGTTAACGGCTATAGACTCCGCAGAGTCGGGCCACGAGAGTCCCGTCGGGGACAGGATACCGTTCCCCAGCGGTTATCCAAAAGGAGCAGCTCATACAGCGGCTGCTCCACAGAGACGCTCCAGGAGGAGTAGTGCAGGTGGGAAGCCACAGAGAAGGCTCCACTGGCAGTGCCCAGGAGAGGTCTGCCTCATAAAGCCACAACTCCAGGAGGAGTTGTGCAGGCGGGAAGCCTTATGCAAGGCTCCGCTGGCAGTGCCTTGGAGAGGCCTGCTTCGTAAAGCCATACTCCAGGAGGAGTTGTGCAGGCGGGAGGCCGTGGGGATGGCTCCGCTGGCAGTGCCTAGTAGAGGCCTGCTTGAAAGCACCCTCTTTGCAAGAGGTGAGTGCAGAAGGGCAGATACGCTCTGACCCTGAGTCCGACGACTTCCAAAGGGAGGGCAGGCAGCTGTCAGAGCTGACACCGTGTGCAGCACGGTTTGCCATGTCGTCGGATGCTGGTGAGCCTCTGGGTGAGGAACTTGCCACCAGCATAAATGCCAGCCTGGCACAGTGCAACTGGCACAGCTGTTTGGCGAGGATTTCGCACAGCAGGTGAAGGAGCTGGAGGAGGAGGCTAAGACGGCAGCCACATATTCACCAAAGCGGAAGTATCCCTGTAAGGGAGCAGACTGGTCCGGGCAAGGGACGAGTCCAGCTACGATGCAGCGCAGTTGGCGTTCGGCTGTAGCACCGCCACGGAAGTGAGATATCCAGCTTAAGACCGGGGAAGAATGCCAGGTGGTAAGGAGGTAAGAGGGTCTGGTTCTCATGTAGACAGATCTAATGTGATACAATTAAATGTTTACCTCAGATATGTTTATACTGAAGGTTATTCAAGGGCATCGAATAAAGCTTAAATGCAAATTCTGATTTACCCATGCAACATGTTCCAAAAAAGGAGTTTGACTTCAGTATCACTGAACAATTGGAAGTTCAGCTGGAACTTGCAAGCTTATGTAATAAAGGTGTAATTGCTAAGGCAGTTTACCAAAGCCATCAGTTTGTGTCCAATATCTTTCCCAGACCAAAAAAGGATGGGGGGATGCAGAATTATACAGACCTGAATAGGTTTAACCCTTTTGTACGGTATAGACATTTTAAGATGGAAATGTTTGTGAAGGAGATCTTAAAGATGCGGATTCAGTGTCTGTTCATTTGCAGGATAGAAGATTTAAAATTCAGCTGGATGGGGAATTATGCCAATACAATCCACTGCCTAATGGTTTGTCTTCAGCTCCTAGAGGGATTACAAAGTTGTTAAAACCTATTCTAGGCATGATGAGAAGTCAAGGTCATGTGCTCATGGCTTAGCTAAATAACATCTTGATTGTAGGACAATCAAAGGAAACAGCTGAAGCATCAGTGGCAGTTGGTAAAAACCAATTTTAATTGGGCTTTATAAGCTATTCTGAGGAATCTAAATTTATACCTGTGACACAAATTGACTAGTTGGGTTCACAATGGACTTAATCAACATCATTGTGACCTTGCCCAGGCAAAAAAGGGTACAGCTAATTAAGAGCTATATCAAGTTAATTGCTAACACACAGCCTTCAATTAGCCAGGTGACAAGACTGCTGTGGTAATGGCTGGCAGCATTTCCAGCAGTTCAATTGGCCACTTTATTATCTACAATTACAAAGGTCAAAGGAACAAGCATTGAGGATACATTGGGGTCATTATAATAGACCTATGCTTCTATCAATAGAGGCTGTTGCTGATGTACAATGGTGGATTCAGCTTGTCTCCACTAGTAGTTCCAAAGTGTTATTGGACCAAGCTTCCATGATTTGCAGACAGATGTCAGAGCACTTGGGTAGGGTGCTACTGATACAAGATCCAGCGGTGGAGACAGATGAACATTGCTTCTGCATACATGGGGAATTAACCAAGAGTATTTTATGGACTCAAGGCTTATGGCACTAACTAAACTAGTTTGCATGTGCAGTGCAAAATAGACAACACTGCAGCAGTTGCTGATATGAATCACATGGGTGGAATCAAATCGTTATCATGTGACAGGTTGGCAAATACAATTGGACCTGGAGTAGGGATAGAGAGATTTGGATTGGAGCTATCTATCTGCCAGGGAAACTTAATGTAGTACCAGATGGCAGTTCACGAAAATTCCATCATAACACAGAGTGGATGTGGAACCAGGATGTGTTCAAGAACATAGTACTTCTATATGGAAGGCCAAAATATGTTTCATAGGCACCAGATCCAGGGGCAGTGGCAATTGATGCTTTTTCACTAAATTGGGATGATATGTTTGTGTATATTTTCCCACCATTCTGCCTCATAGGTCGGTGTTTGAGAAAATCAAGCAGGATGCCGCTTCAGGTGTTTTGGTCATACCAAATTGCCTGATTCAACCATGGTTCCCTTTGATGTTACAGATAGCGATCTAACCTCTTTTTGCTGATTCCAAACAGTAGGAATTTGCTGGAGCATCCAGTAACGCATTAAGTTCATCCGTTATGTGACGGTATGGATCTGTTAGTTTGCAGGTTTCAAGAATGCCTTACATTGGTCGAGGACTTTCTAGGCCAACGGTGTATATACTCGCTGCAGTCTGGAGAAAGAGTACTCAAAAACAGTATATGACTTATGGGAAGAAAAAAAAAAAAAAAAAAAAGGAACAATATTGTGTTCAAAAGAATATTCAATATGATACTGTAATTATTGAAAATGTGTTAGAGTTTATCTACACTTTATTATGATGAAGGTCTTAGCTATACTGCTATCAATACAGCTAGAAGTGGTTTGTCCGCATATTTTGTAATAGGTACACGGACACAAAGTATAGGTTCTCACCCTCTCATATCTAGGTTGATGAAAAGAATCTAATTCCAAACCGCCTAAGCCTAGGTATATGGTAATCTGCGAGGTAAGTGTTGTTCGTAACATACTTCGTCATTGGGTCCCTGTCACGGCTATAACTTTGTTAAAATTAACCATGAAATTGGCTATGCTAATGGCATTGGTGTCAGTACAGAGAGTGCAGATTTTCCAAAAAACTTCAGTTCGAGAGAATGGAAGTGAATACAGAGAATGTTCTGTTTTATATTTCTGACCTGCTCAAACAAAGCAGGCCAGGTGAGACAGGTTTTAAGATTGTGTTCTCAGCATATCCTACAACCTCATGTTTATGTGTAAGGACACATTTGTTACATTACATTGAAGCCACAAGGGCTTTAAGACAAGAAGAAACAGGATTATTTGTCAGTTACAAAAAGCCAACATAAAAGAGTGGCAGTTCAGACTATCTCAAGGTGGTTAAAGCAAGAGTTGGTTCAGGCAGGAATTAACATTTATGTGTTTACATCTCATTCCACTAGCGCAGTAGCAACATCCGCGGCCAGGGCGATGGACGTTCCCATCGACCATATATTAAAAGCCGCAGGTTGGAAAAATGAACTTGTGTTTCAGCAATACTACCATCGGCCGATTGCCGATGGAGGGCTGTTTGCTAACTCAATATTGAGTGCTGTTGCTATTGTTTAAAGTCTGTTTTCAATACTGTTTCATTCTGTTTCGTTTGTTGCCCTACATTAAGAGGGTTTATTGGTTGTTTTATGACCAAAAATAAAACTGTTTTGTTTTTGCATGATATGCAATGTCATGTTTACAGCATTATTGATGATACTCAGTCAATCGATGCAGTGAGAAGCCGGGATTTTGATCTGCGGCATAAAAATCACAGCTTTAAAATCTTCACGTAGTCACTCGCGTGACTCCGAAGTAAAATAGTAAGATTAAACGAGAACTTACCAGTTTGAAGTTTGATCTTTATTTTATGAGGAGTTACGTTGGTGATTACGTGCCCGCCACGCCCAACCCTCTCTCATAGAAAAAAGGGTCATAATGGTAGTTCTCATGTTGATCATCTTAATATGTTACTTCAATTATGGTGTTGTCTGTGATTTCATACCGCTGCTTTGAAGATTGACGCGCATGCGCCCTGACGGGACTTCTTCACGTAATCACCAACGTAACTCCTCATAAAATAAAGATCAAACTTCAAACTGGTAAGTTCTCGTTTAATCTTACTATTCTATCCTACACACGAGGGGACAATATACAGAAACCAATTTACCTACTAACCCACAGGTCTTTGGAATGTGGGTGGAAACTGGAGCACCCGGAAGAAAATCCACTCATTCACAGGGAGAACATACAAACTCCATACAGACAGCACCCACGGTCAGGATCGAACCCAGATCTTTGGTGCTGTAAGGCAACAACTCTAGCGCTGCACCACTGTGTTGCCACGTTACTTTAGATTTACTGGATCTTCCTATACTATAAGTAGATCTACTACTTTAAATCAAGGACCAGTCTCGCCCCGGTCACTTCCTCTTCTCCCCTCTCCCATTAGGCAAGAGGTACAAAAGTTTGAAAACGCACACCTCCAGATTCATGGGCAGTTATCAGGCAACTGAACCATCCCACCAACAACTAAACAGCGGTCCTGACGTTCCATCTATCCTATTGGAGTCCTTTGAACTATCTTTAATCAGATTTTATTGGACTTTATCTTGCACTAAACGTTATTCCTTTTATCCTGTATCTGTGCACTATGGATGGCTTGATTGTATAGTCTTTTCGCTTTGGATGGCAGGCAACAAAAGAGCTGTACACTTTACCTCGGTACACGTGACACTTTTGCTGCTGTGGTCAGAATACAAGCTCACTCTGCCAGGTCAGTGTCCCAGATCTCTGGAATCTATCCAAACATTCCCATCACATCTCGCAAGGCAGCACCTCGATTAGTGAAATATTTGCCTGGGATTTGTGCTAAAACTGGGACTGAGGTTCAGAACCTGCAGGCAAAAGACACAATTTTTTGTGGCTTCCGTCAGAGGACGTATGGCCTGTTCCTATGCTTATCTCAAAACTATTCATGTCCTAAAATCATGTGACAGGAACAGAATTAGGCCATTCGGCCCATCAAGTCTACTCTACCATTCAATCATGGCTGATCTATCACTCCCTCCTATTCTCCTGCCTTCTCCCCATAATCTCTTGACACCCGTACTAATCAAGAATCTACCCACCTCTGCCTTAAACTGCACCTTATTAAATTCAGAATCATAGATCAATCTGAAATTTTGAGAAATTAATTATATCCCCATTTTAGCTCCTGATCACACTTCTGTTAAGAGAGCGGAGATTGAAATAAGCTCATTTACACGAGATTCAATCCTTCTACCTGATGCTGACAGGAACTGCAGTGCCAGTAAACAGGAAGCAATCTGCACATTGTGGGCAAAACAAGGGCATCATAATACAGCAAAGAATACTGCTGACAGAAATAGCCGTTTCGCAAATGATTCTTCCCCCATTTGAGGAATGTGTCATATATAGTAAAGTTCAAATTACTCTCACTGGCTAATAGCTTATTTGAAATTCTCTTCTCCTGGTGCTGTTACATCGGAGAACACAGGCTGTGTAGAATTACTAGCAAATGTGCGGACTTTAAAAGGTTTAACCTTTTTGAAAGCAGAACCAGCCTTCAATGCCAAACACAGAGACTTTACATGTCACTGTTCAACAGCGACAAGAGCAAATGATTTTGTGCAACTTTACATTACTGAGAATAAATTGTTCGACCCTGCCAGAGTGTAGACAGAGCACCACTGAACTCCTCACTTGTAGAGTGCCACAATTTGGGTCATTTCAATGCCAGATTTGAGGCTCTTTTTTAAAAAAAATGTGATTCATAGAACGCCTATAATAATGGCCTAAAATTGGCTGTCAATATAACAACCCCACTTGGTGTTGTTTGTGCACAGATGGTCTGACTACTTCAGGTGAGGAGAATTGTGCAGATAAATCAGATTATCCAGGATTGCTGTCAGTTCTATTGTTGACGTGTATGGAAGAACGTGAAGTAGATAGAAACAGAACTTGTTGCTGATATTTATGATCAGTAATTACTGGCATAAGCATCCCTTTAACCATTATCGTCAATCACATCCAATTAACCCTTTGACAGCAGTTTTGAAGCAGTTGGCATCTTTTTTTAAATGGTATTTTGAAACATTTTTTTCTTATTCCCATTATCATGTAATGTTTTCCCTCACTTTAATTCTTTCTCTGTTCTTGCTTACACTCTTGTGTTAATTCACGTTTATTTGCGCTCCGGTTTCCTCCCACACTCCAAGGACATACAGGTTTGTAGGTTAATTTGGCTTCAGTAAAATATTATACATTTTCCCTAGTGCGAGTGTATAGGAGATCACGGGTCGGCGTGGTCTCGGTGGCCAAAGGGCCTGTTTCTGCACTGGATGTTTAAACTAATATTTTACTTCGGAGTCACGTGAGTGACTACGTGAAGACCCCGCCAGCACGCATGCAGTGCCATATCGTCTATCGCATTGCGCAAACGACAGGCTGGGGGGGAGCGCTGCTCCACCAGCGGTCCAACCTGAAGGTAAGTTTTAAACTTTTCCAGGTTGTGTTTTGCAGGAATCTCTGTAAGCCTTACAGAGGTCCTGCTTTATTTCGGCGAAGTCGGCAGGGCCGTGGGAGATCCTTTATGGAGCCCGAGGAACCCCAGTCGCTGACCACAGGGTCGGGGAAACCCGGTCACGACCTCGGGGAAACCCGCCCACGGATCGCGGGGAACCCGCTACGGAGGCCGCGATGCGGGCGGCGGTTGAGTTCGCCTTTTTCGAGTCGCTGGCGGTGGAGCCAGCGGCTTCAGACTGCTGGCAACCCACTGGAGGGTAAGACAATAGTTTTTCCAGGGGCCGCCACGGGGACATGGACCTCGCGGGGATCCCTTCTACAATGACTGCAGAGGGAACCCCGGCTGCGAGAACCGCGGGGATACCAGGCTCGGTGGAAAAACCCGACAAGGATCTCGCGGGGATCGCTTCTACAAGGACTGCAGAGGGAATTCCAGCTGCGAGAACTATGGGGGAAAACCCGACATGGGCTTTGCGGGGAATCCCTTCAACAGGGACCGCAGGGAACCCGCTACGGAGACCGCAGACTGCGGGTAGCGGGCAGCGGTCGAATCCGCCTTTTCCAGATAACAAGACCTGCAGGTAAGTTCTTTACTCTGGGGTCGTATTTTGTTCCATTTCTGTGTTACAGGGAAGGAACTATGGACAAGTCGGTAACGAAGTCCAAACGGGCTGCATCCAGACTGGCTGGACCGCGGAAGTACGGGCAGTCAGCAGCGGCCGACTGCATCTGGATCGCAATCTATGCGGTCAGCAGTCTCTGTCCAGGCACCTGTACAATCTGAATCAACACTACAGACTGGCGGAAAGACCAAGCAGAGGACGGACAGGCCATAGACTCGGACGAGTCGGGCCGTGAAGAATCACTGCCGGCAGGCAGCGACCGAGATCGCATATCCCGCATGGGCGGTTGATGGAACAGATGCTCCAATGTGACGTGCTCCAGGACATGGAGCCTTGTCACCATGGGCCTCCTAGGACGGCCATGGCAGCACCTCGTTGAGAGCTGCATAATGCATCTCCCTCGACAAAGGGGAGCATTAGGAGTCACTTCTGGGCTGACTCTGAAGACATGGGGTTGGCTGAAGATGCCACAACTCTACTATGCACCCACCAGCAGACACCGAAGCTGGTGAAAGCCGAAGGCCATACGATCAGAACAGAGGTCTTTTTTAGACCGCGGCCCAGAACGGCCTTCATGAAAGATGTGCCAACCCCGCAAGAGTGTGAAAGGCATGTCAGGCAGCAGCTCCTGGTTCAGGGTTGCAAATTTCCTCCCACTCAAATGAGCCGGAGAGGTAGAGGGTGCTACTGAAGTGCACATATGCCTGAAGCGACACCTGTTTCAGGGTATCAATTACTCCCACTCGATAAAACAGATGGATGCAGATGGTGCTTACCTAAGGCAGCTCCTGACTCAGGTTGCATAAGTCCCACCATTCGGATGTATGAAGGATGAAGCTGATTGAAGGATGAAGCTGGTTGAGGCAGCTCCTGGGAGGGTTGCACAAGTCCTCCCATTTGGAGTATGATGGAGAAGCTTCCGATTACAGATACTAGTTGGTAATATTTACACTTGGGTTTTACAGATCAGATTAGTTTATACTGCACAGCATTCAAGCACCAGAGTTCTCGAAAACATGGTTGGCGTTGCCTTTTTAGGCAGAATCGCAATTGGGGCAATGAGGCCTGTTCATTGTTAACAGGTACAACTCGCTTGTGCAGTATAGACATTTCTGAATAGGGAACTTCGTGACTGTTAACTACCATGGGATCAGTTTCCATTCACAAGGCACCAGAGGTATTTCAAAATTTAGCTGGAATTGACTTCTCATCCATCCAGTTAAATTTAAGTTAAATTTACGTTGATACCAACTGAAATAGTCTGGGACTCCGCCCTGAGGCAAGAGATTGGAATCAATTCTCAAATACTATTGTTACCAGACCTTTCCTATTCCCGGCTGAAACTATCAAAGTCACCATGATGGACGAATAGTATTCAGCATTGCTCCATTAACTTTTCATCAATTATCTTCAGTTAATTACAAACTGATGCTATTGCTCAAAGATAGAAAATTACTAATATCAGCTCTAAATTACGGAGACGGATGGGATTTGCATGAGTTACCAAATGTTCAGTTATATGGTGTCAACTACTTACAGACAACAGGTGCATTCTGTGGATTAAGGGGTGCAGCTTAAGTCCAAGTTGATTCACTTTGGTGGAGGTATATGTTGATCACATGGGTATAATCAGTCAAAGTATCCGGTGATAAATTACCTAATCTCATCTAGCACTGGTATATCATCAATTGTCAATACAGAATTGATGTTGGATCGCTAAGTGTTCAATGACATTGTGGCTCGATGGAACGATGAAGATCGAAATGTCTGCATCCAAGGCTCAAACACCAGTTGCAATAGATGTGGCATATCAATGGCGATGGATGTATTCTCGCTACACTGGGGAGGAATGTCTTCCTCCATTTTGCCTCATCAGACGGGTATTGCAAATTCAGCATAGTGCTTCTACAGCCATGGTTCCCGCTGATGTGGGGAATGATGACAGAACCTTATATGGTTAATTCTGGACATAAAATTTGCTGGTTTTACCGTGACTCGGGGAACCATCCTTTGCATGATATAACCTATGCTTTGATTACAGACTCTGCGAAGGCCATTCCTGCGGCTCAGGTTGTCAAACCATACCTTGGACGTGCTCACTGCAGATGCAGGGATAGCACCAAACAGTAGTATCTCCTCATAAGGAGATGGGAGGTATTTGTTTTATGTTATATTACATTCAGCTCGGCACGAATGACTGACGGCTTGAAGGTCAGTTTTGTATGGGGTTGACAATTATCAAGTTAAAGTGCTATTTACTGTGCCTAAAGTGCCTTCTCATCATGCTGGCTGCAGGGAACAGAATCCACTCTGTTGGGTCTCACCCTCTGGGATTCAGGTAATGAAGGGTATCTTCAACTCTAAACCTCCCAGGCCTGGGTACGCAGAGATATAGGATGTTAACATTGTGCCACGTTGTTCGTCGGTGGGCTCCAGCTACATCCCTGTCCGTGGTCAAACTCGCCTACAAGTGGTTATGCCCATGGCACTGAGTTCAGCACAACGGTTCCAGACATGGCATTAGCAGTGACTGGACACGAAGATAATATCTGCGGGCTAAATGACATTATGTTTATGACTTAGTCAAGCAGAATAGACCAGGGGCATCAAGTCTAACTAGATTGTTCACATATCTCATGGACCTCCGGTTGTGTGTAGTCTACACCAGAATGTAGGTCACTAGAGCATTAAAGACTCTGAACTAGCAATATTGTTAGTTACATTATCCTTGTAAGAAGGGATCACTACAGACCATCTCCAGGTGGTTATAAAGGGGCTGGCTTGTACAGGAGTGAACACTAATATTCAAGTCTCATTCCACCAGGGCTGCAACTACCACAGCAGCAGGGTATGGACGTTACGGGGACCACATCCTAGCGACTGCAGGGTGGTCAAAATGACGATCTTTCCAATCATTTATAACAACCCATTACCAGATTGGGGGTATTGGCCAACTCTATGCTAGTACTGTTTCCTAGTTCCCTCTCGGTTGAGTGAGGTTACTATTATCATTGTTTGTTCATTAAAAGCATCAACATGTCTATATCTAATTCATGTCTGAATGCATTATTAATGATCACTCATCAGTAGTCAACTGATGCAGTGTGTGAAGCATGGACTCGTTTCCATGGCATGAAATCACAGATCTTTAAAATCTTCACGTAGTCACTCACGTGACTCCGAAGTAAAATAGTAAGAATAAACGACAACTTACCAGTTTGAAGTTTGAACTTTATTTTATGAGGAGTTACGTCGAGGGATTACGTGCCCTCCACGCCCACCCTCTTGTAAAGGTCAACTGGTATCCTAGTTCTTCTTATCTTACTATGTTTATTTCATTACTATTACTGTGATTCCACACCGTTGTTTTGAAGAATGTCGCGCATGCGTGCTGGCGGGGTCTTCTCGTAATCCCTCGACGTAACTCCTCATAAAATAAAGATCAAACTTCAAACTGGTAAGTTCTCATTTAATCTTACTATTAAACTAAACTACTCAGCAGGTCAGGCAGCGTCTGTGGAGGGACTGGATAGGTGGCGTTTCGGGTCAGGACCTTCTGCCATGTTCTTCTAGCTCCCAGGTCCCCATGTTTCCTTTGTACACACCTATGAACACATTATTATTTTCACCATTTTCTTGGGTCATAAAGCTGTAATGTTAAATATACGGAAGCGTAGGCATCTTTACTATGGTTTGCTATCAATGCTATGGTTTCCATTTAAGAAATGATGTCACTCTCTTTTAGAGAGGCATTCGTATAGAAATTTGTGTTTTGAAGTGTTTGTTCACTATTTCCACTAATAGCTAAAAGTCGGGGGTGGCACAAAGACGCAGCGGTAGAGTTGCTGCATTACGGCGCCAGGGACCTGGGTTCAATCCTGGCTACTGGTGCTGTCTGTACAGAGTACGTACATTCTCCCGTGACCACGTGGGTTAATTGGCTTCTGTAAATTGCCCCTAACGTGTAGTACAGTGTACGGGGTGATCATTGGTCATCGCGGACTCAGTGGGCTGAAGGGCCTGTTTTCACCCTTTATCTCTGAACTAAATTAGGAGCTGCACAGATTAAGAGGCTTTTATCTGTAGATAGGCACATGGATTATGCAGGGATATGGATCATGTTTGCCTTGACATCATGGTCGGCACAGACAGTGTAGGCTGAAGGGTGTGCTTCTATGCTCCACTCTTCTATGTTCCATGCTCACCTAATTATTATGGATTTCAATCATCTTTCATTTACATCGAGTTAAATGTTAAAAGTTGATCTGCCATAAGATCATTTCATCAGAGCTCAGGGGATCATTACATCTCCAGATTTGGGTTTTGTTTTTTTAATAGTGATTCACAAGATGCCTATATTTTTAGTTTAAAATTGGATGTAGACAGCACTTAACAAAAAGATACAAAGTGCTGGAGTAACTCAACAGGTCAGGCAGTATCTCTGGAGAACATGTACAGTATAGGTGACGTTTTGGGTCGGGACCCTTCTTCAGACAGCAATTTGTTTTGCTCTAAATATCTGTTTGTAATAAGTCTTTATGATGTCATGCTTCAGTTAAACAAGATTCCCTTGAAGTGAGCCCTATTGTGTTCAGTCGAGAGCAACATCTCAAAGGCAAAGCTATGCCAGTTAAAAGGAGCTTGAGTAATAATGGGATTTCAGTATATTTCACACTCGGCATCCCGGGATTTCACGCAGTTTAAACGCAAGGCAAACTTTGAGAAGGGAAGGATGGAAACCTGAAGATGCAAAGAAAGAGAAGCAAAAATGAGAAAGGAGGAAGAGAGAATGAGAAAGAAAGAGAGAAAGAGGTGAGAAAGAGAGAAATCAGGTTACAGAATATTAGGACAAAGAATATAAGAAACAGAAACAGGAATAAACAACGGTCTCTACAATTTGATATTGCAGGTAGAGAGTATTGGGTAAAAGGTTGGGCCTGTGCCACTTACGGTTCCTTTACAGGCGACTGCCGGCACCCGTCATAGGTCGCCGAAATTTTCAACATGTTGAAAATTCAGCAGCAACCAGAAAGACTCTACGACTCTTTGGAGACCTCTCACGACCATAGGAGACCTCTCACGACCATACAGGCGACCGCTGGCGACATGTCGCGGGTGACCTCTCACGACTATAGGAATCCTCTCACGACCATACAACCTGTAGAGGTGAGAGGTCTCCAAAGAGTCGTAGCGTCTTTTTTGGTTGCTGCTGAATTTTCAACATGTTGAAAATTTCGGCGACGTATGACGGGTGCCAGCAGTCGCCTATAAAGGTTGCGTAAGTTGGACAGGCCCATCTGTAGAAAAGTGTTTTCACCAGAGGATGGTTGGAATCTGCAACGCATAACCTCAGTGGGTGGTGAATCAGTACTACGTTTAAAAGTAGTCGAGAGAGTCAAAAGTCAAGACAATGTTTGATTGTCCATGTCCCAAAACGGAACAATAAAATTCTTACTTGCAGCATCAGCACGACAGGTTGTAAACAGATTATTCAATAGATAACACTTTAAACAAAGAAAAAAAGTCCAATAAATTAAAAAAACAATATAATCCAGGGTGGCACAGTAACACAGCGGTGGAGTTGCTGCCTTACAGTGCCAGAGACCCGGGTTCAATCCTGACTACGGTTGCCGTCTGTACAGAGTTTTACGTTCTTCCCCGTAACCGCATGGGCTTTCTCCGAGTGCTCCGGTTTCCTCCTACACTCCAAAGACGTACAGGCTTTTAGGTTAATTGGCTTCGATAAAAATTGTAAATTGTCCCAAGTGTGTAGGATTGTGCTAGTGTACGGGGTGATGGGGCTGGTCGGCACAGACTCGGTGGGCCGAAGGGCCTGTTTTCGCGCTGTACCTAAAACTAAACTAAACTAATGCAAAACAAAACAAAGCCTAAAGTCCCTAGTGCATCCCCAGTCAGTTGGTAGTTTGGAGTTTCATTGGTGTTCAATCTAGACAAACACGTAAGTAGCCAAGACGTTAGACAGCCAAGACATGAACGTTTATTGGCCAAGTAATTAAAAATGAGATTAATATATATATAGGTACTTGACAGTTGGCATAAACCTGGTGGGCCAAAGGGTCTATGTCTGTGCTGTTGGACTCTACAACTCTCTGACTCTATGAGTGTACAGGGCCTTTGTTTCACCTCGCATGATAAATCTACCTAACCAGGCATCAGGTGGTGAACCTTTACTGCCCATCTTCTGTCACTAGTATATCACAATCACAGTATTCTAGACGGGGACTCGCCAGGGACATACATAATTGGAGGAAGATGTCTCTGTATTTATACTCAAATACTCTCACCATAAAGGTACATATCCACTTTTCCTTCCTAACTGTTGTGTCTGTATATTACATTTCAAAGATTCATGTACAAGGACATCCAGTTCCATCTAAGTTCACCGTGTCCATCTCCGCTCACTATGAACATGCTGACCATCAAGTCCAGATGCTCCCCGACCTACGTAAGGGTTATGTCCCGCAGACCCTTGCGTAAGGCAGATGTTACATAAGTCGGAATATCATGCGGGAGCTCCGACACAGAGACCACGGGGGGTGCTCTGACACAGAGACCACAGGGGGAGCTCTGACACAGTGACCTCGGGGGGTGCTCCAATGTGGAGACCACGGGGGGAGCTCCATCGTGGAGCCCACGGAATCTCGGAAATAAAACGGTGGGCTTAAAGAATTGTTTAAGTTAAGTGCAAGTTTACGTAAGTCAGGAGTGCCTGCCTCTATCTATACTGATGAACACGAACAATTTTGCATCTCCCACCATTTTAAAATATACACTCATTTTTCCCCCAAAGCAGATGATCTCTCAATTTTCTCTACTATATTCCAACTTGTCCATTAATTTATTTTAATTTAGAGATACAACACAGATACATCAACAGGCCCTTCGGCCCACTGCGTCCATGCGACCAACAATCACTAGTTCTATTTTATCCCAGTTTCGCATCCTACACGCCCAAGCAAATTTACAGATTAACCTACAAACCTGCATGTCTTTGGAATGTGAGATAGAAAAAGAAAGAGAAAGAGTGGGAGACAGAAAGAGAGAAATAAAAGGTCTGGAAAAAAAGAGAAAAAAATGTTGTTGTCATTTTACAATATGGTGTGTGTTGAGCAAAATACACTTCTTGCTTTTTTTATTTACATTCTTTTAAATAGTTGACAGAATGCTTTATTGACGCAACAAATAAGCACCATTGGATCTCATTGACTGGTCCCTGCATTGAAAGACATTGTCAATAATAGGACATAAACCAAAAAGATTTCTCTCTCCACAGCTCTCTCCAAATACTGCAGCATTTCCAGGATATTCAGTCTTTGTCAGAGAAATGGTTTGTTTATGTGACAGTTGCTGATCCACTGGCATCAGTCAACAGAACCACAGTGCAGTCAAAGTCTGTAAGCAATTTATTTTGCAGAAACTCATAGGCACACACACACATACACACATACACATACACACACACACATACACACACACACACACACACACACACAAACACACACACACACACACACACACACACACACAGGCACATACACACACACACACACACACACACACGCAGGCACATACACACACACACTCACACTCGCACTCGCACTCGCACTCGCACTCGCACTCGCACTCGCACTCGCACTCGCACTCGCACTCGCACTCGCACTCGCACTCGCACTCACACTCACACTCACACTCACACTCACACTCACACTCACACTCACAAGCACACTCACACTCACAAGCACACACACACACACACACACACACACACACAGGCACATACACACACACACACACACACACACACACACACACACACACACACACACACACACACACAGACACACACAGGCACATACACACACACACACGCACACACGCACGCACACACACACACACACACACACACACACACACACACACACACACACAGGCACATACACACACACACACGCACACGCACACGCACACGCACATACACACACACACACACACACACACACACATACACATACATACAGGCACAGGCACACCACCTATATGTGCATGAACATATATGCACACACTACACATGTACACACAGTACACAGTACACTTGTACACACACATTAAAATACCCAAATGCTCACGATATACATATACACATGAACATGCTTTCAAACACAAATGCACATTAATTTTTCATGCATACAGATACAAACATGCACACACATTGAAATACACAAGCACATGCACACATGCAAGCATGTACATGCACATACACACAAAATATATGTACTCATTCACACAATCTATTGTCCAAACATATCTACATATATGTGCATAGCTGCCACCTCATACAAATACACAATTAAATACGTGCACACAAAATGCATACTCAGAGACACACGCATAATCACACATATAAAATGCAATGGGATTTAACATGGCCATCAAGCTAGTAACGGAAGCTATCAGTGCAGTTCTGGTCGCCAGAAGGTTGTGGGCGCTTTGGAGATGGTGCAGAAGAGATTTACCAGAATGCTGCCGGGATTAGGGGGGCATTAGTTAAAATGAGAGGTTGGACAAACTTGCATTGTTTTTTTCTGGATTATCAGAGGCTGAGGGGGAACCATAAGATTTTATAAAATTATGAGAGGCATAGATCAGTTAGAAAGATATAACCCTTTTCCCAAGGTCATAGTCTAGAGGGCACAGCCTTAAGGTGAGAGAGGAAATGTTTAAAGGAGATGTGCAGGGTAAGTATTTTACACAGGGTGGTGAGTGCCTGGAAAGCACTGCCAGGGATGGTGGTGGTGGAAGCAAATATGATAGTGGCATTTAAGAGACTTTTGGATAAGTATATTGATCTGCAGGGAATGGAGGATATGGATCATGTACAGGCAGGTGAGTTTAGTTTAGCTTGACATCCTGGTCACCATAAACATTGTGGGCTAAAATGCCTTTTCCTATGCTGCACTGTCTTATGCTCTATGTGCATCTGCACACAGACCAGATGCACATATACACACAATCAATCACATATTACACTGCAAATGTTGGTTCGTAAGATCTTAAAACGCAAGAGTGGTTCAGCCATTGAGTTTATTCCTCCATTCGATCATGGCTGATCTATTTTTCCCTCTCAACCCCATTCTTCAGCCTTCTCTCCGTAACATTTTACACCCTTACTAATCAACAGCCTAAGAATCTCGGTTTATGGGTTTGGGATTGTGGTGATATGTAAAAGTGTCAAGAAATTACAAGGAAATTCATGAGATTTTATTTGCAAGCCGATGTTTCATACTATTGTATAGCACACTGCGTGTGTGGTATTTTTCTCATATTCAACACACACCCTGCTTCCAAGTTATACAAAACCTAATTAGTTCTGGTGTCTGAATGAAGTAATTTATATGGTTAAATTTAAAACTATTGAGTGCAAACTGCGTTTCATGCCAGTTGAATTTCACTCATCGGTTCTCATTTACAATGTGATCGAGAAAAATCCATCAATGATTCTGCAACGCTTAGCTATTGCATTGATTTAAAAAAAATTTAGATCTTGAGTTTCAAACCAAATATTAAATATCATCTAATATGCCATCAACAACAGGACCACAGGCTGTGGAGATGAGAAGTGATATATTAAGGCAGCTTACAAGACAACAAATATATATGAATCTGTGCTGATGTAACAAATGTCACGGCGGCACGATGGTACAGTGGTAGAGTTGCTGCCTTACAGTGCCCGAGACAGAGGTTTAATCACAACCGGTGCTATCTGTACGGAGTTTGTACGTTCTCCCCATGACCTGCATGGGTTTTCTCCCAGATCTTCTGTTTCCTCCCACACTCCAAAGATGTACAGGTTTGTAGGTTAATTGGCTGCAAAAATTGTCCCTAGTGTGTGTAGATAGTGTTAATATGCGGGGATCGCTGGTCGGTATGGACTCAGTGGACCGAAGGGCCTGTTTCCGCTGTAGATTGGTTATTTCCTACTAGTCAATTGTCGTGCTTGTTAGTAGTTGTTCCGCCGAATATGCGTTTTATATTAGCAAGAGTTTGCCTACGCCATTCAGTATGAGTAGCTGCCAGGAACTGTATGTAATGTCCTGTGGACTGATTCTGCAAGTACATTTAATAAGCATGTGTTGTATCCTGATATGTGTTTGACTCGATTCATTACATGGTGTCTTACCTACTCCGTTCACGTTTATTGTTTTTTTCTTTTTTTTAATTTGTTTATGTGCCGGTTATCTCTATCATGGCAAACTCGCCGTCCTAGTCCTCTGATCTTTGACTCTGACATTGCTGAACGCTGGCATCTTTTTGAGCGTGACTACACTCACTATGTTCACATCGTTCATCGCAATGACCCTCCTGGTGTGCGTGCTTCTGTATTACTCAACTTAGCTGGCCCAGAGGCAATGAATCATGCTGACAATTGCACATTTGAGCCTGCCATTTTAGATGCTAATGGACAGGTCCTAGTGCCTGCAGAGACGATTGATGACCCTGCCGTCTTACTTGCAAAGTTCAGACAGTTGTGTGACCTGCCCTCGAACTACATTATTGAATGTACCAAGTTTTATGCTCGTATGCAACATATTGATGAACCGATTGAACGTTTTATCAGCGCTTAAAGCACATGGCTGCACGCTGCCAGTTTCGTGATCTGTGCGATAAACTCATCCGTGACAAAATTGTTCGAGGTATGCTTGATAGCAAGTTAAGAGATGCTTCGTAACACTGACCTGACGCTTAATCAAGCTGATTGCTGAGATAACATCTTCTCACACTAAGTCTGTGACCTCCGGTCAGTGTTTGCAGTATAGTGTCAGTCTTACAGACACCTCCTATCGTTACAACCGTTCCCAGCCCTCTCTGGCCTGACAGCAGAGATCATCTGCAGCTCGATGTCCTAATTGCAACTATTTTCATGCTCTGGGTGGACAGTTCTGTATTGCTTTTGGTAAAACCTGTAATTTCTGCAAGAAATTAAACCACTTTGCGAGATGTTGCTGTTCCCGTGCGACTCAGTCTGCCCCAAGGACAAGCCTGCCACTGTTACAACATGAGCTTGCTGATAACGAATACCAAGAGCCTGACTTGCCATCCCACGCTCGGCTCTCTGAAAGTACAGATAACAGTTCAGCCATCCACTCTCTCCTCCCTTCATCTAACGAGCAATTTGACCCTCGGGTAATCATGTTTGTGAATAACAGACCTGTGATCGCCAAGGTTGATGCGGGAGCGAAATGCAACGTCATCTCGTAATCAGAGTTTAAAAAAAATTGTAGTGTTGAACGTATTGAAAAGGCCTCGGCCACGCTTCGGGCCTACAGGGAGATGTTCTACACCCACTTGGACAGACTAATTTAAAGTGCACCATAGACACGCAGCCCCATACCCTAAAGTTTTATATCATCAAGGGGGTTTCAGAGACTTTGCTCGGTATCAATGCATGCCACGATCTAGGCCTGGTATATTTTGGCCGCATGTCCATCAACTCTTTCTCGCTGAGAGACCCACTCAGCAAGTACTCTCTTAATACAAAGAACTGTTTAACAATGAGCTTGGCAAGTTGCCCCTCAAATACCACATTGTCGTTGATCCCAACGTAACTCCTGTGGTCCAAGCACCACATAGTGTTTCGGCATGCCCTGCGTGACAGATTACACGATGAACTCAAGCGGATGGTCTCCATGGGTGTTATTGCTGAAGTTACCGGCCCATCTGACCAGGTTTTCACCATGGTGGTTGCAACAAAAAAAACCAAGGAGGAGATCCATATCTGCATAAACCCCAGAGATCTCAACACTGCTATCAAACGCCTGTACTACCCTACGCAAACAGTAGAGGAAGTTGCTGCTCAACTAGGCAACGCATCAGTGTTCTCCGTTCTGGATGCCAAAAGCTCATTTTGGCCGATTCCACTGGACCCAGACTCGTCCACCCTTGCGTTCGTACCTTGCAAAATCGGACGTCTACTTAGACCTGCTCAACTTAAGGAACATTGCAAGGGATCCCATACTGGATTCCCCAGCCCAGCGACTGATGTCTCGCCAAACCCGTGCTTCCCTGCCTGTGTCCCAGCAGCATTTGCAGCCATGAGTTTGTTCTCCGCCTGCGGTCCAGCAACAACTACAATTCAAACGCGATACACAGAATTGTTTTTTAGACAAATCCAGTAAGCCACTTAAACCTCACACCAGTGGACAGGTGGTTTGCCTCCAGACCAACAAGGGCTATGGCCGTCTGGGTCATATCTACGGCCCTGCCAAAGAACCGCGCTCTTATCTGGTTGAAGCGGACGGAGCCATTTACAGACGCAACCGTCAACATATCCTTCCAGTGAAGGAACCGCGTCCTGCGACTCCATATCCAGATGTCTCACATTTTGTATTCCCTCCCACTACCGGTCCTGCTGCTCCACTATCAGAGACTGTTTCCACCGCAGCCACCCCGCGGCATTCGGCGCCTGGCTCGCCTATCTCAACACCTCCCCGCCCCGTCGGGTCCCCGGTCACCTCTCCCGTTCCCTCCCCAGTATCTTCTTCGGTGAAAGGAGGTGAAGCAGATTTGTACTGCACACATGCCGGACGGGTTAGGAGGCCACCCATTAGGTACGGTGATTTTGTGTAACTATATAAACTTCCCTATATGCGTTATTAGCATTCCACTACCTATATTGCTTAACCACCATGTTCCTATGTACCGATGCTTTCTTTTTGTTTCTACAAGGAAAGATGTAGATTGGTTATTTCCTACTAGGCAATTGTAGTGCTTGTTAGTAGTTGCTCCGCCCAATATGCGTTTTATATTAGCAAGAGTTTGCCTACGCCATTCAGTATGAGTAGCTGCTCGGAACTGTTATGTCCTGCAGACTGATTCTGTAAGTACATTTAATAAACAGGTGTTGTATCCTGATATGTGTTTGACTCGACTCATTACACGCGCTGTATCTCTGAACTAAACTAAATTAAAAAGGGTAAACAACCTGTTCACTGTTCATTCCATATCTGGGTAACAAATGGGTGCTGTCTTTAATTGATTGATTGGTCAATTGATTGATTGACCAATTGATTGAGTGAAATATACTGCATGGGAACAGGCCCTTTTGCCAAATGAATCTAAACCATCACCTAATCTGAACCGGAAACGTCATCAATTCCATTTCTCCAAAGAGACACACCGAGTTACTCCAGCTTTTTGTGTCTATCTTTGGTTTAAACCAGCATCTGCAGTTCTTTCCTACATCTATTCACATCAGTTCTATGTCATCCCATTTTTTCATCCACTCCCTACAAACTAGTGGCAATTTACAGAGGCTGTTTATCTAACATACCTGCACATCTATGGGATGTGGGAGGAACGAGAGCATGTGGAAGAAGCCCATGTGGACACAGGGAAAACGTGAAAACTCGGCATAGACAGCATCTGAGGTCAGGATCAAACGTGGGTCTCTGGCGCTGTGAGGCAGCAGTTCTACCAGCTGTGCCACCTGTACCAGCCAAATGTTTTGCAACCATCCATACGTCGATTTTGAAGAGAGGCAAGATTCAAGAGTGTTTTATTGTCATATGTCCCAGGTAGAACAATGAAATTCTTAAGGGCCTGCCCCACTTGGGTGTCATTTACGTGACATCATTTACGCGTCACGACGCGCACATGGTGCGCATTATGTGCGCATGGTGCGTGGTGACGTAGGCAGTGACGCGTGGTCGCGCACGGCGACCCAAGATTTTGGGATTCACAAAATCTTTGCGCGCCACCTGTGTGACGTGCAAATGACGCCCAGGTGGGACAGGCCCTTAACTTGCTGCAGCACAATAGTATATGTAAACATAGTACATAAATGATAGGAAAAGTTCAGTGTATATATACACATACACACATACTCAAAAAACAAACAATTATAGTGCAATAATAATAGTCTGTTGTAGTTCAGAGCTTATTTGATGTCGTGTTTAATAGCCTGATGGATGCTTGACCCTTTAAACTTGAAACTTTAGATCCATTGCTTTATTTTCAGCTCTTAAGTTCTTTTCTTTTCAGTTGGCAGAAGATATTGAGCAGAATTTTCAACTGAAACAAATAGTTCTGTGGTCCAATCCCACCTCAGAAATAGTCTCACCGCAAAAGGTCATAAGTGATAGGAGTAGAATTAGGCCATTTGGCCCATCAAGTCTACTCCGCCATTCAATCGGCTGATCTATCTCACCCTCCTAACCCCATTCTCCTGCCTTCTCCCCATAACCTCTGACACTCGCACTAATCAAAAATCTATCTATCTCTGCCTTAAAAACTGATTTGGTCTCTACAGCCTTATGTGGCGAAGAATTCCACAGATTCACCACCCTCTGACTAAATAAATTTCTCCTCATCTCATTCCTAAAAGAACGCCCTATAATTCTGAGGCTATGACGTCTATGACCTCTAGACCTGCACAATCAGAGTTGTCTTTGCCCTGCCTGGCTCCTCGAATGGTTATAAAAATAGACAATGGCACTAGACTTTAGGCATTGGTGATACGTGTTCGCACCAACAAGCGATCATCCCATACACTAGTACTATCCAACACACTAGGGACAAATTACAATTTTACCGATTCCAATTAACCCACAAACCTCTACGTATTTGGAGTGTGGGAGAAAACCGGAGCACCTGGAGAAAACCCACGTGGTCACAGGGGGGAAAGCACAAACTGTGTACAGACATCACCCGTGGTCAGGATGAAACCCGGGTCTCTGGCGCTGTAAGGCAGCAACTTTACCGTTGTGCCACCGTACCGACCTGTTGAGTTGCTCCAGCACTTTGTTTTGACTCATTCGTATTGTTTCCATTGAACAAAGAAATGGTGTAGCTGACTGGAATTTATCCTGTTCTTATTATCAAAAAGGGAATGACAATCAATCCAATCAACTCCCCAAGGTCTTTGAGTACATTAACCGTCAAAAAGAAACGAGAGTAATGTACGTGTTTCTTTTCTGTTACATCGAAACATACGAAGAGCAATTATGGTTTTGAATTGTTTGCATGATTATTTAACATCCATTTTCATTGTTCCCAAATGGAATAGTACTAAGCTGAAATGTATGTGCTACAATTATCAGTTGGAGAGCTTCTCTGCAATATCTGACCTAGATTGGTGCTCAACATTGTCAAGACAACGTAAACAGCCATTCACAGTTGTCTTCAAGCATGTTATATATAAAATAATAGTAACCTGGGAGTGATTACAATGCAGTACTCTACTCAAGTGCTTAAATAGTTTAATAAAGCAAATAATGAGCTATCAACAGCATCCTAAATGGCATCTGGATGTAATTATATTATATTGCCTGTCTATATAATGTAATTTTGTGGAGTGATTGTATTCAATGCTTTATTCAGGGAACCAGCAACAGTCAATGCTAATTCCTACAAAAACAATCAACATTTTTACAGGCCATTTCATAGCTGCACGGTGGCGCAGTGGTAGAGTAACTGCCTTACAGCGCCAGAGACCCCGGTTCGATCCTGACAACGGGTGCTGTCTGTACGGACTTTGTACGTTCTCCCCGTGACCTGCATGGGTTTTCTCCGGAAGCTCCGGTTTCCTCCCACAATCCAAAGATGTACAGATTTGTAGGTTAATTGGCTTTGGTAAAATTATAAATTGTCCCTTGTGTGTGTAGGAGAGTGCTTGTGTGCGGGAATCGTTGGTCGGTGTGGACTCGGTGGGCCGAAGGACCTGCATCTCTAAACTAATCTAAATTTCAATATAGCTGAAATATTCCAACACGATTTGCAAGAACGCTACCAAACGAGATTTAGCACCATAACAAGTAAGGACATATTAGTACAAACGGTCTGTTTGTTTGAAAGAATTGGTTTGGAGTCTAGTAAAAGCTCCGTTACTAATTGGCACCTCAGAGGGAGTTCTCTTACTGACAATGGGTTGACATGTATATTTGCTTAAATGACCTCTGTCAAGCCTGCTGTGACTTTATAACTAGGTTCTTACGATTCAGTTTTGAGGCCGTACACAGTAGAAGCTCCCAGAGGGCCGTGCGCTGCTACCATAGCCCAGCTGGCTGGCCCACCACAGATCCGGGAAAGCTGCCTGGAGTTGGAGCCTCATCTGACGCTCGTCTCCCACTCGCCCCCGAAGACCAGGAACCGGGGAGTAGAAGGAGACCCGAGAGTCGGCCATGGACACTGAACAACGGGCCTGTGAGGAGAACCGGAGTGTTACCTTCTACGTCCTCAAGGTCGGCTGCAGGAGGCACCCCACCGCCGCCCACCCCCCCACCCCACCCCCCTCCCCATCCCACCCCACCCCCCTCCCCCCCCGGGGTACAAAGGCTTGGCCAAGCTGGCCATCCGCGAGTCATAGTGCCAGGCGGAAGAGGGCTCTGCCCAAGTTGGTTGCCTGCCTGCCCTTTTCCGGAGTTATGTTCGTGCTTGGGTGGTACTAGAAAGCGACTAGGCGCTGTCCACGGGCACTCTGGGGGATTTCTGGGACCGCTGGGCACCGCGGGGGGTAACCTCAATAAGGATTGTATTATAATTATTTGAAAATTTCGAGTCTTAGATAATTTGGTGATTTTGTACTATGATGATGGGTGTGTTACCGCTGTTTTGTGTTGTAAGTATTGTTTTTTATTGCGATTGAATAAATTATATTTGAGACAAAAAAAAGGGGGGGCTCAAAAGGCTGAAGGTTGGGAGAGGCCGGGCGAGGAGAGGGACGACTGTTCGCTGGACGATCCGGATGGAGGTGATGGCTGCAAAGGGTTTTTATGGCTAGCTGAACTGGGACTTTGGAAATGGTGCCAAAAACCAGGCGACTCTTGCATTTGGACTCAGTTGGCTGTTTCTATGCATTCGATACTTAATAAGGGATTGTATGGCAATAGTCTCACTGACCTGCATGCAAAAATAAAGAATTTCACTGTACCTTTTTACATGTGATAATGAAAGGACCATTGAACTATTGAAGGACGGGAAACAAGTTGAAAAGCAAGAGTGGTTTATGGAGTGAGGGGCAGAGTTTGTGGCTTTAGCGCCTGTGGTTGCTAATGGTAGAGTGATTGGAGTCCGAAATATGACAGCAGTGTAGAAATGGAGAAACAAATATCTGGGGAATTTGAAGTCTCCAGTCTGAAAAATAACCTTCCACTATCACCCTCTGCTTCCTTCCAGAAAGCCAATTCTTTAACCAGTTGGCTGGCTCTCCTGAATCACATGCGATCCAACCTTCCAAAGCATCTAGAGAGTTGTGAATTACCCAGAGAGATGTGAATCTGTGGAATTCTCTGCCTCAGAAGGCAGCGGAGGCCAATTCTCTGGATGCTTTCAAGAGAGTTAGATAGAGCTCTTAAAGATAGCGGAGTCAGGGGATATGATGAGAAGGCAGGAACGGGATACTGAATGTGGATGATCAGCCATGATCACAGTGAATGGCGGTGCTGGTTTGAAGGGCCGAATGGCCTACTCCTGCACCTATTGTCTATTGTCTTGTTGAAGTCCATCTCTCTCAGAAGCTGGCATGCTTCAGTAATGACGGATGAGTCTCAGCCCGGTCACTCCCTCTTCTCCCCTCTCCCATCAGGCAAGAGGTACAGAAGTGTGAAAACGCACACCTCCAGATTTAAGGACAGTTTCTTCCCAACTGTTATCAGGCAACTGAATCATCCTATCAACAAATAGAGAGCGGTCCTGAGCTACTATCTACCTCATTGGAGACTTTACTGGACTTTATCTTGCACTAACCATTATTCCCTTCATCATGTATCTGTACACTGTGGATCGCTCGATTGTAATCATGTGTAGTCTTTCCGTTGACTGGTTAGCGTGCAACAAAAGCTTTTCACTGCACCAGTGACAATAAACTAAACTGAACTAAACTAAACTAAACTAAACTAAACTAAAATGATTCAGCGCATCAGTGGGCCTGAAGTAATTTAGAGTCACGGACTCAAGCACCGCAAATATAGGCCCTTCGGCCCAACTCGTCCATGCTGACCAAGATGCTCCATCTAAGCTATTTTGACTGAGCATGTACAAGAGACCTAATAATGTCAGGAACACTTGCAAATGGATCAGTTGTCCTGAAAGCACAAACATATCCAGCCAAATAAGATGCCTGCCAACAGCACTTGTTTGATTTGTTTTCAAACAAAGCCAGTTACCTATATGCAAATCCAAAAGCTGCCTTTTTACCTATACCTTGTCAATGTTCCCATTCGATTCATTTCTCTTTGATACTGGAGCAGTTACTGATCGCTTCTTCAAACAACCTCAAGGTATTTCTCAGAAGATTGTGGATTACAGCCAAGTCCACCAATTCCAGCCAGTCAGCAATTTAATTGCACATCATTTCTGGTGTTGACATGCAGAGTACATCAGTTAGAGCTGAGTGCAGGAATACAGAAAGCAAATGTGTGACTTAAACTGCCAATTTCCCTTTCCTTTCTGCCTCTCATTTTTTCCTAAGTTATTTTTGTTTACTCAATCATTTTCTGAGATGTGGGCGTCACTAGCACAGCTATTATTTATTGCCCGTTCCTGCCTGCCAGTGAGAAGGCGGTGGTGGCCCTCAGTGGTCCTTCTGGAGAAGGTGCTCCAATGGTGCTGTGAAGGAGGGAGTCCGGGACTTAGATCAAGCCATGATGAATGAACATGGCGTTTACAAGTCAGGCTGATGTGTGGCCTGGAGTGGAAGCTGCAGATACCATTCTTCTCATGCATCTCCTGCCCTTATCCTTCTTGGTAATAATGGCTTTGGGAGGTGCTGTCTGAGTAGCCAGGGTGATTCAATTTGCACATGGTATACACTGCAGGCACAGTGGCCTCCATCAGTCAGAGTTTTGAGTATAGAAGTTGGAAGGTCATGTTCCTGTTATGTGAGATGTTGGTGAGGCCACATTTAGATGTGGTCGCCATGTTATAGGAAATATGTTGTCAAGCTTGGAAGAGTTCAGAGAAGATTTACCAGGATGTTGCCAGGACTATAGGGACTGATCTATAGGGAGAGGTTGAGCAGGCCAAGGACTTTATTCTTTGAAGCGCAGGAGCATGAGAGGTGATCTTACAGAGGTGCACAAAATCATGAGTGGAAATGATCGGGTAAATGCAGAGTCTTTTGCCCAGAGTAGGGAAATCAAGAACCAAAGGACTTAAGTTTAAGGTGAGGGGGGGAAGATTTAATGGGAACCTGAGGGGTCATTTTTTTACACAAATGGTTGAAGTTGTATGGAACAAGCTGCCAGGGGAGAAAGTTGAGGCAGGTAAGTTGCAATGTTTATTTAGACAGGTATATGAATAGGGTATGTTTGGAGGGATATGGGCCAAAAGCAGGCAGGTGGGGCTGGTGTAGGGACACGTTGGTCGGTGTGGGCAAGTTGGGTCGAAGGGCCTGTTTCCACACTGTTTAACTATGACTGTATGACTATAGAGATGGAAGGAATGAATGTTTATTGTGAATTAAGCAGGGCACAATACTTGATTCTCCAAGATAGCGTTCAGCTCCCAGAGTACAGTCATAGAGTTATATAGTACGGAAATGGAACTGTTAACCCAACTCATCCAGGCCAACCAGATTTCATACCTGAACCTATTTGCCTGCGCTGGGCCCATATTAGCCTAAACCTTAATGTAATGAAAAGGAACTGCAGATGCTGGTTTATATCAAAGATAGACACAAAATGCTGGAATAACTCAAGAGGTCAGTTACTCCAGCATTTTGTGTCTAACTTCAAATCATAAGTATGGATGGAAACGGTGGGAAATAAAAGGTGTTTGCAATTCGTTCAAAGCAAATGAAGATTATTAATGTAATTAAGGATATCAATTAAGATTATAATTAGAATTACGATTATTAATTGTCTATGTAGAGTTTGCATATTCTCCCTGTGACCCTATAGGTTTCCTCCGGGCACTCCAGTTTCTTCCCACATCCCATAGACATGCGGGTTTATAGGTTAATTGCCCCCTGTAGGGAGTGGATATGAACTAGTGCGAATGGGTGATCGATGGTTGGCGTGGGCTCAATGGGCCAGCTGTATCTCTGAACTATAAACTACGCTAAATTGATACTTTATTATCACATGTACTTGGTACAGTGAAATTCTTTGTTTTGCATACAATGCACAAGTATGCAAAGAGTCGCCATGTATAGGGCACTGATAAAGTTACAAAAGTAAAAACTCAACTAAACTAAACTAAACTAATAAACAAAAGCCTGAATTAGTCTGCAACTGATTTCAATTTAGTTTCATTTTCGAACAACCAAAGGTTGATGCAACTATTAAATGCAGACTTTAGCAAGAAAAAATATCAAGTTTTTGATGAAAACACTAATAGAACCGCCCCCTTACCACCCCCAAAAATGAACCAAAAATAAACATGAAAGAGGCAGTTATATAACATTGTATGTGTGGCCCTTTAAGATTATCACATTCTCTCTACATTTCCCTGCAGACATTTCAGTGTAGAATTGGGCAGAAGTACTCAGTCTGTGCAGGACTAGGTTTAGCTTTAATGCTATCCTTTACTGGCAATTTAAAAAATAAAAATAAAGTCATATATATAAATTGGGATTGTATCTCTTGCTTCCATAGATTTTCTCATTCTAATTTCTGATATCAAAAGAGTTAATAGTCTTGGCATTGTTGTTAACTTTAATCTGCCAGATCCCGATGAAGGCAAATGGGACAAGAATAGATGGGAATCTTGGTTAGCATGGTCAAGTTGGACTGAAGGATCTGTATTCATGCTGCCTGACTCTATGATTCTATGCTTCTTACCAAACTGATACCTTTTAAGTTTAGAGTTTGGGGATATAGCATGGAAACAGGCCCTTCGGCCCACTGAGACCATGCCTACAAATTGCATTCCAGGTGGAATCTAACGAGGGCTAATTAACCTATGAACCCACATATCTTTGGGATGTAGGAGGAAACTGGAGCGTCCGGAAGAAACCCGTGTGGTGCCAGAGAGAATATGCAAACACCACACAGACAGCATCCCAAGGTGAGGATCGAACCCGGGTCTCTGGCATAGTGAGGCAGCAGCACTACCAGCTGCAGCACTGTGCCGCAATTGTATCTGAGGAATTAAAATCTGAAGGAGGTTGTCTCCAATAAAATATCCTGAGAACTGGCATTGGCACAAACCTAGAGTGTGATGTATATTGCTAACCCAGTATTCTTTAAGCTTTATTGCCATCAATAATTTGTCTCAGCTTCAAATGCATCAGGTAAAAGTGATGGAGATCAATACCAGGCTGTTTTAAAACCCTGGTTGTGTAAACAGCCATGGATTTTATCAAACCAAAAGCACAAATAAATCCCAACCTTTGCATTTGTCGTAAAGATTGTGTTAGATCTATTTCATTTGCATTCACGCCATGGAAGTGGGATTGGAGAATCTACAACACAAGGGGAACAGAATGTATTAGGTGTCAGCACTTGGGCAGAATATAGCCAATCTGTTAGGCAAAGAGAAATGCATGCCGTGTATTTTAAGTAAACACTTTTCTGAAAACATTAAAACATCCAAATTTGTTCAGCCTCTACTTGTAGCTAAAACCCACTAAGCCTTGTATGCACCCTATCCAAAGCCTCTACGTCCTTGCAGTAAAAGGGAGATGGAGAACCGACACAATGGTGCAGCAGTGGAGTTTAGTTTAGTTTACATTTAAAGCCCTGTCCCACTTACGTGTCCTTGGCACGCTAATTACGCGACTTCATGGTCGCATTGAGGCGCGACAGTCCCGCGAAGGTTGGGCGCGACTTCATTCGACCGCACAGCTGTCTGGAGCGCGTGACGTCATTTGAAGATGGACACAAAATGAAGGAGTAACTCAGCGGGACCGGCAGCATCTCTGGAGAGAAGCAATGGGTGATGTTTCGTGTCGAGACCCTTCTTCAGTCTGAGAGCAGAAGTGCGGCGGCGCGGATTACTGCAGTCTGTCTGTCTTTTTAAATTTTTTTGTCTAGTTAAATGTAGTTGTTTGTGTTTTTTTATACTGTTTTTAACTGTGTATATGTGGGGGGGGAGGGGAGGGGGAGGGGGGGGGGAGGGGGGAACTTTAAAAATCTTTTCCCTGCACGGGAGACCCGACCTTTTCCCTGTCGGGTCTCCGTTGTCGTTGGGGCCTAGCTCCGTGGAGCGGCCTCCGACCGGGACGACCTGGGGGCTCCAGTCGCGGAGCCTGCGGAGCTGCGGACTTACCATCGTGGGGCTGGCCGGCCTCGGAGCGTGGGGAGCGGTGGTGGCTCGCTGCTGCGGCCAGACTCCGGAGCTCCAGCTGCAGACCTGTGGACTATGATATCGGGAGCTCGCGGGTCCGGGTAAGAGACCGCTTTCCGGAGCTCCCACAACGCAACTTCTCCCGCCCGTGTCACGGGGTTGGAACGACCCGGAGCGGGGCCGTACTTTGCCCGGCGCAGCTTTAATGGCCGCGGGACATTCCAGCGCCCGCCGGGGGCTCCTACTTTGTGACTTTTGGGCCCGGAGCGAGGCCGTACACCGCCCGGCGCGGCCTCAACGGCCGTGGGACTTAACATTGCCCACCTGGGGCTTCAACATCGGGAGAAAAATGGTGCAGGGGAGAGAAAAGACTTTGCCTTCCATCACAGTGAGGAGGAGATTCACTGTGATGGACGTTTTTCTGTAAATTGAATTGTTTGTGTGTCGTGCAGGAATTGTTTTGTTTGTATGGCTGTGGAAACGGAGTTTCGTTTGAGCCTCTTTGAGGTTCAAATGACAAGAAATAAAAATCTAAAAAAGAAGGGTCTTGACCCGAAACATCATCCATTCCTTCTCTCCAGAGATGCTGCTGGTCCCGCTGAGTTACTCCAGCATTTTGTGTCTATCTTCAATTTTCTTGGCCCCACTCTGGGAGTAGAAGTGGGGGCAGATCCGGATCCGCAATAGCCGTGAGCCCCAGGCCGAGTTCGGCGATCGTTTGCCTGTTTCTGCTGCTGTTGGAGGTGAGACGTTGCGTCGCGCCAGGGTCTTGGGCCTGTCCCACTTTGGCCGTCAGTTACGCGACAGACCGGTGGCGCGCGAAGATTCCGTTCACTACAAAATTTCAGAGCGCCACGCGATACCGCGCACAACTACATACCACTCCGCGCTTCTCAGTGGGACCGGCCCCGCGCGGCCACACGATGCCCGTGCACCTCAACACGACGAAGAGGTCGCGTAATTTGCGTGCCAAGGACACGTAAGTGGGACAGGGCCTTTAGTTTAATGGTTTATTGTCACGTGTCCCGAGGTGCAGTGAAAAGCCTTTTTGTTGTGTGCTGTCCTGTCAGCGAAAAGACTGCACATGATTACAATCGAGCCGTCCACAGTGTACAGATACAGGATAATGGGAATAATGTTTAATGCAAGATAAAGTCCGATTAAAGATAATCCGAGGCTGTAGCGCAAGAGACCCGGGTTTGATCCTGATCGCGAGTGCTGTCGGTGTGGAGTTTGCACATTCTCCCTGTGACTGCATGGGTTTCCTCACACATCCCAAAGATGCGCAGGTTTGTTGGTTAATTGGTTCTGTCCCTAGTGTGTCGGAGAGAACGCCGGATCACTGGTCGGCCTGGACCTGTCTCCACGCTGTATCTCTAAACTAAACTAAACGAAGAACTAAAGACAAAGAATCTTGTTGGATAAGCCTTTTTGAATCACAAATCACTGTCTTTAGAAATACAGTGTGGAAACAGGCCATTTGGCCCACCGAGTCCGCGCCGACCAGCAGTCACCCTATACACTAGCACAATCACACACACTAGGGACAATGTACAATTTTTTTTTACCAAAACCAATTAACCTGCAAACCTGTACGTGGGAGGAAACCAGAGAAATCCCATGCGGTCACAGGGAGAACACTCAAACTCCATGCAGGCAGCACCTATAGTCAGGATCGAACCCGGGTCTCTGGTGCTGTAAGGCAGCAGCTCTACCGCTGTGCCACCCGTGCCATCCGTATGGCTCAATCCTGGCCATTGACAATTCATTGGCTATCAGCGATGTATCACTTAATAAAATGTCCAGTTGAAACTGTGCAGCAATGCGATTCATTGGCAGTCCTGAGCAGTGCCCTGTATGGAAATCAGTGAACCGATATCCAGTATCTGTGGATCACCAAGCAGGGACTCGGAGCAAATGAGGCTTCCTGGCGGATTATATTTCAGCCTTGGCAAGGCACAATTGGCATGAGACTCCCTGTATGTAAACCTTCCCAAAGACGGCAGGAGGCAAACGTCTATGCAGAATGACATCGACAGCAAGTTGTCAGGCCAGCTGACACAATTAGAGTGGCGCAGAACTCAAAACCTGGTTGTGCAGCTGCCGAGGAAACACACTTTTGACTTCATCTGGAGAAAGTAGTCGTCTTTTAATGACTGGTTGGGGTTTAAATCTGGAATAACAAGCTGGCATCTGTGATGGATACCGTGAAACTACCAATTGTCATTAAAACCCATCTGTGTTACCCCAGGGAAGGAAATTTGCCATCAGTATCCAGTCTGGCCCACATCTGGCTCCAGCCTTGTAGTAATGTGGTTGACTCTTAAGTGCCTTCCACAACTGCCCAGCAAGCCACGTTAATTTAAGAGGTAATGAGGAGTTAGGGATAAATCCTAGCTGTAACAGACATATCCACATTGAAGTATCAAAGTAGAGGTGTTTAGTTTAGTTTAGAGATACAGCATGAACACAGGCCCTTCGGCCCACTGAGTCCGCGCTGACCAACAATCACCCCTACACCAGTTCTATCCTACACTCTAGGGACAATTTACAGAAGCCAATCAACCGACGAACCTGCACGTCTTTGGCGTGTGGGAGGAAACCGGAGCACACGGAGAAAACCCACGTGGTCACAGGGAGAACGTGCAAACTCTGTACGGACTGCACCCATAGACAGGACCGAACGCGGATCTCTGGCGCTGTGAGGCAGCAACTCTACCGCTGCGCCATTGTGCCGCGTATTAGGTACACATAATACACATTTACAGAGAGCCTCCAGTTTAAACACATCATGATCAGAATGATGTTGTATACCCTTGAGGACCCGGTGGCGGGTGGCCAGGGATGGGCCCAGGTGAGAGCCAGCAGTCAGCCGAGGACATGCTGCCGAGAACAAAGAGGGGCCCGGCGTGGAGAGTCTGCTGAGAACAGAGTGGGACCATCAGTACTATTATGAATACTTTTGTAACTTTGTCGGTGCTCTGTATGTGGTGACTCTTTGCATACTTTGTGCGTTGAATGTTATTGGACCTAGGTACATGTGACAATAAAGTGTCATTGAATCATTGAATTATTGACCCGATGACTGTGTGGGATTAGCGCCTGATGCCTTCTTTGATGGCTACAGCTACAAATATATTGTGAGAGTATGTGGGTGTGGGGAGGGACGGAGGGGTAATTGGAGATTCCCACCGTTGGGTCAACACCTCACTCAGCTCCGCACGTTTTAAAATTTTAAGCAAAGAAGAAAACTCCTTGACCTCTGTGCTATTTGAGTTTTTTTTTTAAAAAGCAATTTGGATTAATTTTAATTGGTTTCAGTACTGGGTAGACCTGGGGCAGAATCCAATTGATATTGATGTTGTTGAAAGAAAAAGCACTTTTGGGATGATTTTTGAAGAGTCTGTGTTATCTCGGCTGAGGCTGCAGAAGGACAAAGGTGACTGTTTTAATAGATTAGAAATAATAGATTAGAACAAAACAACCACTTATTAATAGGAATGCAATCATTTGCGAGTATTTGAGAGCAGGTCTGAAATATTCCCAAAGCTCTGGTTTTCAGCATGTGCAGTTTTACTTTCCCTCTGCAATAAACCGGAGGGCCTGAATCTAGACAACCCTCAGAGAATTTCAACCTGTACACAGACACAGCGAGTCTCTTTTCATCTCGCAAGTCCCGCAGGGGGGCAGCACGGTGGCGCAGCGGTAGAGTTGCTGCCTTACGGCGCCAGAAACCCGGATTCGATTCTGACTACAGGTGCTCGCTGTGTGTAAAGTTTGTACGTTCTCCCTGCGACCTTGTGGGTTTCCTCCAACATAGTGTGACATGGTGGCGCAGCAATAGAGTTGCTGCCTCACAGCGCTGCCTGTACGGAGTTTGTACGTTCTCCCCGTGACCGCCTGGGATTTCTCCGGGTGTTCCTCCACATTCCAAAGACGTGCGAGTTTGTAGTTTAATCTCTTCAGTACAAATGTAAATTGTCCACAATGCGTAGGATAGTGTCTATGGAAATGCACTTTGGCAGAACTGCTATAGGTCGTAGGGAGAATCCAATGTAGCTCAAGAGTCGGCAAAATTGTGATTAGGTTCTGACGCTAGTGTCTCTAAAGTCTAAAGACCAAATGGGACTAGCTTAGATGGGACATCTTTGTCAGCATGGCCGAGTTAGGCTGAAGGGTCTTTTTCCATGCTGTATGACCATGACTCCATGACATAATCCTTATTCCACCACACAAAATTGACGTTAGATTGCTAGACCTCTGACTGAAGGAGCCAGTTCCATGCTAAGGTTCTCTATTAGCATGGCTAAAGTTAATTGCTCCTGCTGCTCCACTCTGTAGTGAACCCATGGGGAAACCAGAAATACAGAATCACCCTCTTGCTGTTATTAGCTGCGGTGATTCTGTGGCTGTGCTACAAGTAGAGACTTCCACAAAGTCACAGCAGCGAAAGAAAATGTTTCTCGAGCCCGCCTAGCCTCAAGTGCGTGCCTGGTGAAAGGAATTGAATAATGTCAGCACAACGTGTGGTCTTCTGCTCTGATTGATTTCCACGTCAATAAACTGCTTTTATTTTAACCAGCCAAGACGAGTTCTCCTTCTGAACCTGGAAATGAAAAGAGAGCTGGGGTCGGCCCGATGGTTAGCGGGAGAAGAGGCCCTAAGAACCCAGTTACAAACCAATTAGATTGCGAGGCACTCAACAGCCATTAAGTACAAATTGGAAGCAGAACGATTAGGAGCCTCTTCTATGAATTTCGGACAGAGTTTTCAACTGATTGATTAACCGGCATCGATTAGCTCAGTGGGATTCAAGAACCGAAGGAAAACACGTCTGTAAATTGAGTAAACCCAGATCAAATAACACCTCAAAATTCCGATTGTTGATCGTGGGGACTTGACGAAACCTGCCAAGGCCCAGTAAACAAGAGAAACAAGGCACTGCAGGTAGACACAAAATGCTGGAGTGACTCAGCGGGTCAGGCAGCATCTGAGTCCATATGCAATAGCCGCCAGGTTTTGGTGCCATTTTCAAAGTCCCAGCTGCAGCTGGCCGTAAAGGCCCATTGAGCCGTCGCCTCTGTCCGAATCGTCCCGCGAACCCTCGTGTTTCTCCTCACCCGGCCACTTTCAGCCTCCATGCCCTGGGGTCGCCTCTCGCACCCAACCTTGCGGGCACAGAAGGAAAGTCCCGCATTCTTCTTACCGGCCCCTTTGTTCTTGCATCCACCACCATTGCCGACTCCCTCCTCTCTCCTATCCAGTTCCCAGTTCTCGGATCATAAGGTCATAAGTGATAGGAGCTGAATTAGGCCATTCAGTGGATCAAGTCTACTCCGCCATTCATGCATGGTTGATCTATCTCTCCCTCCGAACCGCATTCTCCTACCTTTTCCCCATAACCCCTGACACCCGTACTATCAAGAATCTATCTATCTCTGCCTTAAAAATATCCATTGACTTGGGAGCAGGAGCCGGGTTTGGCAGCTTCCCTCTCCAGGCAGGGTTTCCGTATCCACGGCGATCAAGCCAGGGCTGCTACCATGGTATAGCAGTGACCCACAGCCCCTTGGAGGCTTCTCCTGCGTGGCCTGTACTTACACTGGGCATCATTTCAAATTAACTTTTGCCCTTGACGAGATGGCATCGATGCCATCTCGGAGTAGACTTGAGTAGTGCTGTTGGTAGCGAGTTCCAGGACTTAGATCCAGTGACATTGGTATAGTATTGGTTTATTATTGTCACATATACTGAGATACAGTAAAGAGCTTTTGTTTGCTTGATAGAGTCATAGACTCATAGTCATAGAGTGATACAGTGTGGAAACAGGCCCTTTGGCCCAACTTGCCCACAATGTCCCAACTACACGAGTTCCACTTACCTGCGCTTGGTCCATATCCCTCCAAACCTGTCCTATCCATGTACCTGTCGAACAGTTTCATAAACAATGGGATAGTCCCAGCCTCAACTATATATAGACAGGCTCTTGGATAGGTTGTTCCATACACCCACTACCCTTTGTATGAAAAAGTTACCCCTTCATCTTTTCCCCTTCACCTTGAATCTATGTCCTCTGGTCCATGATTCCCCTACTCTGGGCAAGAGACTCTGTGCATCTAACCGATCTATTCCTCTCATGATTTTGCACACCTCTATAAGATCACCCTTCATCCTCCTGCGCTCCATAGAATAGAGACCCAGCCTGCTCAACCTCTCCCTATAGCTCATACCCTCTAGTCCTGGCAACATCCTTGTAAATCTTTTCTGAACCCTTTCAAGCTTGGCAATATCTTTCCTATAACATGGTGCCCAGAACGGAACACAATATTCTAAATGCGGTCTCACCAACGTCTTATACACTGCACCATAACTCTCAATACTCTGACTGATGAAGTCCAAGGTGCCTCAAGCCTTTTTGACCACCTTATCCACCTGCGACTCGACCTTCATGGAACCATGCACCTGTACTCCTAGATCCCTCTGCTCTACAACACCACCCAGAGGCCGACCATTTACAGTGTAGGTCCTGCCCTTGTTCGACGTCCCAAAATGCAACACCTCACACTTCTCTGGATTAAATTCCATCAACCATTCCTCTGTCCACCTGGCCATTCGATCCTGATCCTGCTGCAATCTTTCACAACCATCTTCACTATCTGCAAAACCACTCACTTTTGTATCATCAGCAAACTTGCTAATCTTGCCCTGTACTCATCCAAATCATTGATGCAGTTGACAAACAGTAACGGGCCCAGCACCGAACCCTGAGGCACACCACTAGTCACAGGCTACATTCAAATCAGATCATGCAGTACATGGGTCCAATCGAGCCATATCCAAGTATACAACAGACAGGGCAAAGAGAAAAATACCAGAGCACAGAATCTAGTGTTACAGCATTATAGCATTGAAGCTACAGAGAAAAAGTCCAAGGTCCGTGAGAGGTTTGGAGTGGAGTAAGTATCCCTTCTGTGCTGAGGGTTATTGTGGAGAACATTTTGTCCGCTCTCTTCACTGATTGTGGTCTATGGGTCAGAAAAATAAGGATCTTGTGGCAGAGGGGAGTGCTGACTCCTAGGTCAGAGTTCAGAGACGAGTTTGGTTGGGACTATGGTTTTGAAGGAATAGCCATGGGTTTCTAAGTTTGAAATGGACTATGTTAACTTTCTCATTCTTCTCGTCACCTCAGCCTTTTGGGGATAATGGGCTGTAGGTTAAGGAGGTGCCATAAAGATGTACAGCATAGATACAGACCCTTCGGCCCAACTTTCCCACACCGACCAACATGTCCCATCTACACTAGTCCCACCTGCCAGCGATTGGCCCATATCCCTCTAAATCTGTCCTATCCAAGAGCCTGTCTATATATTTCTTAAATAATAAAAGTATCATTCATTCATTAATTCAACGTTGCAATATTACCTGCCTCAACTACCTCGTCCGGAGGAGCAGCTCATCCATACACCCCCCACCCTTTCTGTACAAATGTTACTCCTCAGGTTCCTATTAAATCTTTCCCCCCTCACCTTAAACCCATATCCTCTGGTTCTCTATTCCCCTGAGACTCTGTGCATTTACCCAATCTATTTCTCTCTTTATTTTATCCACCCCTCATCCTCCCACGTTCCAAGGAATAGAGCCCCTGTCTGCTCAATCTGGTCACCTCTCGTCAAGAAAAATCCATTTACCCACCTTAGCTCCAGACCACTGTATAAAAGTGGCAGGGAAACACTTTGTTGTTTGTGCAGTTGTGGAAAATGGTATCTGAATTTTATTTTTTATACTTTTATTTGCTTGAATACACATAGCTGAGGTCAGACAACCAATAAAAAAGAGAAAATTCTTAACCATTGAATAAATCCTGGACAACAATGTGTGCATATTGGAATGACTTGTTAGTAGAAAAACCTCTCTTGTGCTCTACACATTAATTTGAAGAAGGCTACCGCAGCCTTCATTTTCAAACCTGACTTCCACATTGATTTTGAAATAATCTTCTCAGATATTGAAAATATATATCTAGTTCAAAATAAAAATACAGCCCTTGGTTACAGATACAGGTCCAGAAGTACAATAATCCTTTTTCCTCTATTTTGACATTTCCCAGACATAAAATGAACTCATACCTGTTACAAAATGATGGTTATGCTGTGCAGAGCATTCTTCTTATTCTTGATAGAACATAGAACATCGAACCAGTACAGCACAGGAACAGGCCCTTTGCCCACCATATCCATTTTGAACATGTGTGCTGGAATCTATCCAAGGAGTGTCTTTAGCAACACAGAAATATGAACACATTTTTTCTCTCTTTGAATACAATGATCTTTCACAAGAAGACTTAGATGATTTTCTCTTGAATGCCGGAGGTTGAATGGAGACCTGATAGAATATATATAAAATTATGAGCAGCGTAGATAGGGTAGACAGTCAAAACCTTTTTCTGAGGATGAAGATATCAAATACCAGAAGGCAAAGCTTTAAGGTGAAAGGGGCAAAGTTTAAAGGAGATGTATGGGACAATTTTTTTACAAAGAGCCTGGAACATGTTGCTGGGGTGGTGATGGAGGCAGATACGGTAGTGGCATATAAGAGACTTTTGGGTAAGGACATGGATGCAAGGAATGGGGGGATATGTATTATGTACAGGCAGATAGGAGTTGGCCTTGACATTATGTTTGGCACAGGCATTGTGGACTGAAGGCCCTGTTCCTGTGTTGTACTGTTCGGTGTTCTATGTTCTATGATAAAATTCATTGAATCCTGGAATCATAGGATGGTTATCGCAAGGAGCAAACCATTCAACACAAATCCAATGGCAAATATATCATTTCTTGGAGAATCAGTTTGATCAATTGGGCCAAGTTAGCATAAAAACATCATTTGACTGGACACGGAAGGATAGCAGGGGGCAACATAAATATTATTTAAAACGGACACAAAATGCTGGCGTAACTCAATAGGTCAGGCAACATCTCTGGGGAAAAAGAATAGGTGACGTTTCAGGTCAGAACCCTTCTTCAGACTGAAAGTAGAGGTGTGGTGGGAGAAGGGGGGAGGGTGGAAATAAACTGGAGGAAAGGAAGGCTGGCAACAGGTCACCTCAGGAAGGGTGGAGTCGACAATGGGCCATTGTTGGCTGGGGCAGGTATGGTAATGGGGGGGGGGGAATACAAGGATGTGAACAGTGGAATTAGTAGGACGATCAGGGTGGAGAGAGATTAAATAAGTTACAGCTTTGAAATCCTTTAATTTATTTAGAGTGCTTAAAAAAATCCAAATGCTTTATTTCAAATGCTTTTTTTCCCTCATTTTTAATTGTTTTAATTTTTTTTCAAAGGTTTTAGAATGTTTAGGAAATTCAGAAATAATCAGAAACATTCATAGATCCTGACAGCTGGCCAAGCCAGGATGAGCAGCCTAGCCAACTGTCGAAGATCCTTCAATGTGTTTATGAGTAGAGTTTGTCCTTCCTGTCACCTCCCACACATGAAGGATGTGATTGAAAGGCCCCCCTGTTTCCTGAGGTCATGCCATCAATGATGAAGCAGACTTCATACAGTGAGTTATCCTCAAAAGATTCACATCCATAAAGCAAGGAATTTGTCAGCAGGCTAACAGCAATTGCACCATCCCACCCTGACTGTAACATAAAGTGGAAGGATCAATATTACAACATAAAAGGTGTTTGCTATTATATCCTTGTACTTTCCATTTTCTATTAATTTATCATATTTAGTTTAGTTTAGTTTAGAGATTCAGCGTGGAAACAGGCCCATCAGCCGACCGGGTCTGTGCCGACCAGCGATAACCCATGCACTAGTTCTATCCGACATACTAGGGACAATTTGCAGAAGTCAATTAACCTACAAACCTGCAGGCCTTAGAAATGTGGGAGGAAACCAGAGCACCTGGAGGAAACCCATGCAGTTAGAGCGAGAATATACAAACTCTATACAGACCGCATCCATAGTCCGTTTCAAACCTGGTTCTCTGACGCTGTATGGCAACAACTCTACCCCTATGTTAAGGAGTTTATACGTTCTCCCTGTGACCACATGGGTTTTCTCCGGGTTCTCCTGTATTACATAAACCTAGCACCACAAAACTAGGCTATTCAGCCCATCAGATCCAGACTAATGCTATGTTCAAGGACAGTCGTCCTTATAACATCCTTCTATTTATTGCTCCTTGTTGTTATTGTTCAGAATGATTGATTCTGGGCTGGTAATCAACATTCCTGATTTTCCTGTGGGATGGATTGGAGGAATTCTTTCCCATGGTGGTATGAGCAAAAGGAAATTGGAAGGTGAAAGATTAGCAGAATGAGTGGAATTTTGTGAACGCTCTTTGCCGAGCAAGGCTGACCGAGGTATGGATACATATTATCACCAACTAACTCAACTGACACATCCTGACAGTAGCCCAGATGAGAGGTCATCTGAAGTCAAGCAATTAAAGCAACCACCTCTGAATCTTGAAATTTGGAGTGTTAGTTCTTTAGTCTTGACATGGTATTGGGAATTAGAAAGATACTACTAGGCAAGATATACTTTGACAGTAAGAAGACACTTGTTACTGCTGGAACTGAACAGGCAAACTTGTCTGAAGTTCCGACTGATTCAAACGACCAGGAATTCAAATAATGATAAGCTTATTCAGAGCTGGAAGCAACTTGGCACATTCTCATTATGAATTTTACTGAAGCTGGTTATCATCTCAAGAGATCCATACAATATTTTTGTTTTTTTATTTCTTTGTAATTTATTAAAAAATGAACCACATCCACTTAATCCTCATTTATATCCATTCTTTATTAGTTACAAGCGGACATTAATTAAGATTATGTACTAACTGCACATCCTCTCTTACTACTGAAAGCTTACTGTATATGTTGCTGCATGAATCATTAGAATTGAAATGTCCAGGATCCACTTATCCTTGCAGAATGAAAATATTAAAGGAAATATTAATCTTTGGTAGATAATAGATCCGTGCAAAGGTAGGATTAATGTGGACTTAGAAGAGCGTGCCTCTGCAAGGAAGTCTGTTCAAATGAATGAGAAGCATTATAGGACTAGTGGGAGGCTTCCGTAAAGGAAAGGTTTTATTTCTGCTTGTCTGTTTTAAAATGCAAAAGAAAGATGAGTCAGGTACTCGATATGTCCTTAATCACCGGCAAGCCTATCTGTTTGTGTTGCCTGTGTGTCAACATGCATCAGCTTATTTGCAAATGCGATTCATTGTGGCACCTTTAGACATGTAATTTTATGGGCCATCGGCATCTATAACAAGGCAATATCACCTTTATTGGCCTGCATTGGCTGATTTTTTAAAAACTATGTAAAGCAGGCTCCAAGAGTTCTTGTCTTTGCATATTCCAATTTGCAGAGTAGCTGCAGGTAAAAGCAGCACAAAAATATTCCACCCACAGTTCAGACTTATTTGTCAATAATCAGCAACAGTTCCCACTAACAAGTAGACAGTTTGAAGGCTCAAATGCTTCATGCGATTTAGCCTAAAGCATTTCAAAGTATTGCTTGTGGGAAGGATTACTGCCGTAATATCAGGGATTGATTTATTATCGATGAGACCATTTTGTTTTCATAATGGTGCTTCTTGTCCAGTGGCAGCCATTTGCAAGTCAGTGTGTGTTTTGCATTTCAGAAAGGGCGTCTCAGTGGCATAGCTGGTAGAGCCACTGCCTCACGGCGCCAGAGACCTAGGTTCGAGCCAGACCTCGGATGCTGTCTGAGTGGAGTTTGCATGTTCTCCCTGTGACCAGGTGGGGTTTCCTCCGGGTGCTCTGGTTATCTCCCACATCCCAAAGATGTGCAGGTTTGTAGTGAATTGGCCCTCTGTAAAATTCCCCCTAATGTGTGGGGAGTGCATGAAAAAGAGGGATAACATAAGAACTAATGTGAATGGCTGATCAGCATGGATTTAGTGAGCCAATAGACCTGTTTCCATGTTGTATCTCTAAACTAAACTAATATTGAAACAGATTTTGTCCTCACTTGGTCACGTTGGAGGGAGTAGGGATTATTTAACTTCAAAAATGGGTTTGAATCATTGTTTTTCCTAAGGATGTTGAACCCCGGTCTCCTTGCATGAGCTCCCGGGGAATGGTAGTGTTACTGGAGGAGTACCTAAGGGCCTGAATTGATCATCTTGAAGCCCACCACAGAATTTCAATACAGTGTAAAAACATTAACCAGGAGAATTAATCTTACATCGGGAGCCTTTACTTTAGTTTAGAGATTCAATGCAGAAACAGGCCCTTTGGCGCACTGAGTCCGCACCGACCAGCGATCACCCTGTGCACTAACACTATCCTACACACTAGGGAAATTTATAATTTTTACCAAAGCCAATTAAGGTACAAAGCTGTATATCTTTGGAACATGGGATGAAACCAGAGCACCCGGAGAAAACCCACACGGTCACAGGTAGAACGAACAAACTGCGTAGTGACAGCACCCATAGTCAGGATCAAACCTGGGTCTCTGGTGCTGTAAGGCAGCAACTCTACCGCTGCGCCATTGTGCTGCCCTGACCATGTACCAAGTTCCAAATTGTTCAGGATCACCAGTACCTTCAATTGGAGGAGGTCTGCTGGACTCTTCCCTTCAACAATTCCATTGACGAGCACAGGATTGTGTTCACCACTTCATTTCCTAAGGTCAACAACCAACTCTTTCAGTAGAAGCAAGGAACTGCAGATAGCAGATTACTCAAAGGGACACAAAGTGCTGGAGTAAATCAGTTGGTCATGCAGCATCTCTGAAGAATATGGATCGGTGATATTTTGGGTCAGGACTCTTCTTCAGACTGATCTTGCTTTGGTAACCAAGCAGCTCATCCCATGGATGGCAAAATGGCACAGTGATAGAGTTGCTGCCTTCCAGTTCCAGAGACCCGGTTTCAATTCTGACTATGGGTGGTATCTGTAAGGAGTTTGTACGTTCTCCATGTGATCACGTGGGTTTTCTCTGGGTACTCCGGTTTCCTCCCACTTTGGTAAAATTGTAAATTGTCCCTAGAGTGTAGGACAGTGCTCGTGTACGGGGTGATCACTGGTCGGCGCGGACTCATTGGACCGAAGGGCCTGTTTCCGTGCTGTATCTCTAAAGTATAAAGTCTAAATCATTGCTTTTGACCCGGCAAACCACAGTGCACCTTTGGCGAATTTCAATAGCAAGTTGGCACTATGCTTGGTCACACAGTCGTGGGTGTACGAGAATTAGAGTAGGGATCTGAGCACGCGACTTCGAGGAGTGCCAGTTGAGGGCAAGGGTGGTGGAAATGTTGTTGACTAATTCGAACTGACAGAGGTCTGCCAAACAGAAAATCCAGAAGCCAGTTGCAGATGGAGGCCCTAAGGCCAAGATCCAGGAGTGTAGAGATGAGCTTATTCAGTATTATGGTGTTGAAGGCTGAGCTGTAGTCAATGAATAGCATTCTGACATAGGTGTTCTTATTGTTAAGGTGATCCAGCTATGAGTGTATTATTTCTTAACACAAATTGCAAGGGGTCTAGATTGCCTGGAAAACTGGTGCAGGGTGGTTTGGTTTAGTAATACAGCATGGAAACAGGCCCTTTGGCCCCTGGAGTCTGCGCCAACCAACAATCACCTTGCACTAGTTCCATCCTGTACCCTAGGGATAATTTACAGAAGCCAATTAACTTACAACTTTGGAATGTGAGAGAATACCGGAGCATCCGGAGAAAACTCACGGAGAATGAACAAACTTTGTATAGACGGCACCTGTAGTCATGGTCTCTGGTGTTGTGAGGCAGCAACTCTACTTTTGCGCCATTGTGCCAGCTTGGGTCAGATATGGACTATTTATTATCAGTCCTTCAAAGTACGTTATAGTGGGAAGTCATCATTGAGACAGATTATTTCTTGGGGACAGGAATGATGAAGTGATTGGGGACAATAGACCATTGAAGTGAGTGGGTGAAGATGCTGGTGAAGACTGTAGCCAGTTGCATGATGCGTGATTTTAGAACTATTTCTAGTCCAGATCAGGGTAATTTTCAAAGTAATAACACCTGCCCTCTATTCTTAATCAACAGCAATCGACTTGTAGAATACTGCGCCATTCAATGATGGCTGATCTATCTCTCCCTCTCAACCCCATTCTCCTGCCTTATCCTCATAACCTTTGACACCCTTACTAATCAAGAACCTGTCAATCTCCACTTTAAAAATGCCCCGACGACTTGGCCTCCACAGCCGTCTAGTCAGATGGTTTTTGGTCTGTTTTTTTGTGCTGCCCCCAAGCTGAGATCTGATAGGATTCATATAGTGACTCCGCAATAAAGGAACTCAAACACTCCTCCAATATTTACATTCTGCACCTGTGCTAAATTGTTTACAGAAGCCTCTCTTCCAGAACACTAAGGTCCTCTGGGATGCTGCATAATATTGTAAGATATTGAAGAAAGGAATACAAGCATATTGCCAGGACTCAAGGGCCTGGGTTATAGAGAAATGTTGGGCAGGCTAACACTTTATTCCTTGGAGTGCATGAGGCTGAGCTGTGATCTGAGAGAGGTGTATAGAATAGATTGGGTGAATGCACAATCTTCTATTCAGCAGAGAGGAATCAAGAACCAAAGGACATGTTTATGGGGAGAGTGGTTGAATTTAATAGGAACCTGAAGGGTAAATTTTCCACTCAGGTGGGTATATGGAATGAGCTGTTAGAGGAGGTAGTTGAGACAAGTGTTATAACAACATTTAAAATATATTTGAGCAGGTGCATAGATAGGAATGGTTTAGAGGGATATGGACCGAATGCAGGTATCTTGGTCGACATGAATGAGTTGGGCTGAAGGGCCTGTTTCTGTACAAAAGGACACCAAGTGCTGGAGTAACTCAGTGGGTCAGGCAGCATCTCTGGAGAGTATGGATAGGTGATATTTCAGGTTGAGATCCTTACTGTTTACCATGATTTTACAACTGTATGAATAGCTCCCTCCTGGAGCATCATCCACTTTCACATCCCATCATCACATCTCCTGATCCCCTTGGTTCCTCCATCTTGAATATGTTCACTGACTGAGCATCTGAAGAAGAGGAACATGGCACTGCCCATCTTGGCACACAATTCTCTGTGACACATTCAGTGGAGAACTGCATAGTTTGGGAACATCTCCATCCAAGACCGCAAAACATTACAGAGAATTGTGTGCGCAGCCCAGACCATCACACAAACCAATCTCCCCCCCAGTGATTCCATCTACACTTCACGCTGCCTCGGCAAGGCCATCAGCGTTATCAAGGACGAGTCTCACCCCGGTCACTCCCTCTTCTCCCCTCTCCCATCAGGCAAGAGGTACAAAAGTGTGAAAATGCACACCTCCAGATTCAGGGACAGTTTCTTCACAGCTGAACCATACTATCAACAACTAGAGAGCAATCCTGAGCTACTATCTACCTCATTGGAGATCCTTGGACTATCTTGAATCAGACTTTACTGGACTTTATCTTGCACTAAACGTTATTCCCTTTATCATGTATCTGTACACTGTGGAAGGCTAGATTGTAATCATGTATTGTCTTTCCGCGGACTGGTTAGCATGCAACAAAAGCTTTTCACTGTACCTCGGTGCAGGTGACAATTAACAAAACTAAACTAAACTAAATAGCACTGACTGTCTGAAGACAGCCCGAAATGTTGCCTATTTCCTTCTCTCCATAGATGCTGCCTCACCCACTGAGTTTCTCCAGCATTTTTGTCTAGCACTGTCTGGTATGCTGGTTAGAGGTGGTGCGGTGTAGATTCACTGGATTGACATGGCGTGAAGGATTTTACAAATAAGGCAAGATTGAGGAAGATTGATCTGTATGAAACATGATGTCATTGAAATATAGAAACTGCCTGGGAATATATTCCCTGTCAGTAGAACTAACCATGTTAAATATTAGTGGCTGAGTGTTATATTCTGTCTCTGAAATTAATTTCCACAAGTCAACATTCAGCCCCAACTACATTGCTCATTTAGCCTTATCAACCAGGGATGAATTTCCAGGCAATTCTATTCTGAAGTGGATTGACAGGCTAGATGATAGGAGGCTAATTCCTCTCACAGAAGGTCTAGGTCGGCAGCACAGCAGCCCTGCAGCGCCAGAGACCCGGGTTCAATCCTGACCACGGGTGCTGTCTGGATGGAGTTTGCACATTCTTCCCTGTAACCAAGTGGGTTTTCTCCGGATGCTCCGGTTTCCTCCCACACTCCAAAGACATGTGGGTTTATTGGCTTCTGCAAATTTCCCCTGGTGTGTAGAGAGTGAATGAGAAAGTGGGATAGCATAGAAATAGTGTGAACGGGTGATCGGTGGTCGGTCGGTGGGCTGAAGGGCCTGTTTCATTGCTGTATCTCTAAACTATCACTTGTTAGCTGTTACCCCATGCCTTAGCATCCTCCCCCACCCCGACCTCCCCCTCCACGTCTATGCCTCGATGCTACTTCCACTCTTCATCTGTCAGTCTGAAGAATGGCCCAACTTGTCAATGCTGACCAAAAGTGCCTAGCTGAGCTAGTCCTGAACATGACTCCTAGAACATAGCACATAGAACAAAGAATGTGGAAGGAAACTGGAGCACCTGGAGAAACCCCACTCAAGCACAGAGAGAACATACAAACTCCATACAGACAGCACCCGTACTCAGTTATAAACCCGGCCCTCTGGCACTGTAAGGCAGCAACTCTTTCCACTGTGTTACGGAGTTTATACGTTCTCCCTGTGACTGTGTGGGTTTTCTCTGGGTACTCCAGTATATAGTTCATTGGCTATATTTAAGAGGTGTGGCCCTTGTGGCTAAAGGGATCAGGGGGTATGGAGAGGAGGCAGGTACAGGATACTGAGTTGGATGATCAGCCATGATCATATTGAATGGCGGTGCAGGCTCGAAGAGCCGAATAGCCTACTCCTGCACCTATTTTCTATGTTTCTATGTTTCTATATTAACCTAACAGCACAAAACTAGACTATTCGGCCCATCTGATACAGGCTAATGTTATGTTCTACGATGGTCTTCCTTATAACTTTCTTCTATTTCTTTTTCCATAGAACATTGAACACAAGAAGAACACAAACTGTCCATTTCCCTCCACAGATGCCAGATAACCCATTGAATTTTTCCAGCTATTCTTCTGGAATCAGGTGGCAATCTTTTGATGTTATTTTAACTCCACAGGTTCTCATTAGATGATACAAGGGGCAACAAACTACCACTCACTCCTTCATGTTTTAGAAGTGATGGAACTCTGTGGGTCGGTGAACATCCTAGACTCTGTGAAAAGAGGCAAGCTGAATAAGACATCTAAGAAAAGAATTAAGTCCGGGCATATCTGGCAAGTGTGACAATATAAAAGAACTATAAAAGCAATAGCTCAGCGTTAGGCTTGCCAGCCTTTTATTATTTACATTGACAGCGGAATTGCACCACAGTTACATATACATCGCCAGCTATTCTGTTTGTTTACTCAGTTATTTCTCGGTAAATTTAGCTACTAAGTAAATTGTAATGAATCAGAGGTCTCAAGCTCATCACTACTGTTTCTTGTACATGCAAGCTAGAACCTAATGAGCCAGAGGTGCAAAGCTCAATAAATCAGTGGCACGGTGGTGCAGCGGTACAGTTGCTGCCTTACAGCGCCAGAGACCCAGGTTCGATCCTGACTACGGGTCCTGCCTGTACGGAGTTTGTACGTTCTCCCTGTGACTGCATGGGTGCTTTGGTTTCTTCACACGCTCCAAAGATGTACAAGTTTGTAGGTAAATTGGCTTCGCTAAAATTGTAAAATTATCCCTAGTGTGTAGGATAGTGCGAGTTGCTGGTTGGCGGGGGCAGTTTCTGCACTGTATTTCTAAAGTCTAAATGCTTAAAAATTCCTGCGTTTTGTTTTAAATGCACCATTCTGTGGATATGCGTTTGCATTTAAGTCCAGCACTAAATGTCCATTGCTTGCAGTCCTTGCTTTTGGCTTCCTACTGGGCCTTTTCATAAAAGAATCATGGAAACAAGCCCTCACCCACATTTAAACATTCATTTACATTAATCCTACATGAATCCTTTTTTTTTTTTCCCCACATTCCCAAGAACTGCTGTTGGATTCTATCACTCATTCAAGGAGCAATATATTGTGGGCAAATACTCTACCAATCTGCATTTAGCAAAGCCAATAGCCTGTGCAATCCTTGTCTGATCTATGGTGTCTTAGCACAGAAACAGGCCTTTTGGCCCAACGCACCCATATTGCCATTTTAGTCCCTGAAATGTGACTCGTGGACCATAGAGCATATAACATAGAACAGTACAGCACAGGAACAGACCATTCGGCCCACATTGTCCATGCCAAGCTAATCTCATCTGCCTGCACATGATCCCTCTATTCCTTGCATTTCCATGTGCCTCTCAAAAAGCCTCTTAAATGCCACGATTGTATCTGCCTCCACCACCACCACTGGCCACGCCTGATCCACAACAAGATCATATTTTACCTCTTCAATGATACGGACAAATATTTGTTTAAACATGGTGAGGGTTACTCTCTCTACACTTTTTCAAGCAATGAGATCCAGACCATGATGATATTCTTAGTATAAAAACTTCCCTATTATTTAAAGCTTCTGCCTTAAATCTATTATCCTTGCATTTTAACCCCTCTGCTATTTGAAGGAGCACTTTCTTGCTAATTCTGTCTATTATAGAATCTCTCCACATCTTGTTCTAGAGCAAACAACCTTACCTCGAGAGCTTGACTCAAACCTCAAAACATTAACAGTTCCTCTCTCCACACCACATGCGGCATGGTGGCGCGGCTGGTAAAGCCACTGCCTCACAGCGCCAGACACCTGTGTTCGATCCTGACCGCTGTGGAGTTTGCACATTCTCTCTTTGGGTGGGTTTCCCGCAGGTGCTCCTTTTTCCTCCCATACCCTCAAGATGTGCGGGTTTGTAGGTTAATTGGCCCTCTGTAAATTGTCCCTGGTGTGTAGGATAGAACTAGTGAACTTGCAATCGCTGGTCGGCAAGAACTTTGTGGGCCGAAGCGCCTGTTTCCATGCTGTATCTCTAAAATTAAAATTTGTAGGGAATGGATGAGAAAGTGGAATAAAGTGGAACTAGTGTGAACGGGTAATCGATGGTCAATGTGGACTCGGTGGGCCGAAGGGCCTGTTTCCATGCTGTATCTCTAAAGTAAACGAAACATGCTGCCTGACCCATGGCGTGTTTCCAGCATTTTCTATTTTTAGTTCAGATTTCCAGCATCTGCAATTTTTTAGTTTTTTTAGTTTTCAATGCCCAAGCATTTCCACTTTCAACTCTTTATTGGACTCCAATTTTCTGTCAAAATGCTCCCAAATGTCAACTGCACCCTCTGCAGTGTAATTGCATCTTCCGTGTCAGGTGGTGACCAAAAAACTCCAGCAATACACTAATGCTGCAGCCAACAGGAGGAGAGCAGTCCTGACAAATTGGCAGATTTGGTCTGCAAAATAGGTGCTGGGTATGGTGTTTAGTTTAATTTAGTTGAGTTATCATGTGGAAACAGTCCCTTCGGCTCACTGAGTCCATGCCAACCAACGATCACCCATACACTAGTTCTATCCTACACAGCAGGGACAATTTTACAGAAGCCAATTAACCCTATAAGCCGACACATCTTTGGAATTTGGGAGGAAATCGGAGCACCAGGAGGAAACCCACGTGGTCACTTGGAGAAAGTACAAACTCCGCACAAATTACCCAAGCACCCGTAGTCAGGATCGAACCCGGGTCTCTGACGCTATAGGGCAGCAACTTTGCTGCTGCGCCGCTGTGCCACCCCCTACCATCCCATCTGAGATCTTAAAATCATTGTGAAACAGAGACCTCCTTGCTTTAAGATACTATTATAATGAATTATTCCCTTTAAGAAACTGGGCACAAAGTGGCAACATATTGATGTACTCTGCTGCACTGACCACAGGAAACAAGTGAAATGCTCTTAAAAAGCATCACTCAGCCTCAGGCATAGAGAGAAAGGTTAGTATGGACAATGGTGAGAAAATCATATTGGGTAAAGAGCAGTAGGAATTATAGGGTCAGGTCAGGTCAGGATGTAACATTCCATGAGCTAAGAGCAGTTTAATTGGTGCCAGGGATATGATTGACCATTATCAATCTGGCGTAAGCCTTATCAGAATTATAGCTCCAACTGCGATGGCAGAATATTTTATCACCATAAAATGGACAGTGGAAGCAGTGGATAATTTATGCAGTGTAACAGTATTGCCGTTTTTACATCAAGCTGGACTCACCACTTTCTATGAAATGTGACTTTTGTTTTCCTGAGAGTAAATAGTGAAAGAATTTGGCTGCAAATTGTTGGTCCAATTTCATCTGCAAGGTAATTAAGACGAGCCTTGCATGTTGATGAGTTCCTCATGTGTAGGAACTGCCATGCACAAATGATGTCTATGTTAGAGTGGGACGCAAATAGGAAGTGTGCAGAAAGGAAATGCAGATGCTGGTTTACGCCAAAGATAGACACAAAAAGCTGGGGTAACTCAGCGGGCCAGGCAGCATCTCTGGAGAAAAGGAATAGGTAACATTTTGGGTCGAGACCCTTCTACAGACTGAGAGTGAGGGGAGAGGGAACATTGAACCATTGAGGGCTCCACCTTTCCTTGATCATCGTTTGATTTGTGCTTTCGCAATAGGAAGTTTCGGGATCAATTCCCCGAAGGATAGAAAGTGGGTGCTGATGCAATTTCCAGACTAAAAACAGGCACAAGTGAGACCGATTTCCAGTCAAAATGCCCAATGAAACCTTAACACCTTCACCAGAATTCAGTTTATCTGCCACTACATCTCTCTGCACACCGCTTCCCAAGTTCTTTAATCGCTGTTGACAGTTCAACAGGTGAAAGCTGACAAATTTGCTTGCGCAGAAGTGTTTCAGGCTATATGATGGTGTATTTTTGATCAAATGTTTGTTCACGGTTTGCACACCTTCTGAAGTTTGTTCCAGATCTCACACACAGACAAGATCATGAGAGGGAAGGATCGGGAAAACGCAGTCTTTTGCCCAGAGTCTTTTACCCATAGTTTTACCTCGAGAACCTGAGGACATAGGTTTAAGGTGAGGGGGGAAAGATTTAATAGGAATCTGAGGTGCAACCTTTTTACACAAAGGGTGGTAGGTGCATGGAACGAGCTGCCAGAGCATCCCTGGAGAACATGGACAGGTGACGTTTCGGGTCGGGACCCTTCTTCAGATTTGATAGATCTCCAAGGGTGCTAACGAGGAGTGATTCTAACATTTGGTTGCGGCAAAGCGAGAAAAAGGAGAGTGGGAGAGAACCCCAGGCACAGAAAACCCTTTAACTCTGAGGAAGGGTCCTGACCTGAAATGTCATCATGTTCGCCAGAGATGCTGCCTGACCCGCTGAGTTACTCCCGCACTTTGTGTCCTTTTATGGAATTGTCCAGCTAGCCGGAGGCCAGGAAACCAGACATCAACAGCTGAGTTACTCCAGCATTTTGTGTCTTTCCTTGGTAAAGCAGCATCTGCAGTTCCTTGTTTCTACGCTGCACTTTTCTTTGTATTTGTTGCAGAACCACATTTCTGGAAGTGTGTCACGTGTGGAGGGTTAATAAAGACCTAATGAAACAATGAACTACAAAAAACACAGCGTAAGGAGATTTCCAGGTCGTTACCTTTTGCTTTGTGGAATCATCAATAGACAATTAACAAACTTGGACAATGTCGCAAGCGCTGGGTCGGAGAGACCTGGTGGCAGGAACATTGAACGCATGAGGCACGTCTGTGGGGATGATGCATGCTTGTGGCACACGTTGCCTGAAGCAGGTCTAGGAGTGCCACCTCAGTGAACTTCTGAAAGTCATCTAGAGCCACCTCAGCGTTACGGGGATAGGCTGAACGAGGTCTCCTGGGATGCGGGCAGGTCGGTGCACTGGGTCCGCAGCAGAGTCAGATCGGAACATGATGCTGTCATTGCCTCAGGTGAAATCATTAACTTCACTGTGGTGACACAGTCTTACCTGAGCCCTCCAAGGGATTGCCCTCATCGCTCCCTTGCTCGGCCTCAGGTAAACTGTGCAACGCCAGTAAAAAAGACATGAATGTAAAAACAACGACGCAGAAATCTATGATTAACTCAAAAACCTAAATGAATAGGGAAAAGAAACAACATCAGAAAACGAATGCATCAATGGTGATCACCATGGCAGGGTATCCACACTGAATCATAGGGGTTAGCATTCCATCTTGCTTTTGATCATTTACAGAAAGTACATCAGTGGCTGACAAGTCCAATGTTTATTCAATCTTTAGACTTTACACTGTAGGCTTTACTGTCAGACTTCAGAGATGCAGCACGGAAACAGGTCCTTCGGACCACTGAGACCTCGGCAACCAGCGATTATCCCCGTGGACAAACAATATCCTACACACTAGGGACAATTTTACAATTTTTACTGAAGCTAATTAACCTACAAACCTGCACATCTTTCGAATGTGGGAAGAAACCAGCGCACCCGGAGAAAACACACATGGTCTCATGGAGAACGTGCAAACTCCACACAGACAACACCCAAGATTAGAAACAAACCCAGGTCACTGGTGCTGAGAGGCAGCAGCTCGGCCACTCTGCTACTGTGCTGCCCTGTACTGTTCTATGTTCGATCTTCTATGTTTTTAAGAGTCAGCTACATCGCTCTCTCTCTGGAGTTACATACAAGCATGACAAAGTACAGAGAGGATCTACAAGGATGTTACCAGGACTTGAGAGCCTGATTTATAAGGAGAGTTATAGCAGTGTTTCAAATTCCATGCCTGGCCATTAGCAATAATAACACAAAAACACCAGAAAGTAGCAGCAGGAGTAAAGCACATGTCCACTCACGCCTGCCCTGACATTTAGTACAGTCGTAGTTGGTTAACCCCAGACCTCAACTCCCCTTCCGTACTCATTTACAGTTCATTTAGAGATACGTTGTGAAAACAGGTCCTTCGGCCCACCGAGTCCACGCCGACCATCGATCACTCATATACCAGTTCTATCCTACACACACTAGGAACAATTTACAGAAGCCAATTAACCTACAAACCTGCAGGTCTTTAGAATATGGGGGGAAACTGGAGCATCAGGAGGAAACCCATGCGGTCACAGGGAGAATGTGCAAACTCCATACAGACAGCACCTGTAGTCAGGATCAAACCCGGGTCTCTGGCACCATGAGGCGGCAGCTCTAATGTTGTGTCACTGTGCCGCCATTCTTTAAACACCTCCAGCGATCTAGCCTCTACAACTCTCTGGGGTAGAAGATTTCAAAGATTAATCACAATCTGTGAGAAGAAACTCCAAGGCATCTTTGTTTTAAATAACTGCTCCCTAATCTTGTAACTATGTTCCCTCATTCGAGATTCTCCCACCAGTGGAGAAATCTCCATATGTACCCTGTCAAGCCCCCTCAGAACTGCAGAATCTTTATAATTACATAAAATTGACACCTGAACACAATGTACTATGCCCCCTGAAACCTAGAGTACATCCAGCTACAGCCATCTTAGTTCCACTGACTAAGGATACATTTCTTGGCACAGACGTGCATGTCTGCCAGGTTTTACTTTTTAAACATCTTGCACACAATGAGTTTCGCCGGAGATGGCCTTGTGGCTTATACAGATTTTCCAGCACGATTTTAAAGAGAAAGGTCAGGTTTTGGGTTCCAGTTTAATATTCTCCCTCAAACAATGAAGTACATTATCTGCTCCTACATACACTGCTGCTGTGGGATACTGCTGTGTGTTCCACTCTGACAGTCGCCATTCCAGTTGCCGGTTTTTCAGGTGACTGCCGGCAACTTGTCAGTCGCCGGCAATCCGCTGAAAAATCGCCTAAGTGGGACAGGCCCATTACTCTTTTCTCATTTGTGTGGATGCTGCTTGGCTTGTGAATATTTCCAGAATTTTGTGTGTTGATTAGATTAAGTGTAGATGTTTTAGTTTAGAGATGCAGAACAGAAATAGGCTCTTCAGCCCACTGGGTCTGTATCGACCAGCAATCCCCGCATAATAACTCTATCCTACACCAACTAGGGACATTTTTTACACATACGCCAAGCCAATTAACCTACAAACCTGTACGTCTTTGGAGTGTGGGAGGAAACCAAAGATCACGGAGAAAACCAGCGCGATCACGGGGAGAACGTACAAACTCCGTACAGACAGCACTCGTAGTCGGGATCAAACCCGGGTCTCTGGTGCTGCAAGTGCTGTAAGGCCGCTGCGCCACTGAGCCGCCCTGTTAAATGGTGTTTAAATGTCGTGAACGATCCTCAGAATGCCAGGCTGTGTTCGGGGTGGCAAGGAGGCGCAGCAGTAGAGCTGCTGCCTTACAGCTCCAGAGACCCAGGTTAGATCCTGACCACAAGTGCTGTCTGCACAAAGTTCGTACATTCTCTCTGGGACCGCGTGGGTTTTCTCCGGGAGGTCCGGTTTTCTCCCACATCCCAAAGACCTACTGGTTTGCAGGATAATTGGCTTCTGTAATTTGTCCCTAGTGTGTAGGATAGTGTCTGTAAATTGTCCCCAGTGTGTAGGTTCTGTTTCCATGCTGTTTCTCTGAAAATAAACACTTAAAACTTGGGTTTTCTGATGAAAAGTCACCAATCCGAGATGTAAACCCACTTATCCAGTTGCTGTCTGACCACTGAGTATTAGGAGATGTTTAAATTTCGCAGCATTTTGGTTTTCCAGTAGGTTTTACAACTAGTTTTACAATAGCTGCCTCAAAACTTGCTTACACACAGACTAACGAGGAATCCACAAGAGTGCACAATCAATATTTTGAACATCCGTGTTGCTTAACCACCTTGCCCTTCTGGTAAATTGATTCTGCCTTGAAGCTGATCCCCAGGTGTTTCAAAGATATGAGTTAGGATGTGGCAGGTTACAAAAGATCGAGACTGCACGTGACTGCAATTTCCAACAGGAACATTTGTGCCCGTCTCTCACCGACACTTGTTGAAGAGACATACTAGCTATGCGCAGATAGGAATACCAAGGAAAATAGTACGTGTTCTCATTGTTCCTGTGACAATTATAATGCAATCACTGCCTAAATTTGAGACTATGCATATTTCCAAGATATAATAGCTAAGAATCATTCTGGTTTAGTTTAGTTTAGTTTAGTTTAGTTTAGAGATGCAGCGTGGAAACAGGCCATTCGGCCCACCCAGTCTGCGCCGACCAGCGATCCCCATACACTAGCCTTATCCTACACACTAGGGACAGTTTACAAATTGTTTTTAACCAAAGTTAATTAACCTACAAACCTGTACAAATGTATTTAGAGTGTGGGAGGAAACCGGAGCACCTGTGGAAAACCCACTCGGTCACAGGGAGAATGTACAAACTCTGTTAAGACGGCACCAGTAGTCAGGATCGAACCCGGGTCTCTGACGTTATAAGGCAGCAACTCTACTGTTGCGCCACCATGCCACCCCACAAAATAGAACATCAGACTTTGTGCCCAAATTGAAAATGAAAGCAAAGAGGTATTTTAACCAGGCACCAGTGTGTGAAATGGAATGACAGCCAATTTGGATAACTACCGGTTTAATAACTACAATCATGCTAAGGTTGTCTGTGAGATTGTCGTCCAGATCTACTGTATCATTAACAATCTACCTTTGTACCACATTGCCCACACCTCGACGTGTTCCGCCCCCTCCATGATGTAGAGATCTTCTTCCATCGCCTCAGACTCCAAGCCCTTTTATAAGTTCATAAGTCATAGGAGCAGAATTAGGCCACCTTCATCATGCCCCCTCCTCTTGGAGCCCCCCCCCCTACCAACCTTCTACCCTCCATGGACCTTTTTATTTTCACTGCCGGCATGACATTGGTCTTAAGAAGGGCCCGACCAGAAACATCAGCCATCCATTTTCTCCCTTCTTCAGACTGAAAGTAGAGAGTGTTAAAGGTGGTGGGGGGGCAGGGGGGGGGATGGGGGGGGGAGGTGGAGGTGAGAGCTGGAGGCGAGGATAAACCAGAATTAATCAGGGCCAGCCATGAATGAGCTCAGGCGGGGCGATGCCTGGTAGGTTCACTGTTGGCTGGGGAAGTTGTGATCTCAAGAGAAACAATGTGGAGAACTTCTTCTTCTGTCGTGTGTCTTTTAGACCTGCAGCTCCATTGAGGCGAGCCAGGCCAACGTGTCATCGTCCAGGTCAATCAGACCTCATTCACCATTTGGTGGCTGGTGTTTGGGGCAACTGGTGACTATGTGCTCCACTGTCTGTGTTGGGTCCCCACACTCGCAGGAGGCGTTGTTCACGAGGCCCCACTTCTTCATCGCTACTCCATAGCGTCCGATGCCTGTCCTCAAGCGGTTGAGGGTTGTCCACTGCTTTCGTGGCAGGTGCTGGCCAGGGACGTCCATGGGGTCATCGATGTAATGGTGTAGCCTAGATGGTTCCGCTGACTTCCACTGGTCTCTCCATCTCGTCTTGACCCAGGCAGCCTTAGAAGCGTCAGCCGGTGTTGTGCAGAGCTGCTCTTGGGCTTGCGTGGCAAAGGGATGCCGTGACTTGAGGCGCACTCGTCGTGGTGTCTCTGTGACGATCTGATGGAGGAGGTGGGATTCACTGGTCTGTGCCTTTCGAGAGAGGGCCAGCGTGGCTGCTTCTCGTCTGATGTTGGCTGGGGCGTTGCCAGCGAGGACGGGCAGTTGGTTTACTGGGGTGGCTCGTAGGCATCCGGAGACAGTCCGCAGGGCGCTGTTGAGGGCAGCATCCAGCTTCTTGGCGTGAGGGCTACGCCACCAGACCGGGGCGCAGTACTCGGCGGCTGAGAACACCAGGGCCACTGTGGACATGCGCAGTGTCTTCGTCGTGGCTCCCCATGTGGTGCCGGCTAGGCGGCGAATCAGTGCGGCACGGGCGCTTGTCTTTGCCTTGGCACCTTCCAGGTGTTGTTTGAATGACAACGTTCTGTCGAGCTTCACGCCGAGGTACGTGGGGACAGGCTGGGACCGTAACTGGGCGTTATCCACCATGACGTTCATCTCGCGGGACGCTTCCCTGTTGTTGAGGTGGAACATTGAAGATGTTGTCTTACCCATGCTGAGCTTGAGGCGCCAGTTCCTCAGGTATGAAGACAGGATGTTCATGTCTTCAGAGAGGCCCTCTTCTGCTGCTTCCCAGGATGGCTTACTAAGTAGGATGGCCAGGTCATCAGCATAGCCATACTTCTTTCACTGGGTTGCAGGCAGGTCATGGATGTAGATATTGAACAGCATTGGTGCCAGCACTGAGCCCTGTGGGACGCCGTTCTTAAGTTTCCTCACCCTGCTGCATTTCCCGTTGCTGGTGTATAGCCTGAAGCTGCGGTTGCTCAGCATCTCCATGTGGAGAACTGTGGAACTGGTAAAACGACTAGTATAGCTGGGACATGTTGGCCGGTGTGGGCTAGTTAGGCCAAACTCTATGACTATGACCAACTTTTGTATAAACCAGCATCTGAAGTTCCTTGTTTCTGCACTCTTTTGTGTCTCTTGTTGTAAAATTCTCCTGGACTTTTGCCGTTATTATAATCAGGGGCCACTTACACCACAGTTATCTCCTCGTCTCCCCTCCACCGTTGGGTTGAAGAGACAGAGCTTAAAAACATGTACCACCAGATTCAAGAACAGCTTCTTTCCCTCTGTTATCAGGCTCTTCAATTCACCTCCCATGGGCTGCAGATGAATACCTGATCTCCCAATCTACCTTGCTGTGGCCCTTGCACTTGTCAAAGTGTATAAAATCATGAGGGGTAGAGACAAGGTAGCGTATTTTTTTTCCCCAGGGAAGGGGAATCAAATACTTGAGGGCATAGGTTTAAGGTGAGAGGGGAAAGATTTCAAAGGGACCTGAGGGGCAACTTGTTCACACAGAGGGTGGTGGGTACAAAGATGAGCAGTCAGAAGAAGCAGTTGAGGCAGGTGCAATTGCAACGTTTAAAAGACATTTGGACAGGTATATGATAGAAAAGGTTTAGAAGTATGTGGGGCAAATGCTGACAAATAGGACCTGTTCAAATGAGCATTTTGGTTGGCATGGACGAGATCGGCTGAAGGACCTGCTTCTGTGCTGTATGGCTCTATGAATCTATGATTCTCTGATTGTTGGAGCTGTCTTAACGAGTCAATGGCCTACTCTTGATCCAGTATTCCCATATTGCGGAACTCCTTTAGACTTTAGACTTTGGAGATACAGCACGGAAATATGCCCTTCGGCCCACCAAGTCCGCGCCGACCAGCATTCACACCATAAATTAGCACTATCCTACACACTAGGTACAATTTACAATTGTACCGAAGGCAATTAACCTACAAACCTGTACGTCAAAAAGGGTCTCAACACGAAACGGCACCTATTCCTCTTCTCCAGAGATGCTGCCTGACCCGTTGAGCTACTCCAGCATTTTGGGTCTATCGTCATCATTGGAGCGTGGTAGGAAACCTGGTGCACCCGGAGAAAATCCACACGGACACAGGGAGAATGAACAAACTGCGCACAGACAGCACCCGCAGTGAGGATCGAACCTGGGTCTCTGGCATTGTAAGGCAGTAACTCTACCGCTGCGCCACCGAGCCGCCCGAACTCCTGATAAAATGGAGATGTCTCAGTTACATCTTATTACAAACCTAATTCCTAAGTTAGTTAAAGCTCAAGGAAAATAATTGAACAGTACCTTGCAGCCACAAGGAGCACTTGTACTGATATTTAACCTTCATTAATTGTCTATGCTCATCTTTAGAATAAGATTCTGCTCATTTTCAGACACCTTTCATGAGCATAAAACACTGGCGGGTCAGGTTTTGCAAAACAAGATAATCCATCTCTTAATGATGCCACTGTCTCAGCATTAGTCAGTCTACAATTTGATATGTTGCCTCTATTTCTCATAGATTGTCAATGACTGAATAAGTGAATGAGATTGTCAATTATTATCAACTTCAGATCATTCATTCTCATGAACAAAATAACTCGAGAAAACAGTTTTATTGCAGCAAAGCATCTAAAATTGTGTGACAAGAAGGTTCGACACCAAGCCATGTTAAGAGAGGTGAGCAGGAAGAACAATGATGCAGATTTCAAAGAGTGCATCATGTAAATTGTTTGTTTCTAAGCTTCTCCCCAGTCTAGTTTCAGTAGAAACTCTCAATCAAGCACTTGAAACAACTACATTTTATTTTAACAAAAGCCCGTTACAGTTCAACTACTGTACCTATCCCACCGCGGGTTCGATCCTCGTATCTGCCTGTCCAAGCCCTCTAGGCCTCGCTCAAATAGAGACACTCCAGAAGTTCACGCAGTCCCAAGCGCTCTCCCAGAAGATCGATCCTGGACCTCGTGGTAGCGGACTTTTATATGTCCCGGGACCTCGAGGGGCCGAACCACATGGGGTGGTCTCTTAATAATCCAATTACAGATATCGATTAACCCCTTACATAACAGACATTTCCCTAACCTAATAATACAACAGCTCAATGCATTGTATTCAAAAAGGACTTCGTAAGGAAGCCAACTTAGAAACATTTACCCTGCTACAGGAAACACAGACAAGGCTCAATGCCTCACCCAATCAACACTCCGCAAAGCAGAACTCTGCAACATTATTTACAACTATTTACAAGGTGTATGTCTGGTTTGCAGCCATCCAATCCATTCTATGCATTTTGCACCTAATTGACAGGGTTTGCAGATGTTCTCATTCTTTGCTTCCAAATTGTATCTAAGCTCCAGACACACTGGCACCTCTTCGCAGCTTGTCCCAGCTCTGCAGAGAGTAACTCCAAATTGACCAAATCTCCCAGCAACCCTGAACCTTCTAGCCCATTTTGAAGTCCTAGCCTCTCCAATTTAACCAGGATTAACAATCAGACCTAAGGAAAATAGCACGGGAAGTGTATGGGGAATGGTGGTGCTGCGGTAGAGTCACTGACTTACAGCGTCAGAGACCCGGGTTCAATCCTGACTATGGGTGCTGTCTGTACGGAGTTTGTACGTTTTCCCCGTGACTGTGTGGATTTTCTCCGGGTGCTTCGGTTTCCTCCCACACTCCTAAGACCTGCAGGTTTGTCGGATAATTGGCTTCGGTAAGTTGTAACATTGTCCCTTGTGCATGACTTACTGTTACTGTACAGGGTCATCGCTGGTTGGCACAGACTCGGTGGGCCCGAAGGGCCTGTTTCTGCGCTGTATCTCTAAAGTCTAAACTGAGTTGGATTCTTGGCTGCTGAATGTACAATCGCAAGTGGTATTCAAACTGAAATCTGGGATGCGCAAGAATAAATAGGGTAACTGCATAGAGTCTTTTGCCCAGAATAAGGTAATCAAGAATCAGAGGGCATAGGTTAAAGGTGAGAGGGAAAGATTTAATATGAACTCAAGGGGCAACGTTTTTACACAAGGGGTGGCGGTCTATGGAATGTGCTGCAGAGGAGGTAGTCGAGGCAGGTACTATCATAACATTCAAGAGACATTTGGACAGGTACATGGATAGAATAGGTTCAGGGTGCGTTGGGTTAAACTCCGCCTGATGGGACTAGTGTAGAATGGACATATTGTTTGGCATGGGCAAGTTGGGCCAAAGGGCCTGTTTCCACAGTGTATGACTATGACTATAAATTTGGATAGTTCTTTTCCATAAAAATGACGTTGTAGCTGAGATCTTCATTTTTATTTGGGTTGGTTTGCATCTGAAACTCTATTGTTTAATTTTGTTTTGTACCTCTCCCAAAGTGCCAGTGTCACATCTGGAACACTAATTGTATCACTAAGCTAATCAAAAGACAAGTAAAAACTGCAGATGCTGAAAAACTGAAATAAGATCAGAAAATGTCACAAAACTCTCAGCCAATCGAGCAGCATCCATGGAGAAAGAAAGTACCAGCGTTTCAAGTCAAACACCCACCATCAGAACCTGAAACGTAACCATTAGTTCTCTCTCCACAGATGCTGCCTGAACAGCTGTGACATTTTCTGGTTTTATCTTTAAATATCTAAGTTAATTTTGAGAGCAGCATTTTAATCAAAATGAACAGTTATGTTCGGCAGGACCCTTAGGTGCATCGGTCTGAAGAAGGGTCTCGATCCGAAACGTCACCTATCCATGTTCTCCAGAGACGCTGCAAGACCCGTTGTTACCCCAGCACTTTGTGTCCTTTTTTTTTTATAAACCAGCATCTTACCAGCTCCCTGCCACTGCGTTGAGCAGTTAACTTGCTTGAAAATTCCTTAGCTCCATTTTTTCTTGATATTGGTTTGCAGCCAGATCATTAAATGTTTGACAATTAAACTAAATAATGGTTGTTTAAATGACAACTAGGAAGATGTATTTTGCATACACCAGAATATGTTATTGATACTACAGGAGTTGCACATAGACTATATCAACATGAACAAAACTTGCAATTATCATAATTAACCTCCCACCAGGATAATTATAAAGCCACGACGATGAAGAATCTTGACAAAGGTTTACAAAAGTTCAACCATCCATGTTTGACTCATGCTCCAAGTGCCACTGGGATAACCTCTCTACTCTCAACAAATCACCACCGCCTATTCTTGTCATATTTAATATTTATTTTTGCTTTCAACACAGCACAGTGTTGAGTTTCTATAAAATGAACGAGGGAAAAATCACAATGCTATGTGTAGAGCAAAGGAAATATTGAGGCGGAACGGTGGGGGAGCGGTAGAGTTGCTGCCTTACAGCGCCGGAGACCCAGGTTCGATTCTGACTATGGGTGCTGTCTTTATGGAGTTTGTACCTGTGACCTCGTGGGTTTAGTCCAGGTGCTCCAGTATCCTTCCACAGTCCAAAGACGTACAGGTTTGTAGGTTAATTAGCTTCGGGAAACGGAAATGGTAAATTGTCCCTAGTGTGTCGGACAGTGTTAGTGTGCGGGGATCACTGGTCGGCGCGGACTCGGTGGGCCGAAGGGCCTGTTTGTGCAATGCATCTCTAAACTCTAAACCTGGGTTCAATCCTGACCTCAAGTTCCGTCTATATGGCGTTTGCACACTTTGCCAGTGACTGCATGGGTTTCCTCTGGTTTCTCCCCCCATATCCCAAAGACACGTGGGTTGGCAGGTTAATTGACTGCTATTTCTGGCCACTATTCTGTCGATGAGTGGTAGAATCTGGGGAAAATTGCTCAAAAAATGTAGTGAAGTCATGTGTGGAAAGGAACTGCAGATACTGGTTTACAAAATGCTGGAGTAGCTCAGCGGGCCAGGCAGCATCTCTGAATAAAAAGAATAGGAGGTGTTTCAAGTCGAGACCCTTCTTCAGTGAATGAAGTTGGATTAGATTAGTGCAGAATTAATGTCAATGGGCGGTTGATGTTCAACATGGACGCAGTGGGGCAAAGGGCCTGTTTCCATGTTGTGTCTCTCTATCTATCGATAGGTTATACAGTCCCACAGCATAGAAACAGGCCATTAGGCCCACAGCCTCCAACCAGTGAGCATCCATCCATATTAAACAACCAGTTGCCTTTTTCTGACACCCTGCAAAACCTCTGATTTGGAACATGGTACAGTATGGTAAGAACATATCTAACAACTAGTTTCTTTGCTAACACAGTCTCAGGGACTGAAATCCAATTTCAAGCGAGAGTTAATTATAGGTCTTAGGTCCAAGGGAATCAAGGGATATGGGGGAAAAGCCAGAATGGGGTACTGACAGCCATGATCATATTGAATGGCGGTGCTGGTTCGAAAGGCCGTATGGCCTACTCCTGCACCTATTTTCTACGTTTCTACAAGACTAAGCATTCTTTTCAGTAACATTAATAGATCTACAATGTTATAGCAGGTTCTCACCTCCAAGTTTTACTGTACAAATGCTGGGTCATTGCTTTGTAACATTTGCCTAAGTTCCAGGCTGTTACTCATACGTTCATAAGTAAAAGGAGCAGAATTAGGCCATTTGGCCCATCAAGTCTGCTCCTCCATTTGATCATGGTTGATCTATCTTTCACTCTCAACCCCATTGTCCTGCCTTCCCCCCTTAACCCCTGACACCCGTACTAATCAAGAATCTCCGCCTTAAAAATGTCCATTCCATACATTCACCACCCTGTGACTAAAGAAATTCCACCTCATCTCCTTTCTGACCTTTTACGGCGTCTGATCCTAGACTCTCCCACTAGTGGAAACATGCTCTCCACATCCACTCTATCCAGGCCTTTCACTTTTCGGTAAGTTTCAATGAGATTCCCCCTCATCCTTCTAAACTCCAGCGAATGCAGGCCCAGTACCATCAAACGATAATCGTATGTTTACCCAATCATTCATGGGATCGTTTTTGTAAACCAACTCTGGACTCTCTCCAACGCCAGCACATCCTTCCTCAGATATCGGGCCCAATACTGCTCACAATAAGTTGTTGTAAACTACCCGAGCAAGCGTTCCCAATGTTCAATAGTTCGACATCCAAATTGTTCAATAGTGCTTTATTTGTCACGTCTGCAGCTGCACAGTGAAATTTATTCTGCACATATTACACATGTAGGCGCCGCCATATTTGGCGCCATTATACAAAGTCCAAATTCTGGTTGGCTCCGCGCGCTCAATATACTGGGGCAGTTCCCGCGAACCGACATCCCTCTCCTCCCCTCTCCCGGCCATTTTTGTGTCCTGGGGATGCCTCCTGCAGCCGACCTTGAAGGTGCTGGAGGCGTTACCCCAGTGCACTCTACTACAGGGCCCACCCCCTAGCACCCGACATCTCCAGCATACTCTCGGTTACGACGACCGACGAGACTTCGGGCGTGGTCAATTTCAGTGAGTGCAGACTGCTTGATGGTAATGTGTGGGACAGAACTGCAGATGCTGGTTATAACCGAAGCTAGACACAAAAAGCTGGCGTAACTCAGCGGGACAGGCAGCATCTCTGGAGAGCAGGAATGGATGACGATTCGGGTTGAGACCCTTCTTCAGACTTCAGAAGAAGGGTTTTCGAGCCGAAACATCACCCATTTGTTCTCTCCAGAGGTGCTGCCTGTCCTGCTGAGTTACTCCAGCTTTTTGTATCTATCTCCTTGATGGTTATCCTGTTGTTTGTAATGTCAATGATGCAGTCACGGCTCAGTAACATGAGGGTGGGAGCCCTTTCATGTTTCATTCTGGGACCAACATTACGCCAGACTACCGGCTCCTTTACAACAACAGCTCAGACCGCATTTAATACATTTGTCTTGCGGCAAAATGGTTTTGGCACTGATACAGACTAACCAGAGACGAGTGCATTTAAATCTTCTTTGTCCTGTTTATTCCATATTAGAAAGCTAAGCAACACAGGAGCCATGCAAAATAATTTCTAATTGCAATTAGCGGTGCCACTAATGCAATGCATACAACACCTGAGCTCAAAGGTCTGAATATGTAAATTGCTTATCATATTAATTCTCAGCACGTTTATTTTGTAGCAACCATCCATTTAGAAACCTAATGCTGGAATAAAATGACAGCTCAAAAGAAAGGGAATTTGGAGATCAGTATTTTTACCGGTGGGAAGTGAATACATCTAATGCATTTATTCCTGGGATCAGCATAAAAAAAATTAATGCAACATCCATGAGTACCATAGAATATTGAGCATAGAACAGTACGGCCCACAATGTCTGTGCCGAACATGATGCTAAGACCGACACATATATCTTTTTCACACATAGAGTGGTGGGTGTATGGAACAAGCTGCTGGAGGAGGTAGTTGGGACAGGTACTGTAGAAATGTTTAAGAAACATTTAGACAGGTACATGGAGAGGACAGGTTTAGAGGGATATGGGCCGAACACAGGCAGGTGGGACTAGTGTAGATGGGGCATGTTGGCTGGTGTGGGCAAGTTGGGCCAAAGAGCCTGTTTCCATCCTGTAAGACTCTATGATAATGACTCTACCTGCACGTAACCCATATCCCTCTATTCCTTGCTTCTCCATGTCTTTCCCAAAGTATTTTCAATGCCACTAATCTCTTCTTGAGCCACCAGCAGCACGTTCGAGACACTCACAATCTTCTGCATAAAAAAACTTGCCACGTACATCTCCTTTAAACTTTGCCACTCTCACCTGACAGCTATGATGCCCTCTAGTACCTGTTGTTTTCCATCTTGAAGATACCTTTAGGAGATTAGCAGTCAGGCACCTTTATGGGGGCCAAGAGTAATATATATGTTAGGCTAGGCAGTTAAAAGTTCCCCACTAGTAAAATGCATTTGATTCAGGAAATCTGAAATATAATTAGAAAATGCTGAACATATTCTGCAGGTCAAATATCTGTGGAGGATATTACAGAGTTAGCAAACTGAGTTAACCACTATTCAGATAAAGACTATCAACCTGAAACATTAACTCTCTCTCCAGAGATGCTACCTGACTCATTAAGATACAGCAAGGAAACTTGCCCTTCGGCCCACTGAACCCGCGCCGACCGGCGAACATCTCGTACACTAACACTATCCTACAAGAAGGACTATTTACAATTTTACTGAAGCCAATTAACTTACAAGCCTGTACGTTTTGGGATTGTGGGAGGAAACTGGAGCACCCGGAGAAAACCTACACCGTCACAGGAATAATGTACAAACTCTGTACAAGCAGCACCCGTAGTCGGGATGGAACATGGGTCTCTGGCACTGTGAGGCAGCAACTCTACTGCTGCGCCACTGTGCCACCCTGTCATTATTGGTGCATCTCCCAAAATAATGGTCACTTAAAAAGAAATTCATAATTCGGTTGTTAATCTCAGAACTTCCCAGATACCCAGCACAAGTTTACGAGAATAACAACTTGCAGTTATATAGCACCTTGGGACAAATAGGTTCATAGTACAATAGTGATTGGCAAAAGAACCAGAAGTAACTTGAAGAAAACATATTTTGCACATTAAGAATAGGGTCTGGAGTTCACTTCTAGAGTAGTCGTTTAGGCAGATGCAGTTGCAACCTTCAATGGGCAGTTTAGTGGTGCAGTTGGTAGAGCCACTGCCTCACAGTGCCAGAGACCTGGGTTCGATCCTGACCTCGGATGCTCTCAGTGTGGAGTTTATACGTTCTTCCTCCGGGTGCTCCAGTTTTCCTCCCACATCCAAAGATGTGAGTGTTTGTAGGTTAATTGACCTCTGTCAATTGGCCCCAGTGAGTAGGGAGTGAATGAGAAAGTGGGATAACATGTAAATAGTGTGAGCAGGTGATCGATGGTGGGCCTGGACTTGGTTGGCCGAAGAGCCTGTTTTCATGTTGTATCTCTAAAACTAAAAAAAAGTGAGCTGCATAATTATCTGAAAGAAAATAATTTGCAGGGTATGGGCAAAGGGGAAGGGAGGGCACTTGGAACCACACTCACAGATCATGAAAGTGGACCCTTCGGCCCAAAGCTTCCATGTCGGCCAGGGAGACTGGAGCTGTAGTTGGGAAAGGTCTGTATTCAGCTCAGGCTTACCCTCAGGAGTCTGCTCACAAGCCCTTCAGCCCATTAAGTTTGCACTGACTCATGTTCAGACTCATACTCAGACTTCAGTCTGAAGAATGGTCCTGACACAAAACATCACCTAACCATTTCCCCCAAAGATGCTGTCTGACCTGCTGCATTACTCCAGCATCTTGTGTCTAATCCTGAATGTTAACACCGTTTACCTTTCCACGGGTGTGGCCTGACCGGCTGAATGTTTCCCAGCATTATTTGCATTTATTGCAATGCAGGAAAACTGGACAGATATTTGAAGTGTTGCAAGATCAGTAGTGGGTGGGGATGCGATTCATTATACACCGTTGCAGCAAGGGGCCAGCGCCTGGACAATGGGTCAAACCACCTCCTCCACTTGCTGTGAACTTGGCTTGCATCCGTTCTGCTTTCTGTTTAATTTACTCAGTTTAGCTTCTCATTTCAGCTTTCTCCGCCCACCCTGCCCTATCTCTGCTTTCCTTAACAGTCCGCTCGCCTTCTCGTTTTAATGAACTGTCTTTCTTTTTTGCTCAGTTTCTGTAACATCTCTTCAAGCTCTGATCTCTTTGTACCACTGCCCCAGGCATCTTCTCCTCAGCCTGTTAGTCAGTGTCCTGACTCCTGTGTTCCACTCACTGCTGTCCTTGCATATTTTCTCTCATCTATATTCCCACTCTAGCTGCTGCCTGTCTGATTTCTTGATGAACGATGACACATATGCAATCAGCACTCTCTCAATCACCTTTTTTTTCTCTGTGGCTCCGCTGCTGAACACCAGTGATAAATTAACTAGATCCTTGGAGCAAACCTTTCTCATGCTGGTAACACTGAAACATCAGAGTGTCACACACGCTACTGTAAAGAAAACAAATCCCAAATATCGAACCAGCTGGAAATCAGGTTGAAACGATAGGGATTTAATTGACTAGGAGTCACCAATTTAGTGAGGGTGGAGTCACCAATTTAGTTTATGTGGACCGACAAAATTATGTTACAATGCAGGGTTAAGCACTCACTCAGTTATAATGAAGATGATTATGGTTCCCATCTGTCAGCTTGTTCATTAGCATGTCAATACTTCAGAGTATTTTCAATGTGTCTGAGGGTTTAATAATAATTGAATATTACGAAGAAATAAGCCAAGGAATTGCTACGGACGTGCATTAACGTTACACTTTTCACATGGTGTTGACATACGATTTGTGGTGTTGCCAGTATTTGAGGGGCTGAGCTACAGGGAGAGGATGGGCAGGCGAGGACTTTATTCATAGAAACATAGAAACATAGAAAATAGGTGCAGGAGTAGGCCATTCGGCCCTTCGAGCCTGCACCGCCATTCAATTTGATCATGGCTGATCATCCAACTCAGTATCCTGTACCTGCCTTCTCTCCATACCCTCTGATCCCTTTAGCCACAAGGGCCACATCTAACTCCCTCTTAAATATAGCCAATGAACTGGCCTCAACTACCTTCTGTGGCAGAGAATTCCACAGATTCACCACTCAACGTGCCAGATATTATGGGCATCTCACTACGTATGATCAGTACAATCTATTGTCGGTACCATCACCGGCAAGGGGCAATTTTTGAGCGGCCATGTTTGGGAGAGGCTGTGATTCAGGAGAAATGTGAAGGTTTAGGCTTGAGAAGCTTCAGCAAGTAAGCTGACCAGAGCTTTAAACCAGACCCATGAGGGTTTAGCTTAGCTTGGCTTAGAGGTACAGTGTGGAAGCAGGCCCTTCGGCTCACCAAATCCATGCTGACCAACGATCACCCATACATTCGTTCCACCCTACACACTATGGACAATTTACAGAAGCCAATTAACCTACAAACCTGCACGTCTTTGGAATGTGGGAAGAAACCAGAGCACCTGGGGAAAACCCAAGGGGTCACAGAGAGAACATAGAAACTCAGTATAGACAACCTCCATAGTCAGGATCGAACCCGAGTCTCTGACGCCGCAAGGCAACAACTCTACCGCTGCGCCACTGTTGCTTCCCACATTCCAAAGATGTGCAGGTTTGTAGGTTAATGTTCATGTACTTGGCTGTGGCACACGAGCCATCCCATGACCTTAACAATGTGAGGTTTAGGGCAAATGTCAAGCAAGTCCAAGAACCAGGCTTTGGGCGCAAGTGACATGTTCTTGATTAGTACGGGCGTCAAAGGTTATGGGAAAAAGCAGGAGAATGGGGTTTGAGAGGGAAAGATAGATCAGCCATGATTGAATGGCGGATGTGCCAAATGGCCTAATTCTGGTCTAATTCTGCTCCTATAACTTATGAAGAGTGAGAGGAGAAATCTGTTTTATCAGCAGTACTTTGGGATAAAACATCTAAAGAAGTTAAGACTAAAACTCAGGACTTGAATCATACAAGATGGCACCGGAAAGTTCATGTCATAGGAGCAGAATTAGGGTATTCAGACCATTGAGTCTACTCCGCCATTCAATCATGGCTGATGATCTATATCTCCCTATCAATCCCATTTTACTTCGGAGTCACGTGAGTGACTACGTGAAGAACCCCGCCAGTGCGCCTGCGCGTCATTACGTCAGACGCATTGGCGCAAACGGACGCGAGGAGCAGAGCTCCTCTAGTGAAATTGTAGTTTTCAACTACAAGGTAAGTATAAACTTTTTGGAAGTATTTCTGTGTCCGTTTGCTGTGGGTCTGTGGGGATTGTTTCCACAGGCATCATGGAAAAAACGGGCAAGGGGAGGAGGCGAGCGGCACAGCCGGTATAAAGTCGCAATATTGCGGTCGGCGACCAGCCGCCTCTGACCACGGTACAGTCGACAGCAAACAGCATAGCGACTGTGGATATTGGGGCTGAAGGGAATTTAGTCAGCACCAGTGGAGCAAGGCAAAGCCGATAAAAAGCTGCGGGAATGCGGCCGGTAAAGGACTGTCTCATACCCTACAACAGTCGCCGGCTGGGAGCGGGGCGAACTGTGGACTTGTGCATTAAAGAACGGAGCCAGCGTCAGTTGGGTGCTAGGCAACATACAAGTCAGGGCCATGGAGCAAGAGTCAGTTTGGGATTCACCTCCAAGGCTGGATACCACTTTCTGAAGTGGATATTCCAAATGAAGAACCTGTACACAGGTTGCTCCAACGAAACATACTCCAGGAGGAGTGATGTCAGAACCAGGCTCCAGAAGCCAGGTCAGCAGCACCTAGTATAGGGCTGCTTGATAGCACCCTCATTGATGAGGCGCGTGCACAGGGTCAGCAGAGTTTCCAAAATAAGCGAAGACGGCAGCTGCCAGATGGGCTATTCCTGGCAGTACGATTTGCTGCTCTGTGAGAGTTCTGACCCCGAGTCTGACGGTGAGGCCGATACAAGCGAAGACGGCAGCTGCCAGATGTTTTACTCCTGATAGTACGATTCGCTGCCCCGTCAGAGTCAAGGGAGCCACTGGAAAGGATGACTCGGATGACAAAGGAGGTAGGTGGACCTGGTTCTTATGGGAACATATTAAGGCAAAAACAGCCAAATATTGGAAGCAAATTACTTCAGTTATTATTCTGAGTATTATAGAAAGGTTTCTAATTGATTCGATTCAAATACTGATTTGCCATCCAGCATGTTCCAAGCAGAACACTCCAATTTCACATAAAAATAATTGATGGAGGTTCAAGCTGAATTGAAAACTTGTTTATAAACAAGTAATTGAAAGGTTGGTTTATCAAAACCACCAAATTGTGTTTAAAATTTCTCAACCTAAAAAGGTGAGGAGTATTTTAGATCTGACAAGTCTTTAAAATGTTGTGAAGTATAGACACTTCAAAATAGAGACTTTGAGACTGCCAAACAATTTATTTCAAAAAAGATGTTATGTCACTTATAGATCTGAAAGATGTATATCACTTAATGTTTGTTCATTTATAAGATAAAATTATCTAAAGGAACAATTATGGCAATTCAAAGTTCTGTCTAACGGGTTGACTTCAGTCCCTAGAAATTTACTGAATTGGTAAAACCAATTTTGCAACTAATTAGAGTCCAAGGACAGATGTGGATGGCTTAACTGGATGATGTCCTAATTAGGACGAACAAGAGAATTCGTGAGTTATCTCTCTCAAATTATTCAAACAACTTTTGAAAGTTGGGTTTAATTCATCCAGCGATAAATTAAGTTAACGATACTTACAACAATTGATTATTTGATTCAATTGAAAAGGTAGTAATTTACCCAGGGTAAAGGGTAAAGCTAATTGATGATTGTATTCAGCAGTTGGAAAAGCAACAATCTTCAATTAAGACAGGTGGCCAGTTTGTTAGGAGAATTAGTGTTATTTCCAGCAATACAATATGGGCCATTGGACTACCAGCAGCTGCAGACTGCAAAAAGAAAAAACACTAAGATGCATGATGGCCATTTTTTGATAGGCCATGCAATTAAACAACAAATGCTGCTTCTGATTGCAGTAGTGGATTTAACATGTCTTCAGTAGTTCAAGCAAGATACGGATTGAACAGCCTTCCATGGTCTTAACAGACTGATATCAGTGTATTAGGATTGGTGCCACTGAAAAGGTATCCATCTGTGGGCAGATGGAATATGGAAGAAGTATTATTTTACAGACATGGAGAATCAACGTTTTAAAGTCTATTGGCAGGCTTATGAGCTACAAGCTTGTTGTTAAATACAACTAATCTGCATGTTCAGTTTCAAATTAACAACACTACAGCAATGGCATGTATTAATTGTATGGGTGGAATTTCCATGATAACAAAGAATGGATGTTTAACCTTAAGATTTTTTAATGATATAATAGTCAGATTTGGGAAGCCAGATGTGACTTGTTTCCATCCAGACTCAATCACCAGTTACAGAGATATGTGTTATGGGACTACATCGGGAGACAGTAGCGATGGATGTTTCTCGCTATATTAGGATGGTATGTTGTTATATGCATTTTACTTCATCCTGTCTCATAAATCGGTGTCTGCTTAAAACGAAGCAGTATGCTGCCTCTGGGGTATTCGTGGTACCAGACGGGTCTACGCAGCCATGGTTCCCTTTGATATTGAAATTTATGACACAGTTTCTGATAAATGTTTCCAAAAGAAGGAAGTTACTGGTGTATTCGATAATTGGAGAGTAACATCCGTCAGATGCCTGTATGGATGCAGGGTTTAAAAAAGAGGATTGTCTGGGCATGCTGTGGACATGCTTGCAGCAGTCTGGCGGAAGAGTACTCAAAAGCAGTACATTTGTGAATCTGAGTTGTGACTCTGTAAATACTGCCTTCCCATTATGTAAAGAATGAGGGGATAATTTCTGTGTATAAAAGAATATGGAATGTTGTACGGCACATGTCTCAAATATTTTGGATTGACCTCTATTTAATGGGTTGAGGTATAGTGCGATTTATTCACACAGAAGTATATTATTCCTCGGTTTTATTTGATGAGGTTGGAAAGACATCCTGTTGAGTCTCGTTCTTTTATTTCCAGATTAATGAAAGGAATTTTAATTCCAGACCTTCTAAACCTAGGAGGGAATCTGGAATATAGAATTGTTTTAAGCTACTTCAGCAAAGGAGTCTTGGTGCGATTCTGATTTCGCCAAGTTCAGCATGAAGGTAGTCATGTTTATGGCACTTGTAACATTACAAAGTTACAGATTCACAGAAGTACCTCAGGATTATGTTATGTTTTACATTTTATGAACTCAAATGAAGTAGGATCAGGTGTGACAGGATTCAAGATTGTTTTATTAACATATTCTATGGATCCATGTCTATATGTTAAGACATATTTATTGCAAAAAATTGAGACTACAAAGATCTTATGAAATATGAAAACAAGATTGTTTATCATTCACGAAAAACAAGTTTTAGTTGCTGCACGTGTGAACATTGATGGTTTTACATTCCATTCAGTTTAGCAGCAACATTGACGACCAGGGCGAAGGAAGTCCCATCGATCATATTCTCACAGCCGCCGGGTGATCTAATAAGTTGGTGTTTCAACACTTTTACCATCGGGCTGTTGCCAATACGGGGCTGTTTGCAGATACTATATTAAGTTCTGCTTAATTTTCCCTGGGTGAAAGGGGATACTATTAATTATTTTATTCAAATAAATGAATTACTGCATTTGTGGTACAAATGTTATTATTAATGCATTATTGAATATTCTCGTTCGAGTCAATCAATGCAGTGAGAAGCCGGGATTTGTCTGCGGCATGAAATCACAAAGCTTTAAAATCTTCACGTAGTCACTCACGTGACTCCGAAGCAAAATAGTAAGATTAAACGGGAACTTACCTAAGTTTGAAGTTTGATCTTTATTTTATGAGGAGTTACGTTGGTGATTACGTGCCCACCACGACCCAACCCTCTATCATAAAGGTCAGATGGAAGTTCTTGTATTACTCATTTTATTATGATACTATATTACTTCGCTTGTTGTTTTTGGTGATTTCACACCGCAGCTTCGAAGATTGACGCACAGGCGCACTGGCGGGGTTCTTCGCGTTATCACCAACGTAACTCCTCATAAAATAAAGATCAAACTTCGAACTTAGGTAAGTTCTCGTTTAATCTTACTATTCTCCTGCCTTCTCCCCATAAACTCTGACACCCGTACTAATCAAGAATCTGACAATCTCTGCATTAAAAATACCCAATGACCTGGCCTCCACAGCCGTCTGTGGCAATGAATTCCACAGATTCACCGCCCACTGACTAAAACGTGGAGACTCTTGTGTGCTGTCTCAGAGTAATCTACTATTCCTCCATTCTAGCAGTTAAATATGATTCTGTCTAGATATTGTAAGATTTTTACTGAACTGCATGCAAGAAAATAATGTCACTGTATGTGGGTAGGTGACAATAAAGTACCATTGAACCATGAATGCATTGAACCATTGATCCATTGAACTATTGGTCCATGCAGATAATACGTACAATTGCCTATCTGTGCATCTTCATCTGTTGTTCAAATGGACAAATTATGTTCAATTTAATTTTCCCTGTGTAGAGAAGGCTGATATTTTGAAAGATATTTTACAAGTAGAGCTGTCAACATTGTGGAACATTTGAAGTAAAATTCTCGGATGCCCATGCTTGTCAGGAATGTTATCAGGACTAAAAGTGGCAAACTACATCTGTTGTGTGGTTATGGCAGAATGTACACTGGGATTAAGGTGCTCATCTGCTCCTTTCTTTTTCCCTCTTACACATTGCTTATGAAATTAAAAATTATTTAAAATTCCTTACTGAGTTGGATGATCAGCCATAATCATATTGAATGGCGGTGCAGGCCCAAAGGGCCGAATGGCCTACTCCTGCACCTATTTTCTATGTTTCTATGTTTCTATGAAACTTAACTGGTCCTAACTATTTTTGCCAGAGTTTTTTTTCTCCACAGATGATGCCTGGCCCACTGATTTACTCCAGGTTTTTGTGTCTATCTTCATTATAAACCAGCATCTGCAGTTCCTTTCTAAACTAATTATAATTCAGTTAGTTTAGTTTAGTTTAGTTTAGTCTTTACTTTAAACATTAGGGATACAGTGTGGAAACAGGCCCTTCAGCCCAACGAGTCCATGCATATCAACGGTCACCCCGAACACTGGCATTATCCTCAACACTAGGTATGATTTACAGAACCCTACATCTTAGGAATGTGGGAGGAAACCGGTGAACCCAGAAAAATCTCACAGTCACAGGGCGAACATACAAACTCCATACAGACAGCACCCATAGTCAGGATTGAACCCGGGTCTCTGGCACTGTAAGGCAGTAACTCTACCGATGTGCCACTGTGCCGTGTCTTCCCAGAGGCTTGTGAATGCCTGGACTTCTCTGCACAGAGGATGGTGGAGAAAAGGCATCAAAGTGGAGATAGATGCATATTTGAAAGATCAGGGAATTGAGGGGTATGGGGAACTGGCACAGAAGTGGAGTTGAGATCAACATTCATCACCCATGGCCATATAGAATGGTGGGGTTGGTTTAGAGAGGCATGGTGGCCTATACCTGCTACCATTTTCTTATGTTCTTACATCACATTATGTTGAAGCTCTCTCCAGCTTTAGGTTTAGCTTTAAAGTATGGTCAAATATACTAAGGTACAGTGAAGAGCTTTGTTTTGCATGCTATCCAAACAGATCAGATATAGCACACATAGATACAATTGGTTCTAACTCAAGTACAATAGTTGAAGCAAAGGGGAAGATAAAGACTATAGTTCTCTGTTTGCCCAATATAGGCACAAAGTGCTGGAGTAAATGAACGGGTTAGACAGCATCTCTGGATAACATGGATAGCTGATGTTTCAAGTTGGAATCCTTCTACAGATTGAAAGATCAGTTTGCCCATATCCTCCACAATGCCAGGTTAAACCCCTGTCTCACAGTGCGAGTCCACCCACGAGTGATCCCAAGTTTAAAACAAATCAGAGTCGTGGTAATCACATAGAATTTACACAAGAAAGGGCAGATGCTGGTTGACAAAAGTGAACACACAGTGCTGGAGTAACACAAAGACGCAGCAGAATTTTGGAAACGTCATCCCGTCACCCATTCCTTCTCTCCAGAGATGCTGCCTGTCCGGTGAGTTAAAGAGTGCCCACGGTAGACACACGAGTCACTACGGTAAACTCACGGGCTTCTACGTTCTTACAACAAGTTTAAAAGTTTAACATTTTTGCTTCAAAAGTAAATTTGACTCGTGGAAATCTTTCATCATGTTGAAAGATTTTCAGGAGTTGACAAATTTCCCGAGTACCTGTCGTTAGCGTTACGAGTTCCGACGTTCCCGTTATGTTAATTCTATGTGATTACCACGAGTTTGATTTGTTTTCAACACGGGATCACTCTTGGGTGGACTCGCACCGTGAGACAGGGCCATTAAACTAGTCGTATGTGATCTTAGGTGATCATTGGGAATAAGGGAATAGAGGTGTAATATTGATTAGTGTTCAGCTGTATGTCAGAAAATCAAATAAAATTGAAACAAACACAATCTTCATACTAGAAAATCCCGCTGAGCCATGGCCATACCTCAATAGCAGGCCTGACTTACCCGCCGTGGAACCGGGATCCCGCCTGGAATCATCTGAGGCTTGTCTCTTGCTCGACCCCAAAGACCAGGAACAGGGGAGAAGGGTGGACGGTTGTAGTGGCCATTTGACTTGTTTTATGTGTCATTAATGATGGCATATGTCTTTAAATTTGAGACTGCCCGTTGTATTGTGGGTGGAATTTATGACGTATTCTAGGGCGTGTTTGGAGCTATGTTTCTTGCGCAGAAGCTTAATTTTTAGTTTAGTTTGGGACCAGCATGAGGAAGGCATACCCTTTGACCATGCGGAGTGTAATGGAGACACGAGGAGTTTTCTAACCTTTAAAGCGATATGCTGGAGTTTGACGAAGATTATAGTGTATGAGTCAGAAGAAGGTTGGATGTGTACCTTATTGTTTTTCATCAACAATAAAGAATCTATTAATCAAAAGACTGTTATGAAGATTTATCTGTGAAGAAGCTCTGAATGGCTCTGACGGAAAGCTCACATGCGTATAACAACATTCTCCTTAATCATGTAGTCCACTTAGTGGCTAGAGGGAGTAATCTCTTGAATGATATAAAAATCTGCCACTACATTAAGTCAAAGGATACCTCTAATGGGGGGTGAAACCCAGTCCCAGAGAGGGGGACAGAAGCTAGGATCTCGAAAGAGGTTTTGGCCAGAAGAACTGAAGACTATGGATCTCGGCAAGAGATGGCCTCAAATTCTATCGACAGCGAAGAGACTTATCTGAAGATCTGAAGACATTAACAAGAAATTGTGTAAAATCGACTATTATTTCTTTGAATTTTGAAGCTGAAAAGCTTTAATTTTAAACAGCTTCTTTAAGAAGAGCCATAAAGCGAGCCACTAGCTTGGAAGATAGCATAAAAGTGTATGTCCACTGTCTGGAGATATCCAGCCAGTCCGACCTTGGATTGTTTTGAAGTCTTGATAACACACATTCCTTTTGAATTAACATCATTTTTAAGAACGTGAATGTGAAGAGATGTTGTCTATAATATCAGTTTGTTATTGGTCCTGTGAAAGATGTTTACACAAAGTTGGAGCAGAATTCAGAGAAGTCTTTGTTCGTTCAATTTAAAGACTTGGCAATCTGCCAAGACCTCTTTAAAACCATGGAGCCAGAAGATGAAGAAGAAGCCACGCCAGAGGAACCACAAGGTGGCAAAGTCAAGCTCAGCCAAGGACAAGTTGCCTACCTGAAAGAAAGCGAGAAGGAGAGAAACAAATTATGGAAACAGGTTACCAGATTAATTGAAAAACAAAAGAAACTAATGGAATCAGTACAGAATGCAATCAAAGTAAAATCTAATATGGGCCAACTATGGAACCTCTGCCATGAGGTTGGAAAGAAACAAAATGTCACAGCCGTCTTGGGAAGAACGCGTAAGACACACCCAGTGGTGCGAAGACAGAGATATTCAATGGTTTCATGGATAAGGCAGAGGAGTGGTTATCTGAAATTATACCACAACTTATGCACTAAACAGCTGGAGGTACGATGCAACAAGGTCCCAGAATGGAACATGAGATTACACCACGAGATAATATCTCAAAAGTATCTACACGAAGATCAGGACATGAATCTGGTTCTATAGCCAGTTCGGTATCAAGGGTTTCTGCTCGATTGGGAGTTGAAGCTGATCTAGTCGCTCTCTCAATAGAAGCGGATGCCTTGAAGAAGAAACATGAGATGAAGCAAGAAGAAGAGCAGATGAAAAAAGAGAACATACGACAAGAAGAAGAGATGAGATGACGAGATGAACGGATAAGGTGACTAGAAGAACTGATAAAGGAGCTGAGGCGACGAAAGGAACAACTGAAACTAGACACAAAGATGGCGGTGGCCAAAGCAAAGAAGGAGATATTGGAAAGAAAGGGTTCAAGATGCAGCTCTGGACCAAGAGGAAAAACTGCTCCAAATGAGTCTGCAGTTGGATCAATTCCACAATCGAGGTCCACCGGATTTCATGGCTTTGAAAACCCATTGGAACAGAGTAAGATGGGTAAAACTTCATCTCAGCAAATGAGAACTAGATTGAAACAAACTACTAATGTAGTGTCTGTAGATGCTCGGGGCAAACCAATAGCGGAGCATGCTTTTCCAAGCTCGAGCAAGCTAGTTTGAGCCAAGGACTGTCTATCGTTGGTTGGAGCCAAGCCAAGGTTATCAGGATGGATTATTGGCTTGGGCGAATAGGCAAGCTGAATCCAACCAGATCATAGCCTGACAAGATACCTCTCTCACTCAACCACCAGCAGAAATTCCTACATATGATGGAGATCCTTTGCGGTATGAAGCTTTCGTAAGGGCATTAGAAGAAGTATTTGAAACGAAAGTTATGGATGAAAAGAAGCGCTTACGATTTCTGGTGAAGTACACAAGCGGAGATGTTCAGGCACTTGTAGGAAGTTGTCAAAATGAGCCTGACAGCCAAGGCTATAAAAGGGCGAGAAGGTTACTTAAAGAACGTTTTGGTAATGAACAGAGGATTGGTAACGCATACATGGAGAAGGCCCATGCTTGGAAAGAAATCAAGCCAGAAGATGGGGAGGCATTGAGTAAATATGCAATATTTCTGAGAGGTTGCTGCAGCTCGATGAAAATTCTCAGCCACATGAAGGAAATGAATCTTGCGAGTAATATTCGAGTCATCATTAGCAAGTTGCCCAGAAGACTGAGAGAAAGGTGGAGATATAAAGCAGGCAAAATAATGAATAAGAAGAAGCGAGTAGCCAGGCTACGAGACCTGGTGAAATTCTTAGAAAGGGATGTACAGTACTTGTTAGAGCCACACCACGGAACTATTGAAGATCATAAACCAATTGCAACTAACAAAGGTTCTACCTTTACCAAAACTCAGGAAATATCAGAACCTAAGAGTAGTTTTGCTACCACAACCATACCTGTGGAAACGACAGATGGAATGAAAGGAAATGTATCTACTAGCAAACAATTAGTATTTTGTTTGTTATGTGATGAAGTTGGTGAAGTTGTCGAAGATTCAATATGAAAGAATATGAAGAAAAGATGGATTTCTTGAAAGAGAAGGGAATCTGTTTGCGATGTTTGTAAAAAGGACATATGGTGAGAGACTGTAAGAGTCCTATAATTTGTTATAAGTGCAGGCAATATCATCCTGAAGCACTTCACAATGAAAAGAATCCACAAGAGCATTTGGAAGAGGAAGAACCGGAACAAATAGAAGAAGAGCTATCAGAACAAATAAAAGAGGATGAACCGGAGCAAACGGAACAGAAGAAGAAGCCAACTACTAGAGATGCTATCACCTCGCCTCAAATAACTGCTCATATTGGGGCCTGGGTTGAAGCTTGTATCTTTTCTATCGTACAGGTAAGGAATAGCAAGACGAATACAGTGTTGCAATCATATGTTTTTTTGGATCACGGAAGTTCGACTACCCTTTGCACCCTTTGAAAACCTGACGAGAAGGCTGAACATCACAGGAGAAGAGACTAAGATTCGATTGCGTACCATGACTAAAGACAAAGAGAGCAGGAGTCATTACATTACGAGTATGGAGATAGCCAGTCTGGATGAAGATAATTTAATACCAATATCTGAAGTGTTTACACATGGAACCATGCCTGTTGATCGTCAAAATATAGCCAGACATGAAGACTTGAAACAATGGTCTTACCTGTAAAATGTCAAGATATCTGAAATAAATTCTAGTGTTGATCTATTTATCGGAATGAATGTTTTGAAAGCATTGGAACCTATACAAATTGTTAGGAGCCAAGGTGATGGACTGCATGCTACAAAAACCGACTTGGATGGGTTATCTATGGCTCCTTGAAAAGAAATAACAAAAACAGGAATCAGAAGAACTAGCTATAAATCCTGTGAATCAAATATCTACTGATAAATTAGAAAAGCTAGTGATGAAGCAATACAATCATGACTTCAATGAAAGTACCAATAAGTAATCTGAAGAGATGTCGAATGAAGAGTTGAAGTTCATGGATATTATGAACTACTCAGTAAAGATTGACGGACACTATTGTCAGGACTTACCTTTCAAACAAGAAAGTGTTAATTTGCCGAATAATCGTCCTATGGCAGAGCAAAGCCACCAGAATTTGAAACACAAGTTTGGCAAGAATACTAAATTTCATGCAGTAATAATCTCTTTGAAGAATAATAACTACATGGATGATTGCTTAAAATCCATGTCTCCTGAGCAAGAAGCAATTCAACCAATAAAACATCTGACTTCCCTTTGCAATAAGGGAGGATTCACACTTTCCACATAACCATATAACCATTACAGCACGGGAACAGGCCATCTCGGCCCTTCAAGTCCGTGCCGAACATTTTTTTATTATTATTTTTTTTTTTTTTAAATAAATAAATACTGCCCCCTAGTCCCATCTACCTGCACTCAGACCATAACCCTCCATTCCTTTCCCGTCCATATACCCATCCAATCTATTTTTAAAGGATAAAATCGAACCAGCCTCCATCACTTCCACTGGAAGCTTATTCCACACAGCTACCACTCTCTGAGTAAAGAAGTTCCTCCTAATGTTACCCCTAAACTTCTATCCCTTAATTCTCAAGTCATGTCCCCTTGTTTGAATCTTCCCTACTCTCAATGGAAAAAGCCTATCCACGTCAACTCTGTCTAACCCGCTCATAATTTTAAAGACCTCTATCAAGTCCCCTCGTAACCCTCTGCGCTCCAAAGAATAAAGACCTAACTTGTTCAACCTTTCTCTTTAACTTAGTTGCTGAAACCCAGGCAACATTCTAGTAAATCTCCTCTGTACTCTCTCTATTTTGTTGACATCCTTCCTATAATTAGGCGACCAAAATTGTACTCCATACTCCAGAATTGGCCTCACCAATGCCTTGTACAATTTTAACATTACATCCCAACTTGTATATTCAATGCTCTGATTTATAAAGGCCAGCACACCAAAAGCTTTCTTAACCACCCTATCTACATGAGATTCCACCCTCAGGGAACTATGCACAGTTATTCCTAGATCCCTTTGTTCAACTGCATTCCTCAATTCTCTACCATTTACCATGAACGTCCTATTTTGATTTGTCCTGCCGAGATGTAGTACCTCACATTTATCAGCATTAAACTCCATCTGCCATCTTTCAGCCCACTCTTCCAAATGGCCTGAATCTCTCTGTAGACTTTGAAAATCTACTTCATTATCCAACACACCACCTATCTTAGTATCATCTGCATACTTACTAATCCAATTTTCCACACCATCATCCAGTTCATTGATGTACATGACAAACAACAGTGGACCCAACACAGACCCCTGAGGCACCCCACTAGTCACCGGCCTCCAACCTGACAAACAGCCATCCACTATTACTCTCTGGCATCTCCCATTCAGCCACTGTTGAATCCATCTTGCTACTCCACCATTAATACCCAACAATTTAATCTTCTTAACCAACCTTCCATGAGGAACCTTGTCAAAGGCCTTACTGAAGTCCATATAGACAACATCCACTGCTTTACCCTCATCAATTTCCCTAGTAACCTCTTCGAAAAATTCTAGAAGATTAGTCAAACATGACCTTCCAGGCACAAATCCATGTTGACTGTTCCTAATCAGACCCTGCTTATCCAGATGCTTATATATATTATCTCTAAGTATCCTTTCCATTAATTTGCCCACAACTGACGTCAAACTAACAGGTCTATAATTGCTAGGTTTACTCTTAGAACCCTTTTTAAACAACGGAACAACATGCGCAGTACGCCAATCCTCCGGCACTATTCCCGTTTCTAATGACATTTGAAATATTTCTGTCATAGCCCCTGCTATTTCTACACTAACTTCCCTCAATGCCCTCGGGAATATCATGTCAGGACCTGGAGACTTATCCATTTTCATATTTTTCAAAAGTGTCCGCACCTCCTCTTCTTTGAATCTCATAGTTTCCATTGCTACTCTGCTTGTTTCCCTTACCTCACATAATTCCATATCCTTCTCCTTGGTGAATACCGAAGAAAAGAAATTGTTCAATATCTCCCCCATCTCTTTTGGCTCTGCCGATAGCTGTCCACTCTGACTCTCTAATGGACCAATTTTATTCCTTGTTATCCTTTTGCTATTAATATAGCTGTAGAAACCCTTTGGATTTACTTTCACCTTACTTGCCAAAGCAACCTCATATCTTCTTTTAGCTTTTCTAATTTCTTTCTTAATATTCTTTTTACATTCTTTATACTCCTCAAGCATCTCATTTACTCCATGCTGCCTATAATTATTGTAGATCTCTCTCTTTTTCCGAACCGTGTCCAATTTCCCTTGAAAACCATGGCTCTTTCCAATTTTTATTATTTCCTTTCAACCGAACAGGGACATAAAGATTCTGTACTCTTAAAATTTCACCTTTAAATGTCCTCCATTTCTCTTCTACATCCTTCCCATAAAACAACATGTCCCATTCACTCCTTTTAAATCCTTTCGCATCTCCTCAAAGTTAGCCTTTCTCCAATCAAAAATCTCAACCCTAGGTCCAGTTCTGACCCTCTCCATAATTATATTGAAATTAATGGTATTGTGATCACTGGACCCGAAGTGCTCCCCAACGCTTACCTCCGCCACCTGCCCTGTCTCATTTCCTAACAGGAGGTCTAGCACTGCCCCTTCTCTAGTAGGTACCTCTATGTATTGCTGCAAAAAACTATCCTGCACACATTTTACAAACTCCAAACCATCCAGCCCTTTTACAGAATGTGTTTCCCAGTCTATGTGTGGAAAATTGAAATCTCCCACAATCACTACCTTGTGCTTACTACTAATATCTGCTATCTCCTTACATATTTGCTCTTCCAATTCTCGCTCCCCATTTGGCGGTCTATAATACACCCCTATAAGTGTTGCTACACCTTTCCCATTTCTCAGCTCCACCCAAATAGCCTCCCTAGACGAGCCCTCTAATCTATCCTGCCAAAGCACTGCTGTAATATCTTCCTTGACAAGCAATGCAACACCCCCACCTCTTGCCCCTCCAATTCTATCACCCCTGAAGCAACGAAATCCTGGAATATTTAGTTTCCAATCACAGCCCTCTTGCAACCATGTTTCACTGATCGCCACAACATCATACTTCCAGGTGTCAATCCAGACTCTAAGCTCATCCAGACTCTGAGGAAGGACATTATAGCCATAGAGGGAGTGCAGAGAAGGTTCACCAGACTGATTCCTGGGATGTCAGGACTTTCATATGAAGAAAGACTGGATAGACTTGGCTTATACTCGCTAGAATTTAGGAGATTGAGAGGGGATCTTATAGAAACGTACAAGATTCTTATGGGGTTGGACAGGCTAGATGCAGGAAGATTGTTCCCGATGTTGGGGAAGTCCAGGACAAGGGGTCACAGCTTAAGGATAAGGGGGAAATCCTTTAAGACCGAGATGAGGAAAAACTTTTTCACACAGAGAGTGGTGAATCTCTGGAACTCTCTGCCACAGAGGGTAGTTGAGGCCAGTTCATTGGCTATATTTAAGAGGGAATTAGATGTGGCCCTTGTGGCTAAAGGGATCAGGGGTATGGAGAGAAGGCAGGTACAGGATACTGAGTTGGATGATCAGCCATGATCGTATTGAATGGCGGTGCAGGCTCGAAGGGCCGAATGGCCTACTCCTGCACCTAATTTCTATGTATCTATGTATCCACCTTTCTTACAATGCTCCTAGCATTAAAATATACACATTTAAGAAACCCACCACCACTTATTCTCTGTTTTTTTATCATTTTCTTCTTTCTCCCCTACATTTTGGGTCCGAGTGCTTCCCTTCTCTGCCTCCTGCCTCCCACATTTTCTACTATCTTTCTCTATTTGAGTCCCTCCCCCCAACCGTTCTAGTTTAAAGTCTCCCCAGTAGCCTTTGCAAATCTCCCTGCCAGGATATTGGTTCCCCTCGGGTTCAAGTGCAACCCGTCCTTTCTGTACAGGTCACACCTTCCCCAAAAGAGGTCCCAATGATCCAGAAATTTGAATCCCTGCCCGCTGCACCAGTTCCTCAGCCACGCATTTATCCTCCACCTCATTCCATTCCTACTCTCACTTTCGCGTGGCACAGGTAGTAATCCTGAGATTGTTACCTTTGCGGTCCTTCTCCTTAACTCTCCTCCCAACTCCCTAAATTCTCCTTTCAGGACCTCTTCTCTTTTTTTTATCTATGTCATTGGTACCTATATGTACCACAACCTCAGGCTCCTCTCCCTCCGATTTCAGGATATCTTGGGCGCGTTCAGACACATCCCTGACCCTGGCACCAGGGAGGCAAACTACCATCCGGGTCTCCTGACTGCGTCCACAGACTCGCCTATCCGACCCCCTAACCATAGAGTCCCCTATTACTATTGCCCTCCTCTTCTTTTCCCTACCCTTCTGAGCAATAGGGCCAGTCTCTGTGCCGGAGGCCCGCCTGCTGTCGCTACCCCCAGGAAGGCTGTCCCCCCCAACATTACTCAAACAGGAGTACTTATTTTCAAGGTGTACAGCCACCGGGGTACTCACTAGTCCCTGCCTCTGCCCCTTGCCCCTCCTAACCGTGATCCACTTGTCTGCCTCCCGTGGTCTTGGAGTGGCCACCTCCCTATAACCCCTTTCTATGACCTCCTCACTCTCCCTGATCAGACAGAGGTCATCGAGCTGCTGCTCCAGGTTCCTATCACGGTCCCTTAGGAACCCCATCGCTACGCACCTGACACAGATGTGGACGTCTGGAGGGGTATCAGACTCCATGATCTCCCACATCTGACATCCAGAACAGTAAACTGCCCTGGCCCTCATTCTCCCCCCTTACCCTGGATACAATACAAAGCCTTACCCTGGATATAATACAAACTGGTGGAGGAAATCAGCAGGGATCTGACTCCAATCAGCTGCTTCCTCTTGGTCCTCTTCCACCAATCAGCGGCTTCCTCACTTATAGGAAACTTGAATGGAACGTTGCAGTTTTGGGCTCCTCCTCCTGCAACGGTCCCTGGGTCTCTGGAAAGCAAAGCCCCGCGCTGTTTAACTACTCACTACCCGGACGCCGCTCCTCCTCCTGCAACGGTCCCTGGGCCTCTGGAAAGCCAAGCTCCGTGCTGTTTAACTACTCACTACCCGGACGCCGCTCCTCCTCCTGCAACGGTCCCTGGGCACAATTGTTGCTTAAGTGGATAAGCAGCAATTGTGAAAGCATTCCACCAGATGATACATAGAATAGATACAAAGAAAATAGGTGCAGGAGTAGGCCATTCGGCCCTTCGAGCCAGCACCGCCATTCAATATGATCATGGCTGATCATCCAACTCAGTATCCCGTACCTGCCTTCTCTCCATACCCCTGATCCCCTTAGCCACAAGGGCCACATCTAACTCCCTCTTAAATATAGCCAATGAACTGGCCTCAACTACCCTCTGTGGCAGAGAGTTCCAGAGATTCACCACTCTCTGTGTGAAAAAGTTTTTCCTCATCTCGGTCTTAAAGGCTTTCCCCCTTATCCTTAAGCTGTGACCCCTTGTCCTGGACTTCCCCAACATCGGGAACAATCTTCCTGCATCTAGCCTGTCCAACCCCATAAGAATTGTGTACGTTTCTATAAGATCCCCTCTCAATCTCCTAAATTCTAGCGAGTATAAGCCAAGAATTTAGGAGATAGAGCCAAAGAAACCAGAGAGTTGGATTTGGACAGAGACAATCTGCCAATGGAAAGAGCATTGGGAGTTACTAATGTTGTACAACTGAAATATGTTCACACAGAAGAAAATCCTGCGGATGAAGTTTCCAGAGAACTGACAGCCAACCGCTTCTTATGCGATAAGAGATGGATCAATGAACTAAAGTCTCTCTGTAAGCCAGACAGAGAATGGCCAAAGCTTGAGCTGGGATTTGAAATCTCTGCTAATGATCCAGAAATTAAATCAAACCTAACGAGTTGATCGAACATGGAGGAAGACGTTTCATGCTATCAAAGCTTTGGACTTATGTTTTGGACTATATATTGGATGTCATGCCTGATTTTAAGGGTTTGGTGCGCACGGTATGACTTTAAACTAAAACCAGTGTTTTAATAAGATTAATAATCAAGTTATGGTTGCTTCTAGAAGGCGAAAGTGAAGATGGAAGAGTCGATGAAGAATTCTGATTGCGGATATATAGTGCATGCTATTTTCCTCGTTAGTATAGTGGTTAGTATCCCCACCTGTCACGCGGGAGACCGGGGTTCAATTCCCCGACGGGGAGGCACAGGGTTAAATTTCCCGACTTTTTGCTTTTGATATAAGTTAAGCCTTCATGGCTACTTTTTTGATGTTTATTAATAATTGCCTCGTTAAATACTCGGAACAATTAGGGGCCGGTATGAAGTGGCCATTTGGCTTGTTTTGTGTGTCATTAATTATGGCATGTGTCTTTAAATTTGAGACTGCCCATTATATTGTGGGTGGGATTTATGACGTATTCTGGGGCATGTTTGGAGCTAAGCTTCTTGCGCAGAAGCTTAGTTTTTGGTTTAGTTTGGGACCAGCATGAGGAAGGCATACCCTTTGACAATGCGGAGTGTAATGGAGACATGAGGAGTTTTCTAACCTTTAAAGCGATATGCTGGAGTTTGACAAAGATTATAGTGTACGAGTCGGAAGAAGGTTGGATGTGTACCTTATTGTTTTTCATCAACAATATAGAATCTATTAATCAAAAGACTGTTATGAAGATTTATCTGTGAAGAAACTGTGAAGGTCTCTGACGGAAAGCTCACATGCGTATAATGACATTCCCCTTAATCATGTAGTCCACTTAGTGGCTAGAGGGAGCAATCTCTGGAACGATATAAAAATCTGCCGCTGCAAGGGAGTCGGTGATAGCGGCCGACACTGGACAAAGGGACGTCTCAATATGGCGGCAGATGGAGGAGAGGATCGGTGCCACGGACACCAGAAACGTGGTGACTCTTTGTCTACTGTCTCAGTGAAGTCTACTATTACACTACAATTGTTGCACTTTTGTACTTATCTATAATATGATTTTACTGGATTGTATGCAAAACAAAGAATTTTGTTGTATCCAGGTACGTAGGAAAGTATCATCGTCATTGTATTGGACAAGGATATAGACCAATTGCCTAAAAGGTCTGTCTCACTGTGCGAGTTGACCCACGAGTGACCCCGAGTGAAAGACTCGTGGTTGCGTACGAGACTACAAGTTTATGATCCAGAGTTTAACCGAGTTCCCACGGGTATGTCTAAGTTTCCCATTTACTTCTCATTTCTGCGATGTTCCAAGTTCGTCTCCCGAGTGTACCAAGTTCCTCTCCCGTTAATCTTGAGGCAACAATGTATATCGAAGTGTTGAAAAATCATCACATGTTAAAAAAATGATGTCATGCCAGCCAAAGAACGTAGAGACTATTGTGTTTGCTGCATGTGTTCTGCAGAACCTGATCCGTATCAGAGGTGCAGCTTCAGGATCAGCAACAGCCATGCAGGACGGTGACTTAGTGGACAGTCAAACAGGGAGAATAACACTAGGTGCGTGGAGGAGTGGTACAAACGACGAGACTTTGGTGCCACTGCAGTGTTTTCGAGGTAACACGGGGACCATTAGTGCAAAAGAGCAGAGAGACCATCTCTGCTCCTACTATAATTCAGAATTGGGCAGTGTGCCGTGGCAGGACAGCTTATTTTGAGCGGCTGCCGACCACAGGTACATCACTGCATGAGGAGAGCCCACAAGCAGAAAATACCAGTTAATTTCATGCTTAGTTTAAATCCTGCTGACTTTTCATTGTTTAACTTTAAGTGTGGATTTTATTTTTTATTGTGGTGTAAAAGTAATTTCATTGCATCTGTCTTTCCTTTAAAACGTGGTTATCATGCATCTGCTTATCTGATTGTAGATCTCAAAACTTGTCATTTAGTGCATTGCATTGTATCTTTTATTGCCTGAATTTAGACTAGTGCATTTCTCCGCTGAATTAGTATATAGTGGAAATACTTTTATTTGTGCTTCATTTGTTGATTTTCATGTATGAGAAGCCCTTTTTCAGACCAGTGTTGTTTGCTGTGGTGCTACTTTTCTCAATATGCGCAAAAAAGTGTTTTTTATATTGAACAAGAATAAAGACTTTGTTTCACATTCAAGACATTTGTTTGACTTTGTCTTATTTTCTGATCCACTGAGAGGTGACAATTTTAAACATTTAAAAAGCACAGCATATGAGGCAGCTGCGTCCTTAAATCTCACAAATGATTGTGAGAATCAAGATGTGAATATATTTTGCCTTCCTCTATTTTGTGTTTTATGATGAAAGGAATATTACATTCAAGTCATGAGACTTTGTAGTGATATTAAAATGAAGACTTCCAGACATCAATTTGATCTTGATAGCAAAGAACTCTCTTTTATTGTGCAATGAAGTAAACAGTGAGAATCAAACGGCTCAGCAAAAAGCTTTTCAACACAACACAACACAACACAAATTTACATATAAACTTCAAGCAATTTTTTTCTTTTCAACCCACTGTCACCTTATCAATAACTTGCTTAACTTTGTTAAGCAGAATTTGTCTTTAAAAAGTCTAAGTAACTGATATTTCTGTCCCTGATTATTGTTTCTAAAAAGAGTTCCCACGGTAGAATCACGAGTCACAAAGTTAAACGCACGGGCCACTACGTTCTTACAACGAGTTTAAATGTTTCAATTTTTAACCTCAAGAGTACATTTTACTCGTGGAAAAGTTCAAACATGTTTGAACTTTTGCAAGAGTTAACAAGTTTCACGTGTACCTCCCGTTAGCGCCAAGAGTCGCTAAGTTGGGTCCACGAGTTCCGACGTTCCCGCTACGTTAATTGTACGTGATTACCACGAGTTAAATTTGTTTTAAACTCGGGGTCACTCGTGGGTGAACTCGCACAGTGAGACAGCCCTTTTAGGCAGCTAATAAGGTGTAGAATTTGACCTTACGATCTCTTTGAGTTATACAGTAGAGTCATACAGCATGGAAACAGGTCCTTCCGCTCAATTTGCCCTCACCGATCAACATGTCCCATTTACACCAGTGCCTCCTGCCTGCATTTGGCCCATATCCCTCTAAACCTATCCTATCCATGTCTAAATGTTTCTTAAACGTTGTGATAGTGCCTGCCTCAACTACCTCCTTCGCCAGCGTGTTCCATGCACTCACCACACTTTGTGTAAAAAAATTACCCCTCAGGTATTCCTATTAAATTTTTCCCCCTTGCCATAAACCTAGGCTCTCTGGTTATCGATTCCCCTTCTCTGGGCAAGAGACTCTGTGCGTTTACCCGATCGATTCCTCTCATGATTTTGTACAGTTGAGCAGTGAACAGTGTTGAAGAATCGTGTCGCAGTGAGTTTGAGTTGAGTTTAGTTTATTGTCATGTGTACCGAGGTACAGTGAAAAGATTTGGTTGCATGCTGACCAGCCAGCGGAAAGACAAAACATGATTACAATCGAGCCGTCCACAGTGTACAGATACATGATAAAAGGAATAACGTGAATAACACTTAGTGCAAGATAAAGTCCAGTAAAGTTTGATCAATGATAGTCCGAGGGTCTCCAATGAGGTAGGTAGTAGCTCAGGACTGCTCTCTAGTTGTTGATACGATGGTTCAGTTGCCTGTTCACAGAGTCACGCAAAACCTGATTTGTACCATTGAACAGTGATGTGAGAATGCCCAACAGAGTGGATAGATGAGGACAAAACAGGCAAAAGCAAATCAACTGGGAGTCAACACCGAATGCAGCAGACTCAACGACAGCCTGATCCTTATACTCACCACAGCCATGGAACATTAATGCATGGGCTGCTTGTCTCAGAGTTGGGGGAGCTGCCAACTGAACGAGTGATCCCAACGTTTAATTTGTACATGTAAACATTGAAACAGTTTTGATGCTTACAAAATAGACATTTCAGGAGTCTGGCAAGGAAGACAGTACAGGCTTTCACACACTGAGCATCTGGGCCATTTTCAACAAGCTCACTGTGCAAATATGATAACGAACACATGCTGGTTTTTGTAATGAACGATTTCACCCTCTCTGTTCCAGGTCGTAGATGGATGTTCCTTCAACGTTAATCAAGTAAACTCAAACACAGTCAAACACTTGCAATCAAGCAAGAGCCAATAGCTGGAGTATTGACACATTCAATGCAACACCAAGGGAATTCTGCATTGTCCGATGTTATGTTCAAGACTGCTTTGCAGAAACAGTTTGTGGATGTTCCAAGTGCATCAAAGACACTGTTCAAATGAATTTCTTTTGCTAATGCAAAGTGAACTTTTTGTTCTCTTATCTAAATTAGAGCGGCACGGCGGCGCAGCAGTTGCTGCCTTACAGTGCCAGAGACCCGGGTTCGATCCTGACTATGGTTGCTGTCTGTATGGAGTTTGGACGTTCTCCCTGTGACCGTGTGGGTTTCCTCCCACATGCCGAAGATGTGCGGGTTTGTAGGTTAATTGGTTTCTGTAAATCGTCCCTAGTGTGTAGGATAGAACTAGTGTACGGGTGATTACTGGCCGGCACGGACTCGGTGGGCCAAAGGGCCTTTTTCCATGCTGTATCTCTAAAGTTAAATTTATAATATATAGTTCTGAAAAGGGATCAGGGACTCCAGCTGTTAGATAAGATGAGTGAGGCTGGGAATTTGGAGGTTGGGTGGTGATGAACAAGATCTTGACTTATTTAGACATGGTAAATGTGGAAACCTGATCCTGGTGGTGGACAAATGTGGGACCTGGATTTAAAAGATTGGTGAAAGGTACGAGGGAGATGTGAGGTAAACCTTTTATTCACCTGAAAAGTTGTTATGATCTGAAACTCGTTGCCCATAGGGCAGTAGCAGCAGAATCAATTGGATGGGAATTTGAATAGGCAATTAGGATAATTTACAGGACAAAGAGTTGGGGGAATGCAATTCATGCGATTGTTCTCTAAGGATAGTATTGATGGGCTGAATGGTCACAACTGAAAGTCGGTAAATGTTTGACTTTACACTTTAGAGATGCAGCAGGGAAACAGGCCCTTCCGCCCACAACTAGACAAGCACTATCCTACACAGGGGGGGACAATTTACAATTTTACTGAAGCAAATTAACCTATAAACCTGTACGTCTTTGGTGTGTGGCAGGAAACTGAAGCACCCAGAGAAAACCCATGCGGTCACAGGGAGAACATATAAAGTCTGTAGAGACAGCACCCATCGTCAGTATCGAACCCGGGTCTCTGGCATTGTGTAGGCAGCAACTCTACCACTGCGCCACCGTGCTGCTCTGCTATAGGTCAAACAATTCATGATTATCTGAAACGAGCAAGTGAAATGTTACACATTTTGTCCAGCTGCGGCAGAGGAAATATCAAAAATATAGAGGCGCAGATGTGAGGGCCTTTAATTGCAACATTCAGGAGTTCCAGATTAGAAACACTTAATCGTAATATGAACTCTGCATAATGTTGGAAAGACATGCAAGAAACAGAGTGTATTTTAGTGTGAGGCAAACACAGAGCTTTCTTCTCTTCTTACAATGCAGATGTGCAAGGTGACTTTAGTCAGGGGCTGAAGATTTGTTTCCTCATGATTTTGCCACGTAACATAGCTCGAGGCAGTCCTGCAGCTTTCATGCCAGAGCATGTTTTTGGTCTCCATTGCCACTCACTGAAGTGCACCTGTTTCTGACAGAGGGCAGAGCACTACTAATATATATTACACATCCACTAAATGTTCAAAGGCATTCAGAGTCTGAGGTGGAGACTCTTCTGTAACTATGAATTTGAAACAAAGAATCTTTGAGCTGTGCAGTCAAGTTGAACAAGACAGTTATCATGAAATATTTATCACCTTTGCCAGTCATGGCTGTTTGTGTGTAGAGTGCTTCTTTCCACTTATTTGATTTCAAGCTATATCAGGACAATGAGTGAGATTGATTTCTCTCTGCTTGTCTGGATGAGTACAGTTCCAATTATGCTTTAGGAACTCAAAACATCCAGTATAAAGAAGCATGCTTTATACGCACCCTATCCTCCACCCTGAGTTTTCAATCCCTTCGTCACCTTGGTGGTACTGTGTACAATCTACAAAATTTGCTGAGATTACTCAGTCATCATCTGATCAAAGTAAGGTGTTGTATTTTGGAAAGTCTAATATGGGCAGGACCTACACAGTGAAAGGTTGAATTGAATTTAATTGGATTCTTTATTGTCACATATGACATGTCGCAGTGTAATTCTTTGCTTGCATACCCAAGGTATGCAAATAGTCACCCATAAAGGGCACTTACAAAGTTACAAATCCCCCCACCCCGCGCCAGGTCCCCCTTTGTTCTTTTCCCCCTTCCTCCCTCCCCCCTCCCTCATGGCGGTCCCCCCACTCCGGGTCCTCCATTGTTCCTTCCCCTCACTTCTACGTCTCCGTCCTCGTCCATCAGTCAGCGCCATCATCGACCGCGCCACACCGACCTCTCCACTAACGCTGCCGGGTCCTCTCCTGATGCCACCGTGGCACCGACCCAGGCTCCAGAAGCCCAGGGGCCAATAGCCACGGGCTTCGTTGACCCGCTTTGGCTCCAACTCCGGCCCGCGAGGCTCCGGCCACGACTTCTCAGCAGCACCTCTGGACGGTGTCCAGATGGAAGGGCTTTGGGCCGGGTTCTAGAGCGGAGGGTTCTAGGAGTGCAGGTGCATGGTACCTTGAGGGTGACATCACAAGTAGATGGGGTGATCAAAAAGCCTTTCGGCACAATGGCCTTCATCAGTACAGAGTGTTGAGTAATGAAAGTGGGATGTCGTGTTGCAGTCATATAAGACGTTTGTGAGTCCGCATTAGAGTATTGTGTTTAGTTCTAGGCACCATGTTATGAGAAAGATGTTGTTAACCTGGAAATGGTGCAGAGAAGATTTACGAGGATGTTGCCAGGACTCAAGGTCCTGAGCTATAATGAGAGGTTGAGCAGACTGGGACTCTATTGTAACCTTTTTCACGAGCGTATCACACCATTGACATTCGCAAGGGCAATTTAGGATGGGAACTAAATGCTGATTCCTTCGCTTGAAATTATAGGATAAAAATCTATCAGATCGTAATATCTGTTCTGTTTTGATTTATGATATTGCAAGTGAAGGTATACGGATAGTTTTAGGTGGATATTTCGAATATGTTGTCACTTGGGATGGCACAATGATACAGCTGCAGTCCCTCAGGTTAGATTGGTGGGAAGGTTCATGAATTAGATCCAAGGATGTAGACCCAATGTCACAGAAGCACGGATGGTGTGCAATGGAGGTTGTAGTAGCCATTTAGCTTAACTCAGTATGTTATAACTATAACCAGTTACCTTAAAATTTTATCTGCCTGTAATTATGCGGGTGGGATTTATATGTAGTCTGAGGCGTGTTTGCGGCTGGGATTCTGGCGCAGACTCCCAAGGAGTTTAGTTTAGTTCCATGAAGATCGGTGGAGAGACATCGTTTTCGACCATGCACGAACATGACCACGAGTATGATTGAAATGTACTTATACAAGAAGAAGCTTTGATGAATTATCTTACTGTTTGTACTACTACAATAAAGAAACTATGACTCGAGAGACTGCTTTTGGAAGATTCATCTTTCGACGGCATTGAATGTCTCAAGGAGGGCTCGTGGGTGCGTATAGATTATCTTCTGATCTGCGGTCATCAATTAAAGTGACTATCAAGGACTAAATCCTTGAGACGTTGT